>OX453274.1:19612393-19699884 GCA_949710005.1 Ricordea florida | reverse complement strand
GTATATATGTTTTTCTGTTTGTTTGTATGTTTGTAGGTCAATATGTATGTGTGTTTATATGTATATATTTGTACGTTAGTATGTATATTTGTATCTTTGTATTTTTGTATATTTATAATTGATTCTCCGTATGTTTGTATATCAATATTGTCTATGTTTGTATGTTTGAATGCATGTATATATTTGTACGTTAGTATGTATATTTGTATCTTTGTATTTTTGTATGTTTATTTTACCTTTCTTCGTTTGAATGTTTTTTGTATTTATGTGTGTGTTTGCATGGTTGTATGTTTGTGTGTCTGTATTTCTGTATGTTAGAATGTGTGTATCTCTCGTTTAGGTTAATCCGTAAGTAGTTATGTATTGTTTTACGTATGTCCCTAAGAATGACTGTATGTATGTTTGTATGTTTATTTGTATGCTTGTATTTTTGTATGTTTGTATGCTTTTATGCATATATGTTGGTTGTATCTTTGTTTGTTTGCATGTTTGTTTATCTGTTTATCTGTATGTCGGTATGTCTCTATGTATGTAAGTTCTCATGCTGGTATGTTTGTATAAATGTCAGTATATAACGTTTTATATATGCATGTGCGCATGTTTTGAATGTTTGTATGTTATTATGTATGTATATTTTTATGTATATATAATTGTATGTTTCTTATACCTTTCTATGTTGCTATGTTTTTTTGTTTGTGTGTGTATATTTGTAAGTCTGTATGGTTTTTCTGTCTGTTGTTAGCCATTATGTATCTTGGTATGTATAAATATTTGTAGCTCATTATGTATGTATGTTTGTTTGTACATATTTGTATGTTAGTATGTATACTTGTATCTTTGTGCGTTTTTATCTTTATAATTGATTTTCCGTATGTTTGTATATCAATATTGTCTATGTTTGTATGTTTGAATGTACGTATTTGTATGTTTGAATGTATTTTTTGTATGTTTGTATGTTTAATCTACATAATTGTGTTTTTACGTTTATAATTATATATGTTTGTATGTTTCTTATACAATTTTTAGTTTGTATGTGTGTATGTTTGTTGTTACTATGTCATTATGTATGTATGTTTTTATTTTTATATGTTTCTATGCTTGTTTGTTTTTTATGTCACTTTGTATGTACGTTCGTATGTATATATTTGTATGTTTATATATGTATATTTGTATCTTTCTGTTTGTATTTATATATTTATCTCTCTGTAATTTTCTACAATGTTATGTTAATATATGTGTTCGTATTTTTGTTTCTTTGCACATCTGCATGTCATTATGTTTGTTTGTCTATGTTTGTAAATCTGTATGTATATTTGTATGTCCGTATGGTTATTATGTAGTTTTAGGTATGTGGTATTTATGTATGTTTTTATGTTTATAGTTGTTTATTTCTATGTACATTTGTAACTTTTTATATTTGTATGTATGATGGCATGTTTCTGTGTTTGTATGTAGATATATTTGTCTGCTCTTATCTTTGTATATATGAATGTTTTTATGTTTGTATGATATTATCTATCTATGTTTGTATGTACATATTTGTATGTTAGTATGTATATTTGTATCTTTGTGTTTTTGTATATTTATAATTGATTCTCCGTATGTTTGTATATAAATATTGTCTATATTTGTGTGTTTAAATGTATGTATTTTGAAGTTTGTATGTATTTTTGTATATTGGTATCTAGATATTTGTGTTTCTATGTGATAATTATATATGTTTGTGTGTTTGTTACACGTTTCTTAGTTGGAAATGTTTGTTTGTATGTGTGTATGTTTGTATGTTGGTATGTAATTATGTATGTATGTTTGTATTTTTATATGTTTCTATTTTTGTTTGTTTTTTATGTCATTTTGTATGTACGTTCGTATGTATATATTTGTGTTGTTTATATATGTATATTTGTATCTTTCTTTTTGTTTTTATATATTTATCTCTCTATATGTTTTTATGATTTTATGTTAATATATGTGTTCGTATTTTTGTTTGCTTGTACATTTGCATGATATTATGTTTGTTTGTCTATGTTTGTAAATTTGTATGTATATTTGTATGATCGTATGGTTATTATGTAGTTTTAGGTATGTGGTATTTTTGTATGTTTTTATGTTTCTAGTTGTTTATTTCTATGTACATTTGTAACTTCTTATATTTGTATGTATGTTGCCATGTTTCTGTGTTTGTATGTAGATATATTTGTCTGCTCTTATCTTTGTATACATAAATGTTTTTATGTTTGTAAGCCATTATCTATCTATGTTTGTATGTAGATATTTGTAGCTTTGCATCTTTGTATGTACATATTTGTATGTAAATATGTATATTTGTATCTTTGTGTGTTTGTATATTTATAATTGATTCTTCGTATTTTTGTATGTTTGTATATCAATATTGTCTATGTTTGTATGTTTGTATGTACATATTTGTGTTTGTATGTTAATAATTATATATGTTTGTTATACATTTCTTAGTTTGAAATGTTTGTTTGTTTGTATGTGTGTATGTTGGTATGTCATTATGTATGTATGTTTGTATTTTTATATGTTTCTATGTTTCTTTGTTTTTTATATCATTTTGTATGTACGTTCGTATGTATATATTTGTATTGTTGATATATGTATATTTGTATCTTTCCGTTTGTTTTTATATATCTATCTCTCTGTATGTTGTTATGATTTTATGTTAATATATATGTTCGTATTTTTGTTTGTTTGTACATTTGTATGTCATTATGTTTGTTTGTCTATGTTTGGAAATTTGTATGTATATTTGTATGTCTGTATTGTTATTTAGTTTTGCGTATGTGGTATTTATGTATGTTTATAGTTATTTACTTGTATGTACATTTGTAACTTTTTATATTTGTATGTATGATTGCATGTTTCTGTGTTTGTATGTAGATATATTTGTCTGCTCTTATCTTTGTATATATAATTGTTTTTATGTTTGTATGATATTATCTATCTATGTTTGTATGCACATATTTAAATGTTAGTATATATATTTGTATCTTTTTATCTTTGTATGTACATATTTTTATGTTAGTATTTATATCTGTATCTTTGTGTGTTTGTATATTTATAATTGATTCTCCGTATGTTTGTATATCAATATTGTCTACGTTTGTTTGTTTGAATGTATGTATTTGTATGTTTGTATGTATTTTTGTATGTTTGTATCTACATATTTGTCTTTGTATGTTTAGAATTATATATGTTTGTATGTTTGTCATACATTTCTTAGTTTAAATGTTTGTTTGTTTGTATGTATGTTTGTATGTTGGTATGTCATTATATATGTATGTTTGTATTTTTATATGTTTCTTTGTTTGTTTGTTTTCTTATGTCATTTTGTATGTACGTTCGTATGTATACATTTGTATTCTTTATATATGTATATTTGTATCTTTCTGTTTGTTCCTATATATTTATCTCTCTGTATGTCTTTATAATTTTGTGTTAATATATATATTCGTATTTTTGTTTGTTTGTACATTTGTATGTCATTATGTCTGTTTGTCTATGTTTGTAAATTTGTATGTATATTTGTATGTCCGTATGGTTATTATGTAGTTTTAGGCATGTGGTATTTATGTACGTTTGTATTTCTATAGTTGTTTATATGTATGTACATTTGTAACTTTTTATATTTGTATGTATGTTGGCATGTTTCTGTGTTTGTATGTAGTTATATTAGTCTGCTCTTATCTTTGAATATATGAATGTTTTTATGTTTGTATGATATTATCTATCTATGTTTGTATGTACATATTTAAAGGCTAATATATATATATTTGTATCTTTGTATCTTTGTATGTACATATTTGTATGTTAGTATGTATATTTGTATCTTTGTGTGTTTGTATATTTATAATTAATTCTCCGTATGTTTGTATGTTTTTATATCAATATTGTCTATGTTTGTATGTTTGAATGTATGTAATTGTATGTTTGAATGTATTTTTTGTATGTTTGTATGTTTGTATCTACATAATTGTGTTTTTACGTATGTAATTATATATGTTTGTAGGTTTCTTATACATTCTTTGGGTCAATGTTTGTTTGTTTGTATGTTGGTATGTCATTATGTATGTATGTTTCTATTTTTATGTTTCTATGTTTGTTTTTCTATGTCATTTTGTATGTACGTTCGTATGTATATATTTGTATTGTTTATATATGTATCTTTCTGTCTTTCTGTTTGTTTTGATATATTTATCTCTCTGTATGTTTTTATGATTTTATGTTAATATATATGTTTGTATTTTTGTTTGTTTGTACATTTGAATGTCATTATGTTTGTTTGTGTATGTTTGTTAATTTTTATGTATATTTGTATGTGCGTATGGTTTTTATATCGTCTTAGGTATGTGGTATTTATGTATGTTTATAGTTGTTTATTTGTATGTATATTAATAACTTTTTAAATTTGTATGTATGTTGGCATGTTTCTGTGTTTGTATGTATATATATTTGTGTGCTCTTATCTTTGTATATAGGAATGTGTTTATGTTGGTATATTTCTAGGTTTGTTCGTCTGTATGTTAGTATGTCCGTATTTCTGTATCTCCTTTTAGGTAAATCTGTAAGTAGTTATGTATCGTTTTATGTGTCACTAAGTATTAACTGTCTAAATGAATGTATGTTTCCATGTTTGTATGTCTAGATGTTGTTATGTTTGTTTGTTTCTATGTTTGTATGCCATTATCTATCTATGTTTGTACGTACATATTCGAATGTTAGTATATATATTTGTATCTTTGTATCTTTGTATGTACATATTGTATGTTAGTATGTATATTTGTATCTTTGTGTGTTTTTATCTTTATAATTGATTCTCCGTATGTTTTTATGTTTGTATATCAATATTGTCTATGTTTGTATGTTTGAATGTATGTATTTGTAACTTTTTTGTATTTTTGTATGTTTGTATCTACATGATTTGTGTTCGTATGTTTGTAATTATATATGTTTGTATGTTTGTTATACATTTCTTAGTTTGAATATATGTATATTTGTATTTTCTATATCTACATATTTATAAGTTTGTATTTATGTATTTTTTAGGTATGTATGTATGTTTTTGTATTTGTATTCAGATATCTTTGTATGTCTATGTATCTATGTTGGTATCTTTGTATGTTTTTATGTTTGTATTTTTGTATGTCTTTATAATCTTATGTCTGTATCTATTTTGCTTTGTTTGTATGTTTGTATGCTTGTATATCATTCTGTGTGTATGTTTGTGTGTTTGTATGTATATATGTTTGTATGTTTTTTTCGTATCTTTCTGTTTGTATGTAGTTATGTTGCAGGTTTTTATGCTTGTAAGTAGATATATTTGTATGTTGGTGTCTTTGTATGTTTGCATTGTATGTCTGTGTGTGTATGTTAGTATGTCTACGTTTGTATCTCTGTTTTACATAAATCTGTAAGTAGTTATGTATCTTTATATGTAAGTCTCTAAGTATGACTGTACAAAGGTCTGTATTTTTGTGTGTATGTCTTTGTATGTTAATATGTATATTTGTATCTTTGAATGTTTGTATCTATATATTTGTGTCTCCGTATGTTTTTATATCTATATGTTCTTATCTTTGTATATTTTTATTTAATTTTTATGCATATTTGTATGTTCTTATCAACGTTTTGTGCGTTTGCATATTTTTATGAATGTATGTATGTATGTTTGTACATACATACATAAAGACACAAACATACATACAGACACACACACACACAGATATTCATGCAGACATACATACAGATATACATACATACAGACACATAGACATACACAAAAATACATAGATACAAACACCCACACAGACATACAAACAGACACACACACAGAAATTCATACAAACATACAGACATATATGGAGACAAACACACAGACAGACACAGACACAAAACGTAGGACACACAGACAGACATACATGCAGAAACACACATAGACATACAAATAGACACACAGAGAGACATACATACAAAGACAGATATACATAAAGATACAAATTACCACACAGACATAAATACATACAGACACACACACAAAGAGTTACATACAGATACCCACACAACTATTCGTAGGGATATAGGTACAGATATAGATACATACAGAAAGACACACACATGCACATAAGCGGACATACATACAGACACCCACACAGACACACAAAAAGACACACAGTAAGACACAGTAAGTATGTATTCAGATATACATACAGATATTCATACATTCTAAGAGACACACACATACACACACACATAGATACATATAGATAGATGTATATAGATATACATACATACAGACAGACACACACATACACTTATACATACACACAGACACCTCCACAGACATAGAAACCGACACACATACAGATATACATACATACAGATAGACACGCATAAACAGAGACAGACATACAAACAGACACCCACACAGACATACAAACAGGCTCACAGTAGGACAATCATACAGATATACATACATTCTTAAAGACACACACATATACACTTAATAACATACAGATACACACACAGTCATAGTACACATATACCTTAGGACACACAAAGAGACAAACTGTAGGCAAAGATACAGACACATACAGATATTCGTAAAGACATACAATGAGACACAGAAATACATACATACAAAAACACAAACTGAGATACATACAGACACACACATTCATACACACACAATCATTTATACATATCTACCTTAGGAGACAGACAGACAGATAAAGACTTACATATTTTCACGCATTTACACAGACATACAAACATAATTTTATACATACAGACACACACATACACAGAGACATACATATATACAACACATAGAGACACAGATAGACATACATACAGCCAAAGACAGATATAAATACAGATATACATACAACAATACAAACAAACAAAAATACGAACACATATATCAACATAAAATCATACAGACATACATACACAGACATACATACAGACACACACACAGTCATACATAACCATAAACCTTAGGACACGCAGACAGGCACAAACAGAAACACGTATAGACGATATAGACAAACAGATAGACACACATATAGACACAGACAGATAGACATAAGGACATACATAAACACATAGACACATACATAAGAAACACACATAGAGATATATACAGACACACAGAGATATTCATATAGACATACATACATATATACACACAAACAGTACAAACACACAGACACACACACACATACAGACACACACATACACATAGACATACACACAGGCATCTCCACAGACATACAAAAAGACGCGCATACAGATATACATACATACAGTTAGACACACGCATAAACAGAGACAGACATACAAACAGACACACGACATACAAACAGACACACAGTAAGACAGTCATAGAGACATACATTCAGATGTACATATATATTCTTTAAGACACACACATACACACTTAGAGACAGATACAGACACACACAATCATACACAGACGTATACCTCAGGACACAAAGACAGACATACATACAGAAACACATATAGTTATACATATAGACACAGAGAGACATATATACAAAAAAGACACATATACATAAAGGTATACACTAAGACACACAGACATACATACATACAGAGCAAATAACAGATGTACAGGCACACACATAGACATTTACACAGACATACATACATATAGACATGCATACAGACACAGACAGATAGATATAAGATAGATATAGACACACACATAAAAAACACACAGGGATGTATAATGACACACACATAGACATCCATACAGACATACATACAGATATACATACACAGAGATAGACACACACACATACACACAAAAAGACATTCCTACAGACAAACACACAGACAAACATAGACACACACACACGGTCATACATACACATATACCTAAGGAAACAGAGATGCATACATCCAGAAACACATATAGACATAGATATAGACACACAGATAGAGATAAATACAGACAGACAGATATACATAAAGATGTACATAAAGACACAGACACATAGACACACACAGAGATACATACAGACACACACACTGACATACATACATATACCTTACGACAAACAGAGATACATAGATACAGAAACAGATATGGGCATACATATAGACACACAAATAGACATACAGACACAGGCAGATATACATAGACACAGAGACAAATAAATACAGAAACCCAAGCTGAGATAAATACAGAGACACACACAGACATTCATATAGACGCACAGACAGTCATATATACCTTGGGACACACAGGCAGACATAGATGCAGTCGCAAATAAGGACTTACATATTTTCATGCATAGATACATACATACAGACACACAAAAGGACCTGCAAACAGAAACACAGACATACAAATATCCTTACAGATATACATACAGAAACAAACACAGACACACACACATACATACATACAGACACACACAGTCATAGAGAGACACAACGCAGGACACACAGACAGATATACATACACACACCCACGCAGATATGCGTACATACAGACACACACACACATGCACACAGAGAGACATACATACAGACACCTACACTGACATACAAACAGACACACAATGAAATTTATAGAGACATAGAGAAATCCTTGCAGACATACATACCGGCACACACAAAGATACACACACACACACAGTCATACATAGACTGATAACTTAGGACACAGACAGACATACATAGATAGAGACATATATACATAGGGACATACATAAAGACACAGACACACATAAAGAAGCACACATTGAGATGTATACAGACACACACAGATACTCATACAGACATACATACATACATACATACAGGCAGACACACAGATAGACAACCACAAAACATATATACTAACACACAATCAATAATATAAACACATATACTCTAGGACACAGACAGAGATAAATAGAGAAAAATAGAAAAATACATATAGACACACACATAGACGTAAATACAGACACAGAGAGATATACGTAAGGACACAAAGACAAAGACATACATACATACATACATACATACAAAAACACACACAGAGATACATACAGGCACACACACAGACATTAAAACAGCATTTATACTGACATACGTACAGATAGACATACATGCAGACAGACACATCCAAACACAGACATATATACAGACGCACACTCAGTCTTACAAACACGTATACCTTAGGACACACACACACACATACAAACAAAAACACAGAAACAGATACAAACAAACATACACATAAACACACAGATATACATACAGACACACACACTGAAAAAACCAAACGAAACACACACAGACATACAGAGATACATAGAAACATAAGGTAACATCAGAATACAAGGACAAATATATATAAAAAACACATATAGACACAAACATAAACATACAGACAGACACAGAGAGATATATATAGATACAGAAACACACACAGAGATAAGCCCAGACACAGACAGTCATATAGAGATACAGACAGACACAAATACACAGAGATACAAACACATATGTCTCAGGAAACTCAGAGATACATAAAGACAGAAACACATATAGACATACACATAGACACAGAGATAGAAGTATATACAAAGACAGACATAGATAAAGATATAGATAAATACACAGACATACATACAGACACACATACAGATATTCACAACACACAGAGAGATACAGACACACATACAGATATACATAAATACAGAGACAATGAACACAGACATATATCTACAGACACCCACACTGACATACAAACAGGCACACACTCAGAAATTCATATTAATATTAATAGATTTTGAGCAACAGTCAAAGAATGTCGTTCTTTGTATGGAAATTGAAGAAAGAAATACTGCACACACCAAATAGTAACTATATTCATGCCTAAGAAGAAACTGGGTGTTCTTGACGATTTGTACTGCAACATGTTATGTGTTTGACGTTTGAGTCAAAACAAGCTTTCCTGCGAAAACGCAAGTCATTTCCTGAAATAAAAAGTTGTTCACACACTAAATACCAACTATATTCTTGTCTAACAAGAAATTGGCTGTTCTTGACGATTTGTATTGCAACATGTTATATGTGTGGTATTTGGCTCAAAACAAGGTTTCCTGCAAAGACGCATATCCAGTGCTGTTATTTGCAGATCAAGCGCACAGAAACGTAACGATTAACGGACGTTTTCCAAAAGTCAAAGAACGTCGCTCTTTGTATGGAAAGTGAAGTAAGAAATTGCGCACACACCAAATAGCAACTATATTTTTGTCTAACAAGAACCTGACAGTTCTTGTCGATTTGTACTGCAACATGTCAAATGTGTGTTACTTGGCATTAAAACAGGGTTTCCAGAATGAAAAGAGCAAAACACTGTCATTTGCGAACCACTCGCACAAATACATAAAGATTTATACACGTTTTGAAAAAGTCACGAACTAACGTAATTCGTATGTAAGGAAGTGTAAGAAGTTGTGCACATACCAAATACCAACTATAAAGTGGTGCTGTATAAAAGTGGTTGTTCTTTACGATGTGGTATTTCGGATTAAGATAAGGTTTCCTGAAAAAAACGCCCAAAACACTGTTATTTTCGGAGAACCCGCATAAAAACATAGAAAGTTATAGCATTTTTTGAACAGTGAAAAATTAACGTACTTCATATGGAAGTAAGTGTAAGAAGTTGTGCACACACTAAATACCAAGTATGTTGTGGTGCAGTAGAAACGTGGCTGATCTTAACGATTTGTACTGCAACATGTCATGTGTGTGGCATTTGGGCTTAAAACAAGGTTTCCTGAATAAAAGGCGAAAACCACTATTATATGCGGAACACTTGCACAGAAACGTGAAGATTTATAGCATTTTTGCGAAGTCAAAAATGTCGCAATTCGTATGGAAAAAAAAGTAACAAGTTGTTCACACACCAAACACCAACAATATTTTTTCGGAAAATTAAAAGGGCCGTTCTCAACGATTTGTACTGCAACATGTTAAATGTGTGGTATCTGCGCTCAAAACACGGTCTCCCAAATGAAGAGAGCAGAACACTGTTATTTTCGGACCACCCGCACACAAACATAAGAATTAGTAGAATTTTTACAAAAGTGAAAAAGTAAAGTAATTCGTATGTAAGGACATGTAAGAAGTTGTGCAGACACCAAATACCAACTATAATGTGGCGCAGTATAAAAGTGGTTGTTCTCTGCGATTTGTACTGCAACATGTTATATGTGTGGTATTTGGGCATAAAACAAGGCTTCCTGAATAAAAGGCGCAAAACACTGTTATTTTCTGAGCACCCACACAGAAACGTAGGGCGTTATAGAATTTTATACAAAGTCAAAAAGAAACGTCATTCGTATGGGAAAAAGTGTAAGAAGTTGTGCCCACATCAAATACCAACTATATTGTGCGCCAACATAAAAGTGGCTGTTCTTTAAGTTTATCAGCGGGTGGTCTGCAAAAAACAGTGTTTTGCTGGTTTCATCCATGAAAGCTTGTTTTTAACCGCAATGCGACACATATAACATGTTGCAGTACAAATCGTAAGGAACAGCCACTTTTACGTTGGCCAACAATATAGCTAGTATTCTGATTGTACACAACTTCTTAGTTTTTTTTTCCTCCGAATTAAGTTATTTTTTGACTTTTGCAAAAATTTTATAAATCTTTACGTTTGTGTGCGGGTGCTCTGCAAATAGTAGTGTTTTGCCGGTTTTATTCAGAAAACCTTGTTTT
Organism: Ricordea florida; assembly: GCA_949710005.1. Taxonomy (NCBI): domain Eukaryota; kingdom Metazoa; phylum Cnidaria; class Anthozoa; order Corallimorpharia; family Ricordeidae; genus Ricordea; species Ricordea florida. The sequence goes on along the minus strand of OX453274.1, from coordinate 19,688,124 downwards.
GAGCCCAAATACCACACATTTAACATGTTGCAGTAGAAGTCGTTGAGAGAAACGGCTTTTATACTGCACCACAATATAGTTGGTATTTGGTGGGCGCACAACTTTTTACACTGCCTTCCATACGAATTACGTTAGTTTTGACTTTTGCAAAAATTCTATAAATTCTTCTGTTTGTTTGCGGGTGGTCTGCAAATAACAGTGTTTTGTTCTTTTAATTTTGGAAACCGTGTTTTGAGTCCAAATACCACACATTTAACATGTGGCAGTACAAGTCGCAGATAACAGCCAGTTTTATGTTGGCCAGCAATAAACCTAAGATTCTGATTGTGCACAACTTCTTAGTTTTTCTTTCCATCCGAATTAAGTTATTTTTTGACTTTTGCAAAAATTCAAGAAATCTTTACGTTTGTCTGCGGGTGCTCATCAAATAATAGTGTTTTGCGGGTTTTTATTTAGAAAACCTTGTTTTGAGCCCAAATGACACACATTTAACATGTTTCAGAACAAGTCGCAAAAAGCAGCCAGTTTTATCTTGGTTAACAATATAGCTAAGATTTTGAATTTGAACAACTTCTTAGTTTTCTTTACATACTAAAAACGTTGTTTTTGGACTTTTGTAAAAGTTCTAGAAACCTTTAAGTTTGTGTGCGGGTGCTCATCAAATAATAGTGTTTTTTCGGGTCTTATTTAGAAAACCTTGTTTTGAGCCCAAATGACACACATTTAACATGTTTTAGAACAAGTCGCAAAAAGCAGCCAGTTTTATCTTGGTTAACAATATAGCTAAGATTTTGAATTTGAACAACTTCTTAGTTTTCTTTACATCCGAAATACGTTGTTTTTTGACTTTTGAAAAACTTTGTATAACTCTTTACGTTTCTGTGCGGGTGATCTGTTAATAACAGTGTTTTGAGCTTTTTATTCAAAACACCTTGTTTTAAGGCTAAGTACCCCATTTTTAACATGTTTTGGTACAAATCGTAAAGAACAGCCACTTTTTTACTGCAAAACAACATAGTTAGTATTTGGTGTGTGCACAACTTCTTACACTTCCTATCATACGAACTACGTTACTTTTTGACTTTATCAAAAATTCCATCAAACCTTATGTTTGTTTGCAAGTTGTCCGCAAATAGCTGTGTTTTTCTCTTTTCATTCCGGAAACCGTATTGTGAGGCCATATGCCACACATTTAACATGTTGTAGTACAAATGGTTAAGAAAAGCCCGTTTTAGGTTGGGAAAAAATATAGTTGGTATTTAATGTGTGCACAACTTCTTACTCTTTATTCTATACGAATTCCAACTTTTTTGACTTTTTCAAAAGTTTTAGAAATCTTTATGTTTTTGTGCAGGCTGTCCGCAAGTAAAAGTATTTCGCTCGTTTTTAACAGGAAACCTTGCTTTGAGCCGAATAGCGCATATTTTACAGTTTTTGGCATAAATCCTAATTTAGAGCCATTTTATTCTGCACAACATTGTTAGTACTTACTTTGTTTGGCGCCTTTCGCTCTCGTTTGCATACGCATAGTGACCATTTTAGTCTTCTCCAGATAGTTTATTTTAATTTTGGTTTTTGTTTGTTTGGCCTGCAAATAGTACAAGCGATGTGCATTTTTCGACAATCTTCTTTACAGCTGAATAGCAGACAATTTTAATGTATTCGTACAAATGTTAAAAAGATAGTAAACTTCCTCGCGAAACAATAAGATGGTTGCAATCCGCTTCAAGCGCGACTTTTAACTTTTGCTCCTATTCAGTGGCAACATTCTTTTTCCTTTGTGTCGTATATCTTTGGTTTTACAATAAGAGTATTTGCAGTGCGGACTATTAAGAAACCTTGTTTAGAGCCCCAATACCACAGATACAACATGTTGCAGTACAAATCGTAAATAAACGCCAATTTCATGCTGAGCTACAAATCAGGTTTTTGGCCGAATACTAAACATTTAAAACGAATTTTTTTACAAACTCTAATACAAAGTTATTTTAATGCTGCACGTATTTTTTGTATTTGATGTGCACCAAACTTCTTACTACAGTTTCCATACCAAGGCCGACATTCTTTCAGTTATTGAGTAAGTTTATTTTACTGCGGTAAAACTAAAATTCGATAAAATTAAGTTACCTATTGGAGTCAATTCATTTTACTGCAAAGCTGAACTAAGGTATACACCACCACTCCACTACGTTTCTGTGATACCCCACAGCACTAGTCCACTGCGATATTCCACTGAGCTATACTCCACTGCAATATTCTACTACTTCAACAAGGTCTATTCCACTGGCCATACCAGTACTCCACTGAGATCTACTCCACCGTACCACTCCACTGCGATACTCCAATGCGATACTCCAAAAGTCCACCGTTCTACTGAAGTACACTCCACTTATCCACTGCGTGTGACTGATATTCTACTTCTTTACTTGAGTATACTACACTGAGCCTGACTTCTACTCCACTATTTCGCTATTCCACTTAAGTACTGTACTGATTCACTAGGGGCAAATGGTACTCCGCTGTATTCTACTGGGTTTTACTGCGCTACTCTCCACTAAGGTATACTCCACTACTTCACTACTTCAATGACCTACACTTGACTAAGGGGCTCTGTTAGAGGTACTCAACTAAGGTATCCTCTGCCACTCCACTACGATATTCAATTGCAATACTCCACTGCGACGTTCCACTGATCCACTGCGATACTTCATTTCACCACTCCACTGCGCTACTCTACTCCGATACTTCATTGAGGTAAAACTAACTTAGGTATACCACACTTCTCCACTTTGGTACACACCACTACTACACAACCCCTTTGAGGCATATTCCACTCCATCTCTTAGCTACTCTCCACTGTTATCTACTATTTCAATAAGCTATACTTGACTGAGCTGGTCACTAAGGTATACTGCCTGACGTTTGATGGTGGTAATGATCTTTGTAATGATGATAGTGACGATGGTGTTGATGGTGAAGTTGGTAATGATAGTGGTTATTTCTGGTCATAGTTGTAGTGATCGTTGTTATAGATGCATATGGTAGTAATGGTAACGTTAGTGATTATGGTTAAAAAACATACATACAGACACATACATACACACATACATACAGATATACATACCTACATACATACATAAATACAGACATAAGTAAGGACATACATACAAACATACAAACCGACAAACATACCCGCATATAGACACACAGGTATACAAAGACGCATGCAGACATACATACAGATTTAGATAGAGACATATATACAAACTAAACATAAAACTGTACGAACATACAAACATAGAGTCATAGAGACATACATACATACAGATATACATACAAACATCAATATACAGATACAAACATACATACATACAGATATGCAGACATCACCCAAATATACAAAGAACAAACATATATACAGAGATATATAAAGATATAACTACAGACTTACATGCACACATATATACAGACATACATACATAGATAGAAACAGAGATATATGATCACACAAACCTACACATATACAAACATCTAGACATGACACACAGACATACATAGCGACATACACTAAGACATACACACACACATACAAACATGTAAGGAAATGCATACAAACATACGCACTGTCATACAGACATGCAGACATATAGACGCACATACCGACATATACAAACAGAAGCATACAAACATATTTTACAAAGAGCCGTACATACATACAGATATACATGCAGACATATATAGAAACATAAACATACAAACGTACAAACATACATACATACAGACATACATACATAAAGAAATGCATACAGACAGGCATACATTAGGAAATACGTGCAGATATTAATATAGAGATACAAATAGGCATACATATAAAGATACTAATATATCCGCATATCTCAAAAACATACCAACAGCTCCAAAACATACCAACATACATACAAACGTACATACATAAAACCATATAAACATACATACGTAATGATATGCAAGCATAAAAACAAACAGACCTACAAACATACAAACATAGCAACATGAAGATATAAATATATAGAGACTTACAGACAAACACATATACAGATAGATAAGCATGCAAACGTACGAAGACACCAACATACATACATAAATACATACAATAATACAAATATACAAAAATACAAGCATACAAAGAATCATACAGACATATATAGTCATACTTAGAGACATACATAAAAAGAAACATAACTACTTACAGATTTACAGAAAACAGAGTTACAAATATACAGACATACAAACATACAGACACAAAGACCTACAAACATACCAACATAAAACATTTATACATACAAACATAAGAACCTACCAACATAAATACATACAAACATAAAAACATGCGAACAAAAATCATACAAACCTACAAGCATAGAGACATAACGATATACGAGCATACAAACATACAAACAAAGCAACGTACAAACATACAGTGAGACAAACATACAGACACAAATATACTTACAAAAATATATTATATATACATGCAAACGTACATACATAATGAGATACAAACAAAAAAGCATAAAATCATAAAAACATAAGACATACAAGCATACAAAACATAACAACATACATACATACAAACATACAAAGATGTCTGCATCCAAACTCAAAAACATACAAGCACACATACATACATAAAAAATACAAACACACCAATATGTAGATGCAGACATAAAAATATACATACAAACATAGAAACATACATTTATTTAGACAGTAATACTTAGAGCTACATACATAAAACGATGCATAACTACTTACAGATTTACCAAAAAAAGAGATACAGAAATACGGACATACTAACATACAGACAAACAGACCTACAAATATACCAACATAAAAACATTCATACATACAAACACACAAATATAAAAACAGACAAATATATCTAAATACAAACACAAAAACATACAAAAAACATATATACAAACATACTAAGAGACAAATATACATACAAATATACAAACCTACAGACATACAAACATAATCACATCCAAACTTACAAAAAAACAAACATACGAACAGATATACATACAAACTTGCAAAGATACAAATATACATACAAATATACTAACATAGACATACGAACATACAAACCAAGCAATGTACATACATACATACAATTATACAGACATAAAACAATGCAAAGATACAAAAATACATAATAACATACCAATACATGCATTCAAACATACAAACATAGATACAAACATACAAACCTACGGACAATCAATTATAAAGATACAAACATACAGAGATACAAATATACATACTACTATACAAATATATACCTACAAACATACATACATAATTTCCTACAAACATACAAACATGCAAACATAAAAACATACAAACATTCAAACATACATACATATTGACATACCAACAGACATAACAAACGTACAGATATAGAAACATACAACCATGCAAACATACACTCATGAAAAGAAAAGAGTTTCAAAGATAGAAAGGTGTAACAAACAAAGGTAGAAACAGATATAAATACAAATATACATACATATGTATATATATTAACATACAAACATATAAAACATGCATACATCCATACATAAAAAGACACATACTGACATTTCTACAACCGTACTTACAGAAATACATAAGACACAAACATTTACAGATGTACCTACAAAAGAGTTAGAGATATACAGATATACCAACTGACAGACACACAGACCTACAAACATCCAAACATACCAACGTCAAAACATACATACATAGAGACATACCGACATTACATACCGACAGATATACAGATATACAAACTTGCAAACAAACAAATATATATGCAAACATACAAAAATACAAGCATACAAACAAACATACAAACATACATACAGTCATGCTTAGAGTCATAAATAAAAGGATACATAACTAGTTAAAGAATTACCTAAACGAGAGATACGGACATGCTAACACACAGACACACAGACCTACAAACATACCAACATAAAGACATTCATACATACAAAAAACAAGATGCCAACACACAAATCTATCACCATACAAACATAAAAACATACCAAAGTACATACAAACAAACATTCAGAGACACAAATATACAGATACAATCATACAAACATACAAATATACCTACAAACATTCAAACATATATACATAATGACTACTAACATACAAACATACAACAAAACAAACATACATACACACAGATATACACAAAATCAACAGCAACATAAATAATATATATATATATACTAAGATAAGAACATACAAACAGACATAGACAAAAGTATAAAGATACAAACATAGAAACATACCTCCAACCATATACATACAAACATACAGACATATATCTTTATATAATAAAATACAAACACATATACATACAAACCTACAGACATAATGACATATTAGCATAAAAAATATACAAAAAAGTAACACACATACATACAAACATACAACTATAAAATAGTACAGACAAGGAACCATAAAAACATACAGACATACACAACTGTACCCACATAGATAAATACAAACAAAATACATAAATAGTAACATACAAACATGCATACTTCCATACATACAGAGATACGTAGAGACCATTATACAGTTATACTTACAGACATACTTAAAAATGTATATACATATTTACAGATTTACCTGGACCAGAGGTACAGACATACAGACATACGAGCTTACAGACAAACATGCCTAAAAAATACATAACATAAAAACATTCATACATACAAACATACAAAGACGCCAACAAACAAATCTATCAACATACAAACATAAAAACATACCAACGTACATACATACAAACATAAAAACATACAAACATTCAGAGACACAAATATATAGATGCAATCATACAAAGATACAAATATACATACATACATATGACATACTAACAAACATATAAACATATATACATACAAACATACATACATAATGATATACATGATGACAAATTAGCATACGTACATACAATTAAAGAAACATACAACAATAAAAACATACATACACACAGACAAACACATAAACAATACCAACTTATACACATACATATATATATACTAACATAAAAACAAACAGACAGAGACAAAAGTACAAAGATACAAACATAGAAATATACATACAAACATACAGGCATACATATATAATGAAATATAAAGACATAAACATACAAACCTACATACATAGTTACATACAAGCATAAAAATATGCATCTATAGAGACAAAGAACAATACAAAACATACAGACATACACAATTATACCAACATACATACATACAGACATGCAAAAACATAAAGAACAAAACAAACATACAAACAAACAAAATACATAAATAGTAACACACAAACATGCATACTTTCATACATACAAAGATACGTAGAGACCATTATTATACAGTAATACTTAGAGACATACTTAAAAAGATATATACATACTTACATTCAAAGATACCACATATAGAGACAAATATATAGATACAGATACAAAGATACAAATATACATACAAACATACAAACAAACAAACAAACATATATGTACACACACAAACATACATACATATTGACATAAACGCACAACGACATACAAACAAAGCAACATACATACAGACATACAATTATGAGGACATACAATAACACAAATATATATATATACAGATATACACATATTAAGTTGTACTAACATACAGACATACATACATACACACAAACATACAAACATACAAATACATAAAAAACATACAAACCAATAAACATACAAGCATATCAAGATACAAACATACCAACGTACGTACATAAGGACATACATATATACGAACATACAACCCTACAAACATAGGAACCTTAAAACAGAGATACAGACAAGAAATAGTTACATACATACAGACAACATAAAGAGTTACAGATACAGTAAAATACGATTATACAAACATACATACATACATACAAACAGACATACATACACAATGACATAATGTCATACAGGTATGTTTGCATACAAACATAAAAACATTTAACACATATACATACAGACAAACATAAAAACATACAAACACACAAATATAGAGAAAATATACAGATAAACAACAAACACAAAACACACATATAAACATACAAACAATCAAACATATAAACATAGATACAAACTGACATACAAACACACAATTATATATAAATACAACTGTAGATACATATAGATATGTGTATGTATGTATGTATTGTATGTTTTTTAATTATATGCATGTTTCTTTGTTTTTATTTTTGTATGATTGTATATTATCATGCACGTATGTTTGTTTGTATGTACATATGTTTGTTTGTTATGTTAATATGTCATTATGTATGTTTCTTTGTATGTTTGTATGTAAATTTGTATCTTTGTACGATTTTATCTATATATTTGTGTTTTTGAATGTTTGTATGTACATTTTTGTATATTTGTATATCTGTATGTCAGTATGTCTGTATGTATATATGTCTTCATGCTGGTGTGTTTGTATGCGTGTAGGTTTGTTTGTTGTGTGCTTATATATCACCATGCATGTATGTTTGTTTGTTTGTATGTACATATGTCTGTTTTTATGTTAGCATGTCATTATATATGTATCGTTGTATGTCTCTATGTATGTAGGTTTTCATGTTGGTATGTTTGGATGATTGTAGGTCAGTGTGTCTAATTTCGTATATCTGTATTTCTCTAACTCTGTTGTAGTTAAATTTGTAAGTATTTATATCGTTTTTTCTATGTCTGTAAGTATGATTGTATAAATGTGCACATGCGCATGCATTGCATATTATTATATATGTATATTTGTATGTATATATGATTGTGAGTTTGTTTGTTATACCTTTCTATGTTGGAATGATTTTTTGTTTGCATGTGTGTATGTTTGCATGGCTTGTATGTTTGTATGTCTGTATGGTTTCTTATGTCTGTTGGCATGTCATTATGCATCTGTATTTGTATGTTTGTATGTATATATGTTTTTCTGTTTGTTTGTATGTTTGTAGGTCAATATGTATGTGTGTTTATATGTATATATTTGTACGTTAGTATGTATATTTGTATCTTTGTATTTTTGTATATTTATAATTGATTCTCCGTATGTTTGTATATCAATATTGTCTATGTTTGTATGTTTGAATGCATGTATATATTTGTACGTTAGTATGTATATTTGTATCTTTGTATTTTTGTATGTTTATTTTACCTTTCTTCGTTTGAATGTTTTTTGTATTTATGTGTGTGTTTGCATGGTTGTATGTTTGTGTGTCTGTATTTCTGTATGTTAGAATGTGTGTATCTCTCGTTTAGGTTAATCCGTAAGTAGTTATGTATTGTTTTACGTATGTCCCTAAGAATGACTGTATGTATGTTTGTATGTTTATTTGTATGCTTGTATTTTTGTATGTTTGTATGCTTTTATGCATATATGTTGGTTGTATCTTTGTTTGTTTGCATGTTTGTTTATCTGTTTATCTGTATGTCGGTATGTCTCTATGTATGTAAGTTCTCATGCTGGTATGTTTGTATAAATGTCAGTATATAACGTTTTATATATGCATGTGCGCATGTTTTGAATGTTTGTATGTTATTATGTATGTATATTTTTATGTATATATAATTGTATGTTTCTTATACCTTTCTATGTTGCTATGTTTTTTTGTTTGTGTGTGTATATTTGTAAGTCTGTATGGTTTTTCTGTCTGTTGTTAGCCATTATGTATCTTGGTATGTATAAATATTTGTAGCTCATTATGTATGTATGTTTGTTTGTACATATTTGTATGTTAGTATGTATACTTGTATCTTTGTGCGTTTTTATCTTTATAATTGATTTTCCGTATGTTTGTATATCAATATTGTCTATGTTTGTATGTTTGAATGTACGTATTTGTATGTTTGAATGTATTTTTTGTATGTTTGTATGTTTAATCTACATAATTGTGTTTTTACGTTTATAATTATATATGTTTGTATGTTTCTTATACAATTTTTAGTTTGTATGTGTGTATGTTTGTTGTTACTATGTCATTATGTATGTATGTTTTTATTTTTATATGTTTCTATGCTTGTTTGTTTTTTATGTCACTTTGTATGTACGTTCGTATGTATATATTTGTATGTTTATATATGTATATTTGTATCTTTCTGTTTGTATTTATATATTTATCTCTCTGTAATTTTCTACAATGTTATGTTAATATATGTGTTCGTATTTTTGTTTCTTTGCACATCTGCATGTCATTATGTTTGTTTGTCTATGTTTGTAAATCTGTATGTATATTTGTATGTCCGTATGGTTATTATGTAGTTTTAGGTATGTGGTATTTATGTATGTTTTTATGTTTATAGTTGTTTATTTCTATGTACATTTGTAACTTTTTATATTTGTATGTATGATGGCATGTTTCTGTGTTTGTATGTAGATATATTTGTCTGCTCTTATCTTTGTATATATGAATGTTTTTATGTTTGTATGATATTATCTATCTATGTTTGTATGTACATATTTGTATGTTAGTATGTATATTTGTATCTTTGTGTTTTTGTATATTTATAATTGATTCTCCGTATGTTTGTATATAAATATTGTCTATATTTGTGTGTTTAAATCTTTGTATTTTGAAGTTTGTATGTATTTTTGTATGTTTGTATCTACATATTTGTCTTTGTATGTTTAGAATTATATATGTTTGTATGTTTGTCATACATTTCTTAGTTTAAATGTTTGTTTGTTTGTATGTATGTTTGTATGTTGGTATGTCATTATATATGTATGTTTGTATTTTTATATGTTTCTTTGTTTGTTTGTTTTCTTATGTCATTTTGTATGTACGTTCGTATGTATACATTTGTATTCTTTATATATGTATATTTGTATCTTTCTGTTTGTTCCTATATATTTATCTCTCTGTATGTCTTTATAATTTTGTGTTAATATATATATTCGTATTTTTGTTTGTTTGTACATTTGTATGTCATTATGTCTGTTTGTCTATGTTTGTAAATTTGTATGTATATTTGTATGTCCGTATGGTTATTATGTAGTTTTAGGTATGTGGTATTTATGTATGTTTGTATGTTTATAGTTGTTTATATGTATGTACATTTGTAACTTTTTATATTTGTATGTATGTTGGCATGTGTCTGTGTTTGTAGGTAGACATATTTGTCTGCTCTTATCTTTGTATATATGAATGTTTTTATGTTTGTATGATATTATCTATCTATTTTTGTATGTACATATTTGAATGTTAGTACATATATTTGTATCTTTGTATCTTTCTTTGTAGATATTTGTATGTTAGTATGTATATTTGTACCTTCGTGTGTTTGTATATGTATAATTGATTCTCCGCATGTTTGTATATCAATATTGTCTATGTATGTATGTTTAAATGTATGTATTTGTATCTTTGTATGTATTTTTGTAGGTTTGTATCTACATAATTTGTGTTTGTATGTTTATAATTATATATGTTTGTATGTTTGTTATACATTTCTTAGTTTGAAATGTTTGTTTGTTTGTATGTGTGTATGTTTGTATGTTGGTTTGTAATTATGTATGTATGTTTGTATTTTTATATGTTTCTATGTTTGTTTGTTTTTTATGTAATTTTGTATGTACGTTTGTATGTATATATTTGTATTCTTTATATATGTATCTTTGTATCTTTCTGTTTGTTTTGATATATTTATCTCTCTGTATGTTTTTATGATTTTATGTTAATATATATGTTTGTATTTTTGTTTGTTTGTACATTTGAATGTCATTATGTTTGTTTGTGTATGTTTGTTAATTTTTATGTATATTTGTATGTGCGTATGGTTTTTATATAGTTTTAGGTATGTGGTATTTATGTATGTTTATAGTTGTTTATTTGTATGTATATTAATAACTTTTTAAATTTGTATGTATGTTGGCATGTTTCTGTGTTTGTATGTATATATATTTGTGTGCTCTTATCTTTGTATATAGGAATGTGTTTATGTTGGTATATTTCTAGGTTTGTTCGTCTGTATGTTAGTATGTCCGTATTTCTGTATCTCCTTTTAGGTAAATCTGTAAGTAGTTATGTATCGTTTTATGTGTCACTAAGTATTAACTGTCTAAATGAATGTATGTTTCCATGTTTGTATGTCTAGATGTTGTTATGTTTGTTTGTTTCTATGTTTGTATGCCATTATCTATCTATGTTTGTATGTACATATTCGAATGTTAGTATGTATATTTGTATCTTTGTATCTTTGTATGTACATATTGTATGTTAGTATGTATATTTGTATCTTTGTGTGTTTTTATCTTTATAATTGATTCTCCGTATGTTTTTATGTTTGTATATCAATATTGTCTATGTTTGTATGTTTGAATGTATGTATTTGTAAGGTTTTTGTATTTTTGTATGTTTGTATCTACATGATTTGTGTTCGTATGTTTGTAATTATATATGTTTGTATGTTTGTTATACATTTCTTAGTTTGAATATATGTATATTTGTATGTCTATATCTACATATTTATGAGTTTGTATTTATGTATTTTTTAGGTATGTATGTATGTTTTTGTATTTGTATTCAGATATCTTTGTATGTCTATGTATCTATGTTGGTATCTTTGTATGTTTTTATGTTTGTATTGTTGTATGTCTTTATAATCTTATGTCTGTATCTATGTTGCTTTGTTTGTATGTTTGTATGCTTGTATATCATTCTGTGTGTATGTTTGTGTGTTTGTATGTATATATGTTTGTATGTTTTTTTCGTATCTTTCTGTTTGTATGTAGTTATGTTGCAGGTTTTTATGCTTGTAAGTAGATATATTTGTATGTTGGTGTCTTTGTATGTTTGCATTGTATGTCTGTGTGTGTGTATGTTAGTATGTCTACGTTTGTATCTCTGTTTTACATAAATCTGTAAGTAGTTATGTATCTTTATATGTAAGTCTCTAAGTATGACTGTACAAAGGTCTGTATTTTTGTGTGTATGTCTTTGTATGTTAATATGTATATTTGTATCTTTGAATGTTTGTATCTATATATTTGTGTCTCCGTATGTTTTTATATCTATATGTTCTTATCTTTGTATATTTTTATTTAATTTTTATGCATATTTGTATGTTTGTATCAACGTTTTGTGCGTTTGCATATTTTTATGAATGTATGTATGTATGTTTGTACATACATACATAAAGACACAAACATACATACAGACACACACACACAGATATTCATGCAGACATACATACAGATATACATACATACAGACACATAGACATACACAAAAATACATAGATACAAACACCCACACAGACATACAAACAGACACACACACAGAAATTCATACAAACATACAGACATACATGGAGACAAACACACAGACAGACACAGACACAAAACGTAGGACACACAGACAGACATACATGCAGAAACACACATAGACATACAAATAGACACACAGAGAGACATACATACAAAGACAGATATACATAAAGATACAAATTACCACACAGACATAAATACATACAGACACACACACAAAGAGTTACATACAGATACCCACACAACTATTCGTAGGGATATAGGTACAGATATAGATACATACAGAAAGACACACACATGCACATAAGCGGACATACATACAGACACCCACACAGACACACAAAAAGACACACAGTAAGACACAGTAAGTATGTATTCAGATATACATACAGATATTCATACATTCTAAGAGACACACACATACCCACACACATAGATACATATAGAAAGATTTATATAGATATACATACATACAGACAGACACACACATACACTTATACATACACACAGACACCTCCACAGACATAGAAACCGACACACATACAGATATACATACATACAGATAGACACGCATAAACAGAGACAGACATACAAACAGACACCCACACAGACATACAAACAGGCTCACAGTAGGACAATCATACAGATATACATACATTCTTAAAGACACACACATACACACTTAATAACATACAGATACACACACAGTCATAGTACACATATACCTTAGGACACACAAAGAGACAAACTGTAGGCAAAGATACAGACACATACAGATATTCGTAAAGACATACAATGAGACACAGAAATACATACATACAAAAACACAAACTGAGATACATACAGACACACACATTCATACACACACAATCATTTATACATATATACCTTAGGAGACAGACAGACAGATAAAGACTTACATATTTTCACGCATTTACACAGACATACAAACATAATTTTATACATACAGACACACACATACACAGAGACATACATATATACAACACATAGAGACACAGATAGACATACATACAGCCAAAGACAGATATAAATACAGATATACATAAAACAATACAAACAAACAAAAATACGAACACATATATCAACATAAAATCATACAGACATACATACACAGACATACATACAGACACACACACAGTCATACATAAACATAAACCTTAGGACACGCAGACAGGCACAAACAGAAACACATATAGACGATATAGACAAACAGATAGACACACATATAGACACAGACAGATAGACATAAGGACATACATAAACACATAGACACATACATAAGAAACACACATAGAGATATATACAGACACACAGAGATATTCATATAGACATACATACATATATACACACAAACAGTACAAACACACAGACACACACACACATACAGACACGCACAGACACATAGACATACACACAGGCACCTCCACAGACATACAAAAAGACGCGCATACAGATATACATACATACAGTTAGACACACGCATAAACAGAGACAGACATACAAACAGACACACGACATACAAACAGACACACAGTAAGACAGTCATAGAGACATACATTCAGATGTACATATATATTCTTTAAGACACACACATACACACTTAGAGACAGATACAGACACACACAATCATACACAGACGTATACCTCAGGACACAAAGACAGACATACATACAGAAACACATATAGTTATACATATAGACACAGAGAGACATATATACAAAAAAGACACATATACATAAAGGTATACACTAAGACACACAGACATACATACATACAGAGCAAATAACAGATGTACAGGCACACACATAGACATTTACACAGACATACATACATATAGACATGCATACAGACACAGACAGATAGATATAAGATAGATATAGACACACATATAAAAAACACACAGGGATGTATACATGCAACTGTATTTTCACACAGGGATGTATACAGTCACACACACATAGACATCCATACAGACATACATACAGATATACATACACAGAGATAGACACACACACATACACACAAAAAGACATTCCTACAGACAAACACACAGACAAACATAGACACACACACACGGTCATACATACACATATACCTAAGGAAACAAAGAGATGCATACATCCAGAAACACATATAGACATAGATATAGACACACAGATAGAGATAAATACAGACACAGACAGATATACATAAAGATGTACATAAAGACACAGACACATAGACACACACAGAGATACATACAGACACACACACTGACATACATACATATACCTTACGACAAACAGAGATACATAGATACAGAAACAGATATGGGCATACATATAGAGACAAATAGACATACAGACACAGGCAGATATACATAGACACAGAGACAAATAAATACAGAAACCCAAGCTGAGATAAATACAGACACACACACAGACATTCATATAGACGCAAAGACAGTCATATATACCTTGGGACACACAGACAGACATAGATGCAGTCGCAAATAAGGACTTACATATTTTCATGCATAGATACATACATACAGACACACACAAGGACCTGCAAACAAAAACACAGACATACAAATATCCTTACAGATATACATACAGACACAAACACAGACACACACACATACATACATACAGACACACACAGTCATAGAGAGACACAACGTAGGACACACAGACAGATATACATACACACACGCACGCAGATATGCGTACATACAGACACACACACACACATGCACACAGAGAGACATACATACAGACACCTACACTGACATACAAACAGACACACACAATGAAATTTATAGAGACATAGAGAAATCCTTGCAGACATACATACCGGCACACACAAAGATACAGACACACACACAGTCATACATACACTGATAACTTAGGACACAGACAGACATACATAGATAGAGACATATATACATAAGGACATACATAAAGACACAGACACACATAAAGAAGCACACATTGAGATGTATACAGACACACACAGATACTCATACAGACATACATACATACATACATACAGGCAGACACACAGATAGACAACCACAAAACATATATACTAACACACAATCAATAATATAAACACATATACTCTAGGACACACAGACAGAGATAAATAGAGAAAAATAGAAAAATACATATAGACACACACATAGACGTACATACAGACAAAGAGAGATATACGTAAGGACACAAAGACAAAGACATACATACATACAAAAACACACACAGAGATACATACAGGCAGACACACAGACATTAAAACAGACATTCATACTGACATACGTACAGATAGACATACATGCAGACAGACACATCCAAACACAGACATATATACAGACGCACACTCAGTCTTACAAACACGTACACCTTAGGACACGCACACACATACAAACAAAAACACAGAAACAGATACCAACAAACATACACATAAACACACAGATATACATACAGACACACACACTGAAAAAACCAAGGGAAACACACACAGACATACTGAGATACATAGAAACATAAGGTAACATCAGAATACAAGGACAAATATATATAAAAAACACATATAGACACAAACATAAACATACAGACAGACACAGAGAGATATATATAGATACAGAAACACACACAGAGATAAGCACAGACACAGACAGTCATATAGAGATACAGACAGACACAAATACACAGAGATACAAACACATATGCCTCAGGAAACTCAGAGATTTATAAAGACAGAAACACATATAGACATACACATAGACACAGAGATAGAAGTATATACAAAGACAGACATAGATAAAGATATACATAAATACACAGACATACATACAGACACACATACAGATATTCACAACACACAACACACAGAGAGATACAGACACACATACAGATATACATAAATACAGAGACAATGAACACAGACATATATCTACAGACACTCACACTGACATACAAACAGGCACACACTCAGAAATTCACATTAATATTAATAGATTTTGAGCAACAGTCAAAGAATGTCGTTCTTTGTATGGAAAGTGAAGAAAGAAATACTGCACACACCAAATAGTAACTATATTCATGCCTAAGAAGAAACTGGGTGTTCTTGACGATTTGTGCTGCAACATGTTATGTGTTTGACGTTTGAGTCAAAACAAGCTTTCCTGCGAAAACGCAAGTCATTTCCTGAAATAAAAAGTTGTTCACACACTAAATACCAACTATATTCTTGTCTAACAAGAAATTGGCTGTTCTTGACGATTTGTATTGCAACATCATATATGTGTGGCATTTGGCTTAAAACAAGGTTTCCTGCAAAGACGCATATCCAATGCTGTTATTTGCAGATCAAGCGCACAGAAACGTAACGATTAATGGACTTTTTCCAAAAGTCAAAGAACGTCGCTCTTTGTATAGAAAATGAATTAAGAAATTGCGCACACACCAAATAGCAACTATATTTTTGTCTAACAAGAACCTGACAGTTCTTGTCGATTTGTACTGCAACATGTCAAATGTGTGTTACTTGGCATTAAAACAGGGTTTCCAGAATGAAAAGAGCAAAACACTGTCATTTGCGAACCACTCGCACAAATACATAAAGATTTATACACGTTTTGAAAAAGTCACGAACTAACGTAATTCGTATGTAAGGAAGTGTAAGAAGTTGTGCACATACCAAATACCAACTATAAAGTGGTGCTGTATAAAAGTGGTTGTTCTTTACGATGTGGTATTTCGGATTAAGATAAGGTTTCCTGAAAAAAACGCCCACAACACTGTTATTTTCGGAGAACCCGCATAAAAACATAGAAAGTTATAGCATTTTTGGAACAGTGAAAAATTAACGTACTTCATATGGAAGTAAGTGTAAGAAGTTGTGCACACACTAAATACCAAGTATGTTGTGGTGCAGTAGAAACGTGGCTGATCTTAACGATTTGTACTGCAACATGTCATGTGTGTGGCATTTGGGCTTAAAACAAGGTTTCCTGAATAAAAGGCGAAAACCACTATTATATGCGGAACACTTGCACAGAAACGTGAAGATTTATAGCATTTTTGCGAAGTCAAAAATGTCGCAATTCGTATGGAAAAAAAAGTAACAAGTTGTTCACACACCAAACACCAACAATATTTTTTCGGAAAATTAAAAGGGCCGTTCTCAACGATTTGTACTGCAACATGTTAAATGTGTGGTATCTGCGCTCAAAACACGGTCTCCCAAATGAAGAGAGCAGAACACTGTTATTTTTGGACCACCCGCACACAAACATAAGAATTAGTAGAATTTTTACAAAAGTGAAAAAGTAAAGTAATTCGTATGTAAGGACATGTAAGAAGTTGTGCAGACACCAAATACCAACTATAATGTGGCGCAGTATAAAAGTGTTTGTTCTCTGCGATTTGTACTGCAACATGTTATATGTGTGGTATTTGGGCATAAAACAAGGTTTCCTGAATAAAAGGCGCAAAACACTGTTATTTTCGGAGCACCCACACAGAAACGTAGGGCGTTATAGAATTTTATAAAAAGTCAAAAAGAAACGTCATTCGTATGGGAAAAAGTGTAAGAAGTTGTGCCCACATCAAATACCAACTATATTGTGCGCCAACATAAAACTGGCTGTTCTTTAAGTTTTTCAGCGGGTGGTCTGCAAAAAACAGTGTTTTGCTGGTTTCATCCATGAAAGCTTGTTTTTAACCGCAATGCCACAAATATAACATGTTGCAGTACAAATCGTAAGGAACAGCCACTTTTACGTTGGCCAACAATATAGCTAGTATTCTGATTGTACACAACTTCTTAGTTTTTTTTTTCCTCCGAATTAAGTTATTTTTTGACTTTTGCACAAATTTTATAAATCTTTACGTTTGTGTGCGGGTGCTCTGCAAATAGTAGTGTTTTGCCGGTTTTATTCAGAAAACCTTGTTTTGAGCCCAAATACCACACATTTAACATGTTGCAGTAGAAGTCGTTGAGAGAAACGGCTTTTATACTGCACCACAATATAGTTGGTATTTAGTGGGCGCACAACTGTTTACACTGCCTTCCATACGAATTTCGTTAGTTTTGACTTTTGCAAAAATTCTATAAATTCTTCTGTTAGTTTGTGGTTAGACAGTGTTTTGTTCTTTTAATTCCGGAAACAGTGTTTTGAGTCCAAATACCACACATTTAACATGTTGCAGTACAAGTCGCAGATAACAGCCAGTTTTATGTTGGCCAGCAATAAACCTAAGATTCTGCTTGTGCACAACTTCTTAGTTTTTCTTTCCATCAGAATTAAGTTATTTTTTGACTTTTGCAAAAATTCAAGAAATCTTTACGTTTGTCTGCGGGTGCTCATCAAATAATAGTGTTTTTTCGGGTCTTATTCAGAAAACCTTGTTTTGAGCCCAAATGACACACATTTAACATGTTTCAGAACAAGTCGCAAAAAGCAGCCAGTTTTATGTTGGTTAACAATATAGCTAAGATTTTTAATTTGCACAACTTCTTAGTTTTCTTTAGATCAGAAATAGGTTGTTTTTTGACTTTTGCAAAAATTCTATAAATTCTTTTGTTTGTTTGCGGGTGGTCTGCAAATAACAGTGTTTTGTTCTTTTAATTCCGGAAACCATGTTTTGAGCCCAAATACCACACATTTAACATGTTGCAGTACAAGTCGCAGATGACAGCCAGTTTTATGTTGGCCAGCAATAATCCTAAGATTCTGATTGTGCACAACTTCTTAGTTTTTCTTTCCATCCGAATTGTTATTTTTTGACTATTGCAAAAATTCAAGAAATCTTTACGTTTGTTTGCGGGTGCTCATCAAATAATAGTGTTTTGCGGGTTTTATTCAGAAAACCTTGTTTTGAGCCCAAATGACACACATTTAACATGTTTCAGTACAAGTCGCAAAAAACAGCCAGTTTTATCTTGGTTAACAATATAGCTAGGATTTTGAATTTGAACAACTTCTTAGTTTTCTTTACATCCGAAATACGTTGTTTTTTGACTTTTGAAAAATTTTGTATAACTCTTTACGTTTCTGTGCGGGTGATCTGTTAATAACAGTGTTTTGAGCTTTTTATTCAAAACACCTTGTTTTAAGGTTAAATACCACATTTTTAACATGTTTTGGTACAAATCGTAAAGAACAGCCACTTTTTTACTGCAAAACAACATAGTTAGTATTTGGTGTGTGCACAACTTCTTACACTTCCTACCATACGAACTACGTTACTTTTTGACTTTATCAAAAATTCCATCAAACCTTATGTTTGTTTGCAAGTTGTCCGCAAATAGCTGTGTTTTTCTCTTTTCATTCCGGAAACCGTATTGTGAGGCCATATGCCACACATTTAACATGTTGTAGTACAAATGGTTAAGAAAAGCCCGTTTTAGGTTGGGAAAAAATATAGTTGGTATTTAATGTGTGCACAACTTCTTACTCTTTATTCTATACGAATTCCAACTTTTTTGCCTTTTTCAAAAGTTTTAGAAATCTTTATGTTTTTGTGCAGGCTGTCCGCAAGTAAAAGTATTTCGCTCGTTTTTAACAGGAAACCTTGCTTTGAGCCGAATAGCGCATATTTCACAGTTTTTGGCATAAATCCTAATTTAGAGCCATTTTATTCTGCACAACATTGTTAGTACTTACTTTGTTTGGCGCCTTTCGCTCTCGTTTGCATACGCATAGTGACCATTTTAGTCTCCTCCAGATAGTTTATTTTAATTTTGGTTTTTGTTTGTTTGGCCTGCAAATAGTACAAGCGATGTGCATTTTTCGACAATCTTGTTTACAGCTGAATGGCAGACAATTTTAATGTATTCGTACAAATGTTAAAAAGATAGTAAACTTCCTCGCGAAACAATAAGATGGTTGCAATCCGCTTCAAGCGCGACTTTCAACTTTTGCTCCTATTCAGTGGCAACATTCTTTTTCCTTTGTGTCGTATATCTTTGGTTTTACAATAAGAGTATTTGCAGTGCGGACTATTAAGAAACCTTGTTTAGAGCCCCAATACCACAGATACAACATGTTGCAGTACAAATCGTAAATAAACGCCAATTTCATGCTGAGCTACAAATCAGGTTTTTGGTCGAATACTAAACATTTAAAATGATTTTTTTTACAAACTCTAATACAAAGTTATTTTAATGCTGCACGTATTTTTTGTATTTGATGTGCACCAAACTTCTTACTACAGTTTCCATACCAAGGCCGACATTCTTTCAGTTATTGAGTAAGTTTATTTTACTGCGGTAAAACTAAAATGCGATAAAATTAAGGTACCTATTGGAGTCAATTCATTTTACTGCAAAGCTGAACTAAGGTATACACCACCACTCCACTACGTTTCTGTGATACCCCACAGCACTAGTCCACTGCGATATTCCACTGAGCTATACTCCACTGCAATATTCTACTACTTCAACAAGGTCTATTCCACTGGCCATACCAGTACTCCACTGAGATCTACTCCACCGTACCACTCCACTGCGATACTCCAATGCGATACTCCAAAAGTCCACCGTTCTACTGAAGTACACTCCACTTATCCACTGCGTGTGACTGATATTCTACTTCTTTACTTGAGTATACTACACTGAGCCTGACTTCCACTCCACTATTTCGCTATTCCACTTAAGTACTGTACTGATTCACTAGGGGCTAATGGTATTCCGCTGTATTCCACTGGGTTTTACTGCGCTACTCTCCACTAAGGTATACTCCACTACTTCACTACTTCAATGACCTACACTTGACTAAAGGGGCTCTGATAGAGGTACTCAACTAAGGTATCCTCTGCCACTCCACTACGATATTCAATTGCAATACTCCACTGCGACGTTCCACTGATCCACTGCGATACTTCATTTCACCACTCCACTGCGCTACTCTACTCCGATACTTCATTGAGGTAAAACTAACTTAGGTATACCACACTTCTCCACTTTGGTACAGACCACTACTACACAACCCCTTTGAGGCATATTCCACTCCATCTCTTAGCTACTCTCCACTGTTATCTACTATTTCACTAAGCTATACTTGACTGAGCTGGTCACTAAGGTATACTGCCTGACGTTTTATGGTGGTAATGATCTTTGTAATGATGATAGTGACGATGGTGTTGATGGTGAAGTTGGTAATGATAGTGGTTACTTCTGGTCATAGTTGTAGTGATCGTTGTTATAGATGCATATGGTAGTAATGGTAACGTTAGTGATTATGGTTAAAAAACATACATACAGACACATACATACACACATACATACAGATATACATACCTACATACATACATAAATACAGACATAAGTAAGGACATACCTACAAACCGACAAACATACCCGCATATAGACACACAGGTATACAAAGACGCATGCAGACATACATACAGATTTAGATAGAGACATATATACAAACATAAACATAAAACCGTACGAACATACAAACATAGAGTCATAGAGACATACATACATACAGATATACATACAAACATCAATATACAGATACAAACATACATACATACAGATATGCAGACATCACCCAAATATACAAAGAACAAACATATATACAGAGATATATAAAGATATAACTACAGACTTACATGCACACATATATACAGACATACATACATAGATAGAAACAGAGATATATGATCACACAAACCTACACATATACAAACATCTAGACATGACACACAGACATACATAGCGACATACACTAAGACATACACACACACATACAAACATGTAAGGAAATGCATACAAACATACGCACTGTCATACAGACATGCAGACATATAGACGCACATACCGACATATACAAACAGAAGCATACAAACATATTTTACAAAGAGCCGTACATACATACAGATATACATGCAGACATATATAGAAACATAAACATACAAACGTACAAACATACATACATACAGACATACATACATAAAGAAATGCATACAGACAGGCATACATTAGGAAATACGTGCAGATATTAATATAGAGATACAAATAGGCATACATATAAAGATACTAATATATCCGCATATCTCAAAAACATACCAACAGCTCCAAAACATACCAACATACATACAAACGTACATACATAAAACCATATAAACATACATACGTAATGATATGCAAGCATAAAAACAAACAGACCTACAAACATACAAACATAGCAACATGAAGATATAAAAATATAGAGACTTACAGACAAACACATATACAGATAGATAAGCATGCAAACGTACGAAGACACCAACATACATACATAAATACATACAATAATACAAATATACAAAAATACAAGCATACAAAGAATCATACAGACATATATAGTCATACTTAGAGACATACATAAAAAGAAACATAACTACTTACAGATTTACAGAAAACAGAGTTACAAATATACAGACATACAAACATACAGACACAAAGACCTACAAACATACCAACATAAAACATTTATACATACAAACATAAGAACCTACCAACATAAATACATACAAACATAAAAACATGCGAACAAAAATCATACAAACCTACAAGCATAGAGACATAACGATATACGAGCATACAAACATACAAACAAAGCAACGTACAAACATACAGTGAGACAAACATACAGACACAAATATACTTACAAAAATATATTATATATACATGCAAACGTACATACATAATGAGATACAAACAAAAAAGCATAAAATCATAAAAACATAAGACATACAAGCATACAAAACATAACAACATACATACATACAAACATACAAAGATGTCTGCATCCAAACTCAAAAACATACAAGCACACATACATACATAAAAAATACAAACACACCAATATGTAGATGCAGACATAAAAATATACATACAAACATAGAAACATACATTTATTTAGACAGTAATACTTAGAGCTACATACATAAAACGATGCATAACTACTTACAGATTTACCAAAAAAAGAGATACAGAAATACGGACATACTAACATACAGACAAACAGACCTACAAATATACCAACATAAAAACATTCATACATACAAACACACAAATATAAAAACAGACAAATATATCTAAATACAAACACAAAAACATACAAAAAACATATATACAAACATACTAAGAGACAAATATACATACAAATATACAAACCTACAGACATACAAACATAATCACATCCAAACTTACAAAAAAACAAACATACGAACAGATATACATACAAACTTGCAAAGATACAAATATACATACAAATATACTAACATAGACATACGAACATACAAACCAAGCAATGTACATACATACATACAATTATACAGACATAAAACAATGCAAAGATACAAAAATACATAATAACATACCAATACATGCATTCAAACATACAAACATAGATACAAACATACAAACCTACGGACAATCAATTATAAAGATACAAACATACAGAGATACAAATATACATACTACTATACAAATATATACCTACAAACATACATACATAATTTCCTACAAACATACAAACATGCAAACATAAAAACATACAAACATTCAAACATACATACATATTGACATACCAACAGACATAACAAACGTACAGATATAGAAACATACAACCATGCAAACATACACTCATGAAAAGAAAAGAGTTTCAAAGATAGAAAGGTGTAACAAACAAAGGTAGAAACAGATATAAATACAAATATACATACATATGTATATATATTAACATACAAACATATAAAACATGCATACATCCATACATAAAAAGACACATACTGACATTTCTACAACCGTACTTACAGAAATACATAAGACACAAACATTTACAGATGTACCTACAAAAGAGTTAGAGATATACAGATATACCAACTGACAGACACACAGACCTACAAACATCCAAACATACCAACGTCAAAACATACATACATAGAGACATACCGACATTACATACCGACAGATATACAGATATACAAACTTGCAAACAAACAAATATATATGCAAACATACAAAAATACAAGCATACAAACAAACATACAAACATACATACAGTCATGCTTAGAGTCATAAATAAAAGGATACATAACTAGTTAAAGAATTACCTAAACGAGAGATACGGACATGCTAACACACAGACACACAGACCTACAAACATACCAACATAAAGACATTCATACATACAAAAAACAAGATGCCAACACACAAATCTATCACCATACAAACATAAAAACATACCAAAGTACATACAAACAAACATTCAGAGACACAAATATACAGATACAATCATACAAACATACAAATATACCTACAAACATTCAAACATATATACATAATGACTACTAACATACAAACATACAACAAAACAAACATACATACACACAGATATACACAAAATCAACAGCAACATAAATAATATATATATATATACTAAGATAAGAACATACAAACAGACATAGACAAAAGTATAAAGATACAAACATAGAAACATACCTCCAACCATATACATACAAACATACAGACATATATCTTTATATAATAAAATACAAACACATATACATACAAACCTACAGACATAATGACATATTAGCATAAAAAATATACAAAAAAGTAACACACATACATACAAACATACAACTATAAAATAGTACAGACAAGGAACCATAAAAACATACAGACATACACAACTGTACCCACATAGATAAATACAAACAAAATACATAAATAGTAACATACAAACATGCATACTTCCATACATACAGAGATACGTAGAGACCATTATACAGTTATACTTACAGACATACTTAAAAATGTATATACATATTTACAGATTTACCTGGACCAGAGGTACAGACATACAGACATACGAGCTTACAGACAAACATGCCTAAAAAATACATAACATAAAAACATTCATACATACAAACATACAAAGACGCCAACAAACAAATCTATCAACATACAAACATAAAAACATACCAACGTACATACATACAAACATAAAAACATACAAACATTCAGAGACACAAATATATAGATGCAATCATACAAAGATACAAATATACATACATACATATGACATACTAACAAACATATAAACATATATACATACAAACATACATACATAATGATATACATGATGACAAATTAGCATACGTACATACAATTAAAGAAACATACAACAATAAAAACATACATACACACAGACAAACACATAAACAATACCAACTTATACACATACATATATATATACTAACATAAAAACAAACAGACAGAGACAAAAGTACAAAGATACAAACATAGAAATATACATACAAACATACAGGCATACATATATAATGAAATATAAAGACATAAACATACAAACCTACATACATAGTTACATACAAGCATAAAAATATGCATCTATAGAGACAAAGAACAATACAAAACATACAGACATACACAATTATACCAACATACATACATACAGACATGCAAAAACATAAAGAACAAAACAAACATACAAACAAACAAAATACATAAATAGTAACACACAAACATGCATACTTTCATACATACAAAGATACGTAGAGACCATTATTATACAGTAATACTTAGAGACATACTTAAAAAGATATATACATACTTACATTCAAAGATACCACATATAGAGACAAATATATAGATACATAGATACAAAGATACAAATATACATACAAACATACAAACAAACAAACAAACATATATGTACACACACAAACATACATACATATTGACATAAACGCACAACGACATACAAACAAAGCAACATACATACAGACATACAATTATGAGGACATACAATAACACAAATATATATATATACAGATATACACATATTAAGTTGTACTAACATACAGACATACATACATACACACAAACATACAAACATACAAATACATAAAAAACATACAAACCAATAAACATACAAGCATATCAAGATACAAACATACCAACGTACGTACATAAGGACATACATATATACGAACATACAACCCTACAAACATAGGAACCTTAAAACAGAGATACAGACAAGAAATAGTTACATACATACAGACAGCATAAAGAGTTACAGATACAGTAAAATACGATTATACAAACATACATACATACATACAAACAGACATACATACACAATGACATAATGTCATACAGGTATGTTTGCATACAAACATAAAAACATTTAACACATATACATACAGACAAACATAAAAACATACAAACACACAAATATAGAGAAAATATACAGATAAACAACAAACACAAAACACACATATAAACATACAAACAATCAAACATATAAACATACATACAAACTGACATACAAACACACAATTATATATAAATACAACTGTAGATACATATAGATATGTGTATGTATGTATGTATTGTATGTTTTTTAATTATATGCATGTTTCTTTGTTTTTATTTTTGTATGATTGTATATTATCATGCACGTATGTTTGTTTGTATGTACATATGTTTGTTTGTTATGTTAATATGTCATTATGTATGTTTCTTTGTATGTTTGTATGTAAATTTGTATCTTTGTACGATTTTATCTATATATTTGTGTTTTTGAATGTTTGTATGTACATTTTTGTATATTTGTATATCTGTATGTCAGTATGTCTGTATGTATATATGTCTTCATGCTGGTGTGTTTGTATGCGTGTAGGTTTGTTTGTTGTGTGCTTATATATCACCATGCATGTATGTTTGTTTGTTTGTATGTACATATGTCTGTTTTTATGTTAGTATGTCATTATATATGTATCGTTGTATGTCTCTATGTATGTAGGTTTTCATGTTGGTATGTTTGGATGATTGTAGGTCAGTGTGTCTAATTTCGTATATCTGTATTTCTCTAACTCTGTTGTAGTTAAATTTGTAAGTATTTATATCGTTTTTTCTATGTCTGTAAGTATGATTGTATAAATGTGCACATGCGCATGCATTGCATATTATTATATATGTATATTTGTATGTATATATGATTGTGAGTTTGTTTGTTATACCTTTCTATGTTGGAATGATTTTTTGTTTGCATGTGTGTATGTTTGCATGGCTTGTATGTTTGTATGTCTGTATGGTTTCTTATGTCTGTTGGCATGTCATTATGCATCTGTATTTGTATGTTTGTATGTATATATGTTTTTCTGTTTGTTTGTATGTTTGTAGGTCAATATGTATGTGTGTTTATATGTATATATTTGTACGTTAGTATGTATATTTGTATCTTTGTATTTTTGTATATTTATAATTGATTCTCCGTATGTTTGTATATCAATATTGTCTATGTTTGTATGTTTGAATGCATGTATATATTTGTACGTTAGTATGTATATTTGTATCTTTGTATTTTTGTATGTTTATTTTACCTTTCTTCGTTTGAATGTTTTTTGTATTTATGTGTGTGTTTGCATGGTTGTATGTTTGTGTGTCTGTATTTCTGTATGTTAGAATGTGTGTATCTCTCGTTTAGGTTAATCCGTAAGTAGTTATGTATTGTTTTACGTATGTCCCTAAGAATGACTGTATGTATGTTTGTATGTTTATTTGTATGCTTGTATTTTTGTATGTTTGTATGCTTTTATGCATATATGTTGGTTGTATCTTTGTTTGTTTGCATGTTTGTTTATCTGTTTATCTGTATGTCGGTATGTCTCTATGTATGTAAGTTCTCATGCTGGTATGTTTGTATAAATGTCAGTATATAACGTTTTATATATGCATGTGCGCATGTTTTGAATGTTTGTATGTTATTATGTATGTATATTTTTATGTATATATAATTGTATGTTTCTTATACCTTTCTATGTTGCTATGTTTTTTTGTTTGTGTGTGTATATTTGTAAGTCTGTATGGTTTTTCTGTCTGTTGTTAGCCATTATGTATCTTGGTATGTATAAATATTTGTAGCTCATTATGTATGTATGTTTGTTTGTACATATTTGTATGTTAGTATGTATACTTGTATCTTTGTGCGTTTTTATCTTTATAATTGATTTTCCGTATGTTTGTATATCAATATTGTCTATGTTTGTATGTTTGAATGTACGTATTTGTATGTTTGAATGTATTTTTTGTATGTTTGTATGTTTAATCTACATAATTGTGTTTTTACGTTTATAATTATATATGTTTGTATGTTTCTTATACAATTTTTAGTTTGTATGTGTGTATGTTTGTTGTTACTATGTCATTATGTATGTATGTTTTTATTTTTATATGTTTCTATGCTTGTTTGTTTTTTATGTCACTTTGTATGTACGTTCGTATGTATATATTTGTATGTTTATATATGTATATTTGTATCTTTCTGTTTGTATTTATATATTTATCTCTCTGTAATTTTCTACAATGTTATGTTAATATATGTGTTCGTATTTTTGTTTCTTTGCACATCTGCATGTCATTATGTTTGTTTGTCTATGTTTGTAAATCTGTATGTATATTTGTATGTCCGTATGGTTATTATGTAGTTTTAGGTATGTGGTATTTATGTATGTTTTTATGTTTATAGTTGTTTATTTCTATGTACATTTGTAACTTTTTATATTTGTATGTATGATGGCATGTTTCTGTGTTTGTATGTAGATATATTTGTCTGCTCTTATCTTTGTATATATGAATGTTTTTATGTTTGTATGATATTATCTATCTATGTTTGTATGTACATATTTGTATGTTAGTATGTATATTTGTATCTTTGTGTTTTTGTATATTTATAATTGATTCTCCGTATGTTTGTATATAAATATTGTCTATATTTGTGTGTTTAAATGTATGTATTTTGAAGTTTGTATGTATTTTTGTATATTGGTATCTAGATATTTGTGTTTCTATGTGATAATTATATATGTTTGTGTGTTTGTTACACGTTTCTTAGTTGGAAATGTTTGTTTGTATGTGTGTATGTTTGTATGTTGGTATGTAATTATGTATGTATGTTTGTATTTTTATATGTTTCTATTTTTGTTTGTTTTTTATGTCATTTTGTATGTACGTTCGTATGTATATATTTGTGTTGTTTATATATGTATATTTGTATCTTTCTTTTTGTTTTTATATATTTATCTCTCTATATGTTTTTATGATTTTATGTTAATATATGTGTTCGTATTTTTGTTTGCTTGTACATTTGCATGATATTATGTTTGTTTGTCTATGTTTGTAAATTTGTATGTATATTTGTATGATCGTATGGTTATTATGTAGTTTTAGGTATGTGGTATTTTTGTATGTTTTTATGTTTCTAGTTGTTTATTTCTATGTACATTTGTAACTTCTTATATTTGTATGTATGTTGCCATGTTTCTGTGTTTGTATGTAGATATATTTGTCTGCTCTTATCTTTGTATACATAAATGTTTTTATGTTTGTAAGCCATTATCTATCTATGTTTGTATGTAGATATTTGTAGCTTTGCATCTTTGTATGTACATATTTGTATGTAAATATGTATATTTGTATCTTTGTGTGTTTGTATATTTATAATTGATTCTTCGTATTTTTGTATGTTTGTATATCAATATTGTCTATGTTTGTATGTTTGTATGTACATATTTGTGTTTGTATGTTAATAATTATATATGTTTGTTATACATTTCTTAGTTTGAAATGTTTGTTTGTTTGTATGTGTGTATGTTGGTATGTCATTATGTATGTATGTTTGTATTTTTATATGTTTCTATGTTTCTTTGTTTTTTATATCATTTTGTATGTACGTTCGTATGTATATATTTGTATTGTTGATATATGTATATTTGTATCTTTCCGTTTGTTTTTATATATCTATCTCTCTGTATGTTGTTATGATTTTATGTTAATATATATGTTCGTATTTTTGTTTGTTTGTACATTTGTATGTCATTATGTTTGTTTGTCTATGTTTGGAAATTTGTATGTATATTTGTATGTCTGTATTGTTATTTAGTTTTGCGTATGTGGTATTTATGTATGTTTATAGTTATTTACTTGTATGTACATTTGTAACTTTTTATATTTGTATGTATGATTGCATGTTTCTGTGTTTGTATGTAGATATATTTGTCTGCTCTTATCTTTGTATATATAATTGTTTTTATGTTTGTATGATATTATCTATCTATGTTTGTATGCACATATTTAAATGTTAGTATATATATTTGTATCTTTTTATCTTTGTATGTACATATTTTTATGTTAGTATTTATATCTGTATCTTTGTGTGTTTGTATATTTATAATTGATTCTCCGTATGTTTGTATATCAATATTGTCTACGTTTGTTTGTTTGAATGTATGTATTTGTATGTTTGTATGTATTTTTGTATGTTTGTATCTACATATTTGTCTTTGTATGTTTAGAATTATATATGTTTGTATGTTTGTCATACATTTCTTAGTTTAAATGTTTGTTTGTTTGTATGTATGTTTGTATGTTGGTATGTCATTATATATGTATGTTTGTATTTTTATATGTTTCTTTGTTTGTTTGTTTTCTTATGTCATTTTGTATGTACGTTCGTATGTATACATTTGTATTCTTTATATATGTATATTTGTATCTTTCTGTTTGTTCCTATATATTTATCTCTCTGTATGTCTTTATAATTTTGTGTTAATATATATATTCGTATTTTTGTTTGTTTGTACATTTGTATGTCATTATGTCTGTTTGTCTATGTTTGTAAATTTGTATGTATATTTGTATGTCCGTATGGTTATTATGTAGTTTTAGGCATGTGGTATTTATGTACGTTTGTATTTCTATAGTTGTTTATATGTATGTACATTTGTAACTTTTTATATTTGTATGTATGTTGGCATGTTTCTGTGTTTGTATGTAGTTATATTAGTCTGCTCTTATCTTTGAATATATGAATGTTTTTATGTTTGTATGATATTATCTATCTATGTTTGTATGTACATATTTAAAGGCTAATATATATATATTTGTATCTTTGTATCTTTGTATGTACATATTTGTATGTTAGTATGTATATTTGTATCTTTGTGTGTTTGTATATTTATAATTAATTCTCCGTATGTTTGTATGTTTTTATATCAATATTGTCTATGTTTGTATGTTTGAATGTATGTAATTGTATGTTTGAATGTATTTTTTGTATGTTTGTATGTTTGTATCTACATAATTGTGTTTTTACGTATGTAATTATATATGTTTGTAGGTTTCTTATACATTCTTTGGGTCAATGTTTGTTTGTTTGTATGTTGGTATGTCATTATGTATGTATGTTTCTATTTTTATGTTTCTATGTTTGTTTTTCTATGTCATTTTGTATGTACGTTCGTATGTATATATTTGTATTGTTTATATATGTATCTTTCTGTCTTTCTGTTTGTTTTGATATATTTATCTCTCTGTATGTTTTTATGATTTTATGTTAATATATATGTTTGTATTTTTGTTTGTTTGTACATTTGAATGTCATTATGTTTGTTTGTGTATGTTTGTTAATTTTTATGTATATTTGTATGTGCGTATGGTTTTTATATCGTCTTAGGTATGTGGTATTTATGTATGTTTATAGTTGTTTATTTGTATGTATATTAATAACTTTTTAAATTTGTATGTATGTTGGCATGTTTCTGTGTTTGTATGTATATATATTTGTGTGCTCTTATCTTTGTATATAGGAATGTGTTTATGTTGGTATATTTCTAGGTTTGTTCGTCTGTATGTTAGTATGTCCGTATTTCTGTATCTCCTTTTAGGTAAATCTGTAAGTAGTTATGTATCGTTTTATGTGTCACTAAGTATTAACTGTCTAAATGAATGTATGTTTCCATGTTTGTATGTCTAGATGTTGTTATGTTTGTTTGTTTCTATGTTTGTATGCCATTATCTATCTATGTTTGTACGTACATATTCGAATGTTAGTATATATATTTGTATCTTTGTATCTTTGTATGTACATATTGTATGTTAGTATGTATATTTGTATCTTTGTGTGTTTTTATCTTTATAATTGATTCTCCGTATGTTTTTATGTTTGTATATCAATATTGTCTATGTTTGTATGTTTGAATGTATGTATTTGTAACTTTTTTGTATTTTTGTATGTTTGTATCTACATGATTTGTGTTCGTATGTTTGTAATTATATATGTTTGTATGTTTGTTATACATTTCTTAGTTTGAATATATGTATATTTGTATTTTCTATATCTACATATTTATAAGTTTGTATTTATGTATTTTTTAGGTATGTATGTATGTTTTTGTATTTGTATTCAGATATCTTTGTATGTCTATGTATCTATGTTGGTATCTTTGTATGTTTTTATGTTTGTATTTTTGTATGTCTTTATAATCTTATGTCTGTATCTATTTTGCTTTGTTTGTATGTTTGTATGCTTGTATATCATTCTGTGTGTATGTTTGTGTGTTTGTATGTATATATGTTTGTATGTTTTTTTCGTATCTTTCTGTTTGTATGTAGTTATGTTGCAGGTTTTTATGCTTGTAAGTAGATATATTTGTATGTTGGTGTCTTTGTATGTTTGCATTGTATGTCTGTGTGTGTATGTTAGTATGTCTACGTTTGTATCTCTGTTTTACATAAATCTGTAAGTAGTTATGTATCTTTATATGTAAGTCTCTAAGTATGACTGTACAAAGGTCTGTATTTTTGTGTGTATGTCTTTGTATGTTAATATGTATATTTGTATCTTTGAATGTTTGTATCTATATATTTGTGTCTCCGTATGTTTTTATATCTATATGTTCTTATCTTTGTATATTTTTATTTAATTTTTATGCATATTTGTATGTTCTTATCAACGTTTTGTGCGTTTGCATATTTTTATGAATGTATGTATGTATGTTTGTACATACATACATAAAGACACAAACATACATACAGACACACACACACACAGATATTCATGCAGACATACATACAGATATACATACATACAGACACATAGACATACACAAAAATACATAGATACAAACACCCACACAGACATACAAACAGACACACACACAGAAATTCATACAAACATACAGACATATATGGAGACAAACACACAGACAGACACAGACACAAAACGTAGGACACACAGACAGACATACATGCAGAAACACACATAGACATACAAATAGACACACAGAGAGACATACATACAAAGACAGATATACATAAAGATACAAATTACCACACAGACATAAATACATACAGACACACACACAAAGAGTTACATACAGATACCCACACAACTATTCGTAGGGATATAGGTACAGATATAGATACATACAGAAAGACACACACATGCACATAAGCGGACATACATACAGACACCCACACAGACACACAAAAAGACACACAGTAAGACACAGTAAGTATGTATTCAGATATACATACAGATATTCATACATTCTAAGAGACACACACATACACACACACATAGATACATATAGATAGATGTATATAGATATACATACATACAGACAGACACACACATACACTTATACATACACACAGACACCTCCACAGACATAGAAACCGACACACATACAGATATACATACATACAGATAGACACGCATAAACAGAGACAGACATACAAACAGACACCCACACAGACATACAAACAGGCTCACAGTAGGACAATCATACAGATATACATACATTCTTAAAGACACACACATATACACTTAATAACATACAGATACACACACAGTCATAGTACACATATACCTTAGGACACACAAAGAGACAAACTGTAGGCAAAGATACAGACACATACAGATATTCGTAAAGACATACAATGAGACACAGAAATACATACATACAAAAACACAAACTGAGATACATACAGACACACACATTCATACACACACAATCATTTATACATATCTACCTTAGGAGACAGACAGACAGATAAAGACTTACATATTTTCACGCATTTACACAGACATACAAACATAATTTTATACATACAGACACACACATACACAGAGACATACATATATACAACACATAGAGACACAGATAGACATACATACAGCCAAAGACAGATATAAATACAGATATACATACAACAATACAAACAAACAAAAATACGAACACATATATCAACATAAAATCATACAGACATACATACACAGACATACATACAGACACACACACAGTCATACATAACCATAAACCTTAGGACACGCAGACAGGCACAAACAGAAACACGTATAGACGATATAGACAAACAGATAGACACACATATAGACACAGACAGATAGACATAAGGACATACATAAACACATAGACACATACATAAGAAACACACATAGAGATATATACAGACACACAGAGATATTCATATAGACATACATACATATATACACACAAACAGTACAAACACACAGACACACACACACATACAGACACACACATACACATAGACATACACACAGGCATCTCCACAGACATACAAAAAGACGCGCATACAGATATACATACATACAGTTAGACACACGCATAAACAGAGACAGACATACAAACAGACACACGACATACAAACAGACACACAGTAAGACAGTCATAGAGACATACATTCAGATGTACATATATATTCTTTAAGACACACACATACACACTTAGAGACAGATACAGACACACACAATCATACACAGACGTATACCTCAGGACACAAAGACAGACATACATACAGAAACACATATAGTTATACATATAGACACAGAGAGACATATATACAAAAAAGACACATATACATAAAGGTATACACTAAGACACACAGACATACATACATACAGAGCAAATAACAGATGTACAGGCACACACATAGACATTTACACAGACATACATACATATAGACATGCATACAGACACAGACAGATAGATATAAGATAGATATAGACACACACATAAAAAACACACAGGGATGTATAATGACACACACATAGACATCCATACAGACATACATACAGATATACATACACAGAGATAGACACACACACATACACACAAAAAGACATTCCTACAGACAAACACACAGACAAACATAGACACACACACACGGTCATACATACACATATACCTAAGGAAACAGAGATGCATACATCCAGAAACACATATAGACATAGATATAGACACACAGATAGAGATAAATACAGACAGACAGATATACATAAAGATGTACATAAAGACACAGACACATAGACACACACAGAGATACATACAGACACACACACTGACATACATACATATACCTTACGACAAACAGAGATACATAGATACAGAAACAGATATGGGCATACATATAGACACACAAATAGACATACAGACACAGGCAGATATACATAGACACAGAGACAAATAAATACAGAAACCCAAGCTGAGATAAATACAGAGACACACACAGACATTCATATAGACGCACAGACAGTCATATATACCTTGGGACACACAGGCAGACATAGATGCAGTCGCAAATAAGGACTTACATATTTTCATGCATAGATACATACATACAGACACACAAAAGGACCTGCAAACAGAAACACAGACATACAAATATCCTTACAGATATACATACAGAAACAAACACAGACACACACACATACATACATACAGACACACACAGTCATAGAGAGACACAACGTAGGACACATAGACAGATATACATACACACACCCACGCAGATATGCGTACATACAGACACACACACACATGCACACAGAGAGACATACATACAGACACCTACACTGACATACAAACAGACACACAATGAAATTTATAGAGACATAGAGAAATCCTTGCAGACATACATACCGGCACACACAAAGATACACACACACACACAGTCATACATAGACTGATAACTTAGGACACAGACAGACATACATAGATAGAGAC
The DNA here is from genome assembly GCA_949710005.1 of Ricordea florida. Lineage (NCBI taxonomy): Eukaryota > Metazoa > Cnidaria > Anthozoa > Corallimorpharia > Ricordeidae > Ricordea > Ricordea florida. The sequence continues at coordinate 19,650,863 of OX453274.1, read as the reverse complement.
ATATATACATAGGGACATACATAAAGACACAGACACACATAAAGAAGCACACATTGAGATGTATACAGACACACACAGATACTCATACAGACATACATACATACATACATACAGGCAGACACACAGATAGACAACCACAAAACATATATACTAACACACAATCAATAATATAAACACATATACTCTAGGACACAGACAGAGATAAATAGAGAAAAATAGAAAAATACATATAGACACACACATAGACGTAAATACAGACACAGAGAGATATACGTAAGGACACAAAGACAAAGACATACATACATACATACATACATACAAAAACACACACAGAGATACATACAGGCACACACACAGACATTAAAACAGCATTTATACTGACATACGTACAGATAGACATACATGCAGACAGACACATCCAAACACAGACATATATACAGACGCACACTCAGTCTTACAAACACGTATACCTTAGGACACACACACACACATACAAACAAAAACACAGAAACAGATACAAACAAACATACACATAAACACACAGATATACATACAGACACACACACTGAAAAAACCAAACGAAACACACACAGACATACAGAGATACATAGAAACATAAGGTAACATCAGAATACAAGGACAAATATATATAAAAAACACATATAGACACAAACATAAACATACAGACAGACACAGAGAGATATATATAGATACAGAAACACACACAGAGATAAGCCCAGACACAGACAGTCATATAGAGATACAGACAGACACAAATACACAGAGATACAAACACATATGTCTCAGGAAACTCAGAGATACATAAAGACAGAAACACATATAGACATACACATAGACACAGAGATAGAAGTATATACAAAGACAGACATAGATAAAGATATAGATAAATACACAGACATACATACAGACACACATACAGATATTCACAACACACAGAGAGATACAGACACACATACAGATATACATAAATACAGAGACAATGAACACAGACATATATCTACAGACACCCACACTGACATACAAACAGGCACACACTCAGAAATTCATATTAATATTAATAGATTTTGAGCAACAGTCAAAGAATGTCGTTCTTTGTATGGAAATTGAAGAAAGAAATACTGCACACACCAAATAGTAACTATATTCATGCCTAAGAAGAAACTGGGTGTTCTTGACGATTTGTACTGCAACATGTTATGTGTTTGACGTTTGAGTCAAAACAAGCTTTCCTGCGAAAACGCAAGTCATTTCCTGAAATAAAAAGTTGTTCACACACTAAATACCAACTATATTCTTGTCTAACAAGAAATTGGCTGTTCTTGACGATTTGTATTGCAACATGTTATATGTGTGGTATTTGGCTCAAAACAAGGTTTCCTGCAAAGACGCATATCCAGTGCTGTTATTTGCAGATCAAGCGCACAGAAACGTAACGATTAACGGACGTTTTCCAAAAGTCAAAGAACGTCGCTCTTTGTATGGAAAGTGAAGTAAGAAATTGCGCACACACCAAATAGCAACTATATTTTTGTCTAACAAGAACCTGACAGTTCTTGTCGATTTGTACTGCAACATGTCAAATGTGTGTTACTTGGCATTAAAACAGGGTTTCCAGAATGAAAAGAGCAAAACACTGTCATTTGCGAACCACTCGCACAAATACATAAAGATTTATACACGTTTTGAAAAAGTCACGAACTAACGTAATTCGTATGTAAGGAAGTGTAAGAAGTTGTGCACATACCAAATACCAACTATAAAGTGGTGCTGTATAAAAGTGGTTGTTCTTTACGATGTGGTATTTCGGATTAAGATAAGGTTTCCTGAAAAAAACGCCCAAAACACTGTTATTTTCGGAGAACCCGCATAAAAACATAGAAAGTTATAGCATTTTTTGAACAGTGAAAAATTAACGTACTTCATATGGAAGTAAGTGTAAGAAGTTGTGCACACACTAAATACCAAGTATGTTGTGGTGCAGTAGAAACGTGGCTGATCTTAACGATTTGTACTGCAACATGTCATGTGTGTGGCATTTGGGCTTAAAACAAGGTTTCCTGAATAAAAGGCGAAAACCACTATTATATGCGGAACACTTGCACAGAAACGTGAAGATTTATAGCATTTTTGCGAAGTCAAAAATGTCGCAATTCGTATGGAAAAAAAAGTAACAAGTTGTTCACACACCAAACACCAACAATATTTTTTCGGAAAATTAAAAGGGCCGTTCTCAACGATTTGTACTGCAACATGTTAAATGTGTGGTATCTGCGCTCAAAACACGGTCTCCCAAATGAAGAGAGCAGAACACTGTTATTTTCGGACCACCCGCACACAAACATAAGAATTAGTAGAATTTTTACAAAAGTGAAAAAGTAAAATAATTCGTATGTAAGGACATGTAAGAAGTTGTGCAGACACCAAATACCAACTATAATGTGGCGCAGTATAAAAGTGGTTGTTCTCTGCGATTTGTACTGCAACATGTTATATGTGTGGTATTTGGGCATAAAACAAGGCTTCCTGAATAAAAGGCGCAAAACACTGTTATTTTCTGAGCACCCACACAGAAACGTAGGGCGTTATAGAATTTTATACAAAGTCAAAAAGAAACGTCATTCGTATGGGAAAAAGTGTAAGAAGTTGTGCCCACATCAAATACCAACTATATTGTGCGCCAACATAAAAGTGGCTGTTCTTTAAGTTTATCAGCGGGTGGTCTGCAAAAAACAGTGTTTTGCTGGTTTCATCCATGAAAGCTTGTTTTTAACCGCAATGCGACACATATAACATGTTGCAGTACAAATCGTAAGGAACAGCCACTTTTACGTTGGCCAACAATATAGCTAGTATTCTGATTGTACACAACTTCTTAGTTTTTTTTTCCTCCGAATTAAGTTATTTTTTGACTTTTGCAAAAATTTTATAAATCTTTACGTTTGTGTGCGGGTGCTCTGCAAATAGTAGTGTTTTGCCGGTTTTATTCAGAAAACCTTGTTTTGAGCCCAAATACCACACATTTAACATGTTGCAGTAGAAGTCGTTGAGAGAAACGGCTTTTATACTGCACCACAATATAGTTGGTATTTGGTGGGCGCACAACTTTTTACACTGCCTTCCATACGAATTACGTTAGTTTTGACTTTTGCAAAAATTCTATAAATTCTTCTGTTTGTTTGCGGGTGGTCTGCAAATAACAGTGTTTTGTTCTTTTAATTTTGGAAACCGTGTTTTGAGTCCAAATACCACACATTTAACATGTGGCAGTACAAGTCGCAGATAACAGCCAGTTTTATGTTGGCCAGCAATAAACCTAAGATTCTGATTGTGCACAACTTCTTAGTTTTTCTTTCCATCCGAATTAAGTTATTTTTTGACTTTTGCAAAAATTCAAGAAATCTTTACGTTTGTCTGCGGGTGCTCATCAAATAATAGTGTTTTGCGGGTTTTTATTTAGAAAACCTTGTTTTGAGCCCAAATGACACACATTTAACATGTTTCAGAACAAGTCGCAAAAAGCAGCCAGTTTTATCTTGGTTAACAATATAGCTAAGATTTTGAATTTGAACAACTTCTTAGTTTTCTTTACATACTAAAAACGTTGTTTTTGGACTTTTGTAAAAGTTCTAGAAACCTTTAAGTTTGTGTGCGGGTGCTCATCAAATAATAGTGTTTTTTCGGGTCTTATTTAGAAAACCTTGTTTTGAGCCCAAATGACACACATTTAACATGTTTTAGAACAAGTCGCAAAAAGCAGCCAGTTTTATCTTGGTTAACAATATAGCTAAGATTTTGAATTTGAACAACTTCTTAGTTTTCTTTACATCCGAAATACGTTGTTTTTTGACTTTTGAAAAACTTTGTATAACTCTTTACGTTTCTGTGCGGGTGATCTGTTAATAACAGTGTTTTGAGCTTTTTATTCAAAACACCTTGTTTTAAGGCTAAGTACCCCATTTTTAACATGTTTTGGTACAAATCGTAAAGAACAGCCACTTTTTTACTGCAAAACAACATAGTTAGTATTTGGTGTGTGCACAACTTCTTACACTTCCTATCATACGAACTACGTTACTTTTTGACTTTATCAAAAATTCCATCAAACCTTATGTTTGTTTGCAAGTTGTCCGCAAATAGCTGTGTTTTTCTCTTTTCATTCCGGAAACCGTATTGTGAGGCCATATGCCACACATTTAACATGTTGTAGTACAAATGGTTAAGAAAAGCCCGTTTTAGGTTGGGAAAAAATATAGTTGGTATTTAATGTGTGCACAACTTCTTACTCTTTATTCTATACGAATTCCAACTTTTTTGACTTTTTCAAAAGTTTTAGAAATCTTTATGTTTTTGTGCAGGCTGTCCGCAAGTAAAAGTATTTCGCTCGTTTTTAACAGGAAACCTTGCTTTGAGCCGAATAGCGCATATTTTACAGTTTTTGGCATAAATCCTAATTTAGAGCCATTTTATTCTGCACAACATTGTTAGTACTTACTTTGTTTGGCGCCTTTCGCTCTCGTTTGCATACGCATAGTGACCATTTTAGTCTTCTCCAGATAGTTTATTTTAATTTTGGTTTTTGTTTGTTTGGCCTGCAAATAGTACAAGCGATGTGCATTTTTCGACAATCTTCTTTACAGCTGAATAGCAGACAATTTTAATGTATTCGTACAAATGTTAAAAAGATAGTAAACTTCCTCGCGAAACAATAAGATGGTTGCAATCCGCTTCAAGCGCGACTTTTAACTTTTGCTCCTATTCAGTGGCAACATTTTTTTTCCTTTGTGTCGTATATCTTTGGTTTTACAATAAGAGTATTTGCAGTGCGGACTATTAAGAAACCTTGTTTAGAGCCCCAATACCACAGATACAACATGTTGCAGTACAAATCGTAAATAAACGCCAATTTCATGCTGAGCTACAAATCAGGTTTTTGGCCGAATACTAAACATTTAAAACGAATTTTTTTACAAACTCTAATACAAAGTTATTTTAATGCTGCACGTATTTTTTGTATTTGATGTGCACCAAACTTCTTACTACAGTTTCCATACCAAGGCCGACATTCTTTCAGTTATTGAGTAAGTTTATTTTACTGCGGTAAAACTAAAATTCGATAAAATTAAGTTACCTATTGGAGTCAATTCATTTTACTGCAAAGCTGAACTAAGGTATACACCACCACTCCACTACGTTTCTGTGATACCCCACAGCACTAGTCCACTGCGATATTCCACTGAGCTATACTCCACTGCAATATTCTACTACTTCAACAAGGTCTATTCCACTGGCCATACCAGTACTCCACTGAGATCTACTCCACCGTACCACTCCACTGCGATACTCCAATGCGATACTCCAAAAGTCCACCGTTCTACTGAAGTACACTCCACTTATCCACTGCGTGTGACTGATATTCTACTTCTTTACTTGAGTATACTACACTGAGCCTGACTTCTACTCCACTATTTCGCTATTCCACTTAAGTACTGTACTGATTCACTAGGGGCAAATGGTACTCCGCTGTATTCTACTGGGTTTTACTGCGCTACTCTCCACTAAGGTATACTCCACTACTTCACTACTTCAATGACCTACACTTGACTAAGGGGCTCTGTTAGAGGTACTCAACTAAGGTATCCTCTGCCACTCCACTACGATATTCAATTGCAATACTCCACTGCGACGTTCCACTGATCCACTGCGATACTTCATTTCACCACTCCACTGCGCTACTCTACTCCGATACTTCATTGAGGTAAAACTAACTTAGGTATACCACACTTCTCCACTTTGGTACACACCACTACTACACAACCCCTTTGAGGCATATTCCACTCCATCTCTTAGCTACTCTCCACTGTTATCTACTATTTCAATAAGCTATACTTGACTGAGCTGGTCACTAAGGTATACTGCCTGACGTTTGATGGTGGTAATGATCTTTGTAATGATGATAGTGACGATGGTGTTGATGGTGAAGTTGGTAATGATAGTGGTTATTTCTGGTCATAGTTGTAGTGATCGTTGTTATAGATGCATATGGTAGTAATGGTAACGTTAGTGATTATGGTTAAAAAACATACATACAGACACATACATACACACATACATACAGATATACATACCTACATACATACATAAATACAGACATAAGTAAGGACATACATACAAACATACAAACCGACAAACATACCCGCATATAGACACACAGGTATACAAAGACGCATGCAGACATACATACAGATTTAGATAGAGACATATATACAAACTAAACATAAAACTGTACGAACATACAAACATAGAGTCATAGAGACATACATACATACAGATATACATACAAACATCAATATACAGATACAAACATACATACATACAGATATGCAGACATCACCCAAATATACAAAGAACAAACATATATACAGAGATATATAAAGATATAACTACAGACTTACATGCACACATATATACAGACATACATACATAGATAGAAACAGAGATATATGATCACACAAACCTACACATATACAAACATCTAGACATGACACACAGACATACATAGCGACATACACTAAGACATACACACACACATACAAACATGTAAGGAAATGCATACAAACATACGCACTGTCATACAGACATGCAGACATATAGACGCACATACCGACATATACAAACAGAAGCATACAAACATATTTTACAAAGAGCCGTACATACATACAGATATACATGCAGACATATATAGAAACATAAACATACAAACGTACAAACATACATACATACAGACATACATACATAAAGAAATGCATACAGACAGGCATACATTAGGAAATACGTGCAGATATTAATATAGAGATACAAATAGGCATACATATAAAGATACTAATATATCCGCATATCTCAAAAACATACCAACAGCTCCAAAACATACCAACATACATACAAACGTACATACATAAAACCATATAAACATACATACGTAATGATATGCAAGCATAAAAACAAACAGACCTACAAACATACAAACATAGCAACATGAAGATATAAAAATATAGAGACTTACAGACAAACACATATACAGATAGATAAGCATGCAAACGTACGAAGACACCAACATACATACATAAATACATACAATAATACAAATATACAAAAATACAAGCATACAAAGAATCATACAGACATATATAGTCATACTTAGAGACATACATAAAAAGAAACATAACTACTTACAGATTTACAGAAAACAGAGTTACAAATATACAGACATACAAACATACAGACACAAAGACCTACAAACATACCAACATAAAACATTTATACATACAAACATAAGAACCTACCAACATAAATACATACAAACATAAAAACATGCGAACAAAAATCATACAAACCTACAAGCATAGAGACATAACGATATACGAGCATACAAACATACAAACAAAGCAACGTACAAACATACAGTGAGACAAACATACAGACACAAATATACTTACAAAAATATATTATATATACATGCAAACGTACATACATAATGAGATACAAACAAAAAAGCATAAAATCATAAAAACATAAGACATACAAGCATACAAAACATAACAACATACATACATACAAACATACAAAGATGTCTGCATCCAAACTCAAAAACATACAAGCACACATACATACATAAAAAATACAAACACACCAATATGTAGATGCAGACATAAAAATATACATACAAACATAGAAACATACATTTATTTAGACAGTAATACTTAGAGCTACATACATAAAACGATGCATAACTACTTACAGATTTACCAAAAAAAGAGATACAGAAATACGGACATACTAACATACAGACAAACAGACCTACAAATATACCAACATAAAAACATTCATACATACAAACACACAAATATAAAAACAGACAAATATATCTAAATACAAACACAAAAACATACAAAAAACATATATACAAACATACTAAGAGACAAATATACATACAAATATACAAACCTACAGACATACAAACATAATCACATCCAAACTTACAAAAAAACAAACATACGAACAGATATACATACAAACTTGCAAAGATACAAATATACATACAAATATACTAACATAGACATACGAACATACAAACCAAGCAATGTACATACATACATACAATTATACAGACATAAAACAATGCAAAGATACAAAAATACATAATAACATACCAATACATGCATTCAAACATACAAACATAGATACAAACATACAAACCTACGGACAATCAATTATAAAGATACAAACATACAGAGATACAAATATACATACTACTATACAAATATATACCTACAAACATACATACATAATTTCCTACAAACATACAAACATGCAAACATAAAAACATACAAACATTCAAACATACATACATATTGACATACCAACAGACATAACAAACGTACAGATATAGAAACATACAACCATGCAAACATACACTCATGAAAAGAAAAGAGTTTCAAAGATAGAAAGGTGTAACAAACAAAGGTAGAAACAGATATAAATACAAATATACATACATATGTATATATATTAACATACAAACATATAAAACATGCATACATCCATACATAAAAAGACACATACTGACATTTCTACAACCGTACTTACAGAAATACATAAGACACAAACATTTACAGATGTACCTACAAAAGAGTTAGAGATATACAGATATACCAACTGACAGACACACAGACCTACAAACATCCAAACATACCAACGTCAAAACATACATACATAGAGACATACCGACATTACATACCGACAGATATACAGATATACAAACTTGCAAACAAACAAATATATATGCAAACATACAAAAATACAAGCATACAAACAAACATACAAACATACATACAGTCATGCTTAGAGTCATAAATAAAAGGATACATAACTAGTTAAAGAATTACCTAAACGAGAGATACGGACATGCTAACACACAGACACACAGACCTACAAACATACCAACATAAAGACATTCATACATACAAAAAACAAGATGCCAACACACAAATCTATCACCATACAAACATAAAAACATACCAAAGTACATACAAACAAACATTCAGAGACACAAATATACAGATACAATCATACAAACATACAAATATACCTACAAACATTCAAACATATATACATAATGACTACTAACATACAAACATACAACAAAACAAACATACATACACACAGATATACACAAAATCAACAGCAACATAAATAATATATATATATATACTAAGATAAGAACATACAAACAGACATAGACAAAAGTATAAAGATACAAACATAGAAACATACCTCCAACCATATACATACAAACATACAGACATATATCTTTATATAATAAAATACAAACACATATACATACAAACCTACAGACATAATGACATATTAGCATAAAAAATATACAAAAAAGTAACACACATACATACAAACATACAACTATAAAATAGTACAGACAAGGAACCATAAAAACATACAGACATACACAACTGTACCCACATAGATAAATACAAACAAAATACATAAATAGTAACATACAAACATGCATACTTCCATACATACAGAGATACGTAGAGACCATTATACAGTTATACTTACAGACATACTTAAAAATGTATATACATATTTACAGATTTACCTGGACCAGAGGTACAGACATACAGACATACGAGCTTACAGACAAACATGCCTAAAAAATACATAACATAAAAACATTCATACATACAAACATACAAAGACGCCAACAAACAAATCTATCAACATACAAACATAAAAACATACCAACGTACATACATACAAACATAAAAACATACAAACATTCAGAGACACAAATATATAGATGCAATCATACAAAGATACAAATATACATACATACATATGACATACTAACAAACATATAAACATATATACATACAAACATACATACATAATGATATACATGATGACAAATTAGCATACGTACATACAATTAAAGAAACATACAACAATAAAAACATACATACACACAGACAAACACATAAACAATACCAACTTATACACATACATATATATATACTAACATAAAAACAAACAGACAGAGACAAAAGTACAAAGATACAAACATAGAAATATACATACAAACATACAGGCATACATATATAATGAAATATAAAGACATAAACATACAAACCTACATACATAGTTACATACAAGCATAAAAATATGCATCTATAGAGACAAAGAACAATACAAAACATACAGACATACACAATTATACCAACATACATACATACAGACATGCAAAAACATAAAGAACAAAACAAACATACAAACAAACAAAATACATAAATAGTAACACACAAACATGCATACTTTCATACATACAAAGATACGTAGAGACCATTATTATACAGTAATACTTACAGACATACTTAAAAAGATATATACATACTTACATTCAAAGATACCACATATAGAGACAAATATATAGATACAGATACAAAGATACAAATATACATACAAACATACAAACAAACAAACATATATGTACACACACAATAAACATACATACATATTGACATAAACGCACAACGACATACAAACAAAGCAACATACATACAGACATACAATTATGAGGACATACAATAACACAAATATATATATACAGATATACACATATTAAGTTGTACTAACATACAGACATACATACATACACACAAACATACAAACATACAAATACATAAAAAACATACAAACCAATAAACATACAAGCATATCAAGATACAAACATACCAACGTACGTACATAAGGACATACATATATACGAACATACAACCCTACAAACATAGGAACCTTAAAACAGAGATACAGACAAGAAATAGTTACATACATACAGACAACATAAAGAGTTACAGATACAGTAAAATACGATTATACAAACATACATACATACATACAAACAGACATACATACACAATGACATAATGTCATACAGGTATGTTTGCATACAAACATAAAAACATTTAACACATATACATACAGACAAACATAAAAACATACAAACACACAAATATAGAGAAAATATACAGATAAACAACAAACACAAAACACACATATAAACATACAAACAATCAAACATATAAACATAGATACAAACTGACATACAAACACACAATTATATATAAATACAACTGTAGATACATATAGATATGTGTATGTATGTATGTATTGTATGTTTTTTAATTATATGCATGTTTCTTTGTTTTTATTTTTGTATGATTGTATATTATCATGCACGTATGTTTGTTTGTATGTACATATGTTTGTTTGTTATGTTAATATGTCATTATGTATGTTTCTTTGTATGTTTGTATGTAAATTTGTATCTTTGTACGATTTTATCTATATATTTGTGTTTTTGAATGTTTGTATGTACATTTTTGTATATTTGTATATCTGTATGTCAGTATGTCTGTATGTATATATGTCTTCATGCTGGTGTGTTTGTATGCGTGTAGGTTTGTTTGTTGTGTGCTTATATATCACCATGCATGTATGTTTGTTTGTTTGTATGTACATATGTCTGTTTTTATGTTAGTATGTCATTATATATGTATCGTTGTATGTCTCTATGTATGTAGGTTTTCATGTTGGTATGTTTGGATGATTGTAGGTCAGTGTGTCTAATTTCGTATATCTGTATTTCTCTAACTCTGTTGTAGTTAAATTTGTAAGTATTTATATCGTTTTTTCTATGTCTGTAAGTATGATTGTATAAATGTGCACATGCGCATGCATTGCATATTATTATATATGTATATTTGTATGTATATATGATTGTGAGTTTGTTTGTTATACCTTTCTATGTTGGAATGATTTTTTGTTTGCATGTGTGTATGTTTGCATGGCTTGTATGTTTGTATGTCTGTATGGTTTCTTATGTCTGTTGGCATGTCATTATGCATCTGTATTTGTATGTTTGTATGTATATATGTTTTTCTGTTTGTTTGTATGTTTGTAGGTCAATATGTATGTGTGTTTATATGTATATATTTGTACGTTAGTATGTATATTTGTATCTTTGTATTTTTGTATATTTATAATTGATTCTCCGTATGTTTGTATATCAATATTGTCTATGTTTGTATGTTTGAATGCATGTATATATTTGTACGTTAGTATGTATATTTGTATCTTTGTATTTTTGTATGTTTATTTTACCTTTCTTCGTTTGAATGTTTTTTGTATTTATGTGTGTGTTTGCATGGTTGTATGTTTGTGTGTCTGTATTTCTGTATGTTAGAATGTGTGTATCTCTCGTTTAGGTTAATCCGTAAGTAGTTATGTATTGTTTTACGTATGTCCCTAAGAATGACTGTATGTATGTTTGTATGTTTATTTGTATGCTTGTATTTTTGTATGTTTGTATGCTTTTATGCATATATGTTGGTTGTATCTTTGTTTGTTTGCATGTTTGTTTATCTGTTTATCTGTATGTCGGTATGTCTCTATGTATGTAAGTTCTCATGCTGGTATGTTTGTATAAATGTCAGTATATAACGTTTTATATATGCATGTGCGCATGTTTTGAATGTTTGTATGTTATTATGTATGTATATTTTTATGTATATATAATTGTATGTTTCTTATACCTTTCTATGTTGCTATGTTTTTTTGTTTGTGTGTGTATATTTGTAAGTCTGTATGGTTTTTCTGTCTGTTGTTAGCCATTATGTATCTTGGTATGTATAAATATTTGTAGCTCATTATGTATGTATGTTTGTTTGTACATATTTGTATGTTAGTATGTATACTTGTATCTTTGTGCGTTTTTATCTTTATAATTGATTTTCCGTATGTTTGTATATCAATATTGTCTATGTTTGTATGTTTGAATGTACGTATTTGTATGTTTGAATGTATTTTTTGTATGTTTGTATGTTTAATCTACATAATTGTGTTTTTACGTTTATAATTATATATGTTTGTATGTTTCTTATACAATTTTTAGTTTGTATGTGTGTATGTTTGTTGTTACTATGTCATTATGTATGTATGTTTTTATTTTTATATGTTTCTATGCTTGTTTGTTTTTTATGTCACTTTGTATGTACGTTCGTATGTATATATTTGTATGTTTATATATGTATATTTGTATCTTTCTGTTTGTATTTATATATTTATCTCTCTGTAATTTTCTACAATGTTATGTTAATATATGTGTTCGTATTTTTGTTTCTTTGCACATCTGCATGTCATTATGTTTGTTTGTCTATGTTTGTAAATCTGTATGTATATTTGTATGTCCGTATGGTTATTATGTAGTTTTAGGTATGTGGTATTTATGTATGTTTTTATGTTTATAGTTGTTTATTTCTATGTACATTTGTAACTTTTTATATTTGTATGTATGATGGCATGTTTCTGTGTTTGTATGTAGATATATTTGTCTGCTCTTATCTTTGTATATATGAATGTTTTTATGTTTGTATGATATTATCTATCTATGTTTGTATGTACATATTTGTATGTTAGTATGTATATTTGTATCTTTGTGTTTTTGTATATTTATAATTGATTCTCCGTATGTTTGTATATAAATATTGTCTATATTTGTGTGTTTAAATCTTTGTATTTTGAAGTTTGTATGTATTTTTGTATGTTTGTATCTACATATTTGTCTTTGTATGTTTAGAATTATATATGTTTGTATGTTTGTCATACATTTCTTAGTTTAAATGTTTGTTTGTTTGTATGTATGTTTGTATGTTGGTATGTCATTATATATGTATGTTTGTATTTTTATATGTTTCTTTGTTTGTTTGTTTTCTTATGTCATTTTGTATGTACGTTCGTATGTATACATTTGTATTCTTTATATATGTATATTTGTATCTTTCTGTTTGTTCCTATATATTTATCTCTCTGTATGTCTTTATAATTTTGTGTTAATATATATATTCGTATTTTTGTTTGTTTGTACATTTGTATGTCATTATGTCTGTTTGTCTATGTTTGTAAATTTGTATGTATATTTGTATGTCCGTATGGTTATTATGTAGTTTTAGGTATGTGGTATTTATGTATGTTTGTATGTTTATAGTTGTTTATATGTATGTACATTTGTAACTTTTTATATTTGTATGTATGTTGGCATGTGTCTGTGTTTGTAGGTAGACATATTTGTCTGCTCTTATCTTTGTATATATGAATGTTTTTATGTTTGTATGATATTATCTATCTATTTTTGTATGTACATATTTGAATGTTAGTACATATATTTGTATCTTTGTATCTTTCTTTGTAGATATTTGTATGTTAGTATGTATATTTGTACCTTCGTGTGTTTGTATATGTATAATTGATTCTCCGCATGTTTGTATATCAATATTGTCTATGTATGTATGTTTAAATGTATGTATTTGTATCTTTGTATGTATTTTTGTAGGTTTGTATCTACATAATTTGTGTTTGTATGTTTATAATTATATATGTTTGTATGTTTGTTATACATTTCTTAGTTTGAAATGTTTGTTTGTTTGTATGTGTGTATGTTTGTATGTTGGTTTGTAATTATGTATGTATGTTTGTATTTTTATATGTTTCTATGTTTGTTTGTTTTTTATGTAATTTTGTATGTACGTTTGTATGTATATATTTGTATTCTTTATATATGTATCTTTGTATCTTTCTGTTTGTTTTGATATATTTATCTCTCTGTATGTTTTTATGATTTTATGTTAATATATATGTTTGTATTTTTGTTTGTTTGTACATTTGAATGTCATTATGTTTGTTTGTGTATGTTTGTTAATTTTTATGTATATTTGTATGTGCGTATGGTTTTTATATAGTTTTAGGTATGTGGTATTTATGTATGTTTATAGTTGTTTATTTGTATGTATATTAATAACTTTTTAAATTTGTATGTATGTTGGCATGTTTCTGTGTTTGTATGTATATATATTTGTGTGCTCTTATCTTTGTATATAGGAATGTGTTTATGTTGGTATATTTCTAGGTTTGTTCGTCTGTATGTTAGTATGTCCGTATTTCTGTATCTCCTTTTAGGTAAATCTGTAAGTAGTTATGTATCGTTTTATGTGTCACTAAGTATTAACTGTCTAAATGAATGTATGTTTCCATGTTTGTATGTCTAGATGTTGTTATGTTTGTTTGTTTCTATGTTTGTATGCCATTATCTATCTATGTTTGTATGTACATATTCGAATGTTAGTATGTATATTTGTATCTTTGTATCTTTGTATGTACATATTGTATGTTAGTATGTATATTTGTATCTTTGTGTGTTTTTATCTTTATAATTGATTCTCCGTATGTTTTTATGTTTGTATATCAATATTGTCTATGTTTGTATGTTTGAATGTATGTATTTGTAAGGTTTTTGTATTTTTGTATGTTTGTATCTACATGATTTGTGTTCGTATGTTTGTAATTATATATGTTTGTATGTTTGTTATACATTTCTTAGTTTGAATATATGTATATTTGTATGTCTATATCTACATATTTATGAGTTTGTATTTATGTATTTTTTAGGTATGTATGTATGTTTTTGTATTTGTATTCAGATATCTTTGTATGTCTATGTATCTATGTTGGTATCTTTGTATGTTTTTATGTTTGTATTGTTGTATGTCTTTATAATCTTATGTCTGTATCTATGTTGCTTTGTTTGTATGTTTGTATGCTTGTATATCATTCTGTGTGTATGTTTGTGTGTTTGTATGTATATATGTTTGTATGTTTTTTTCGTATCTTTCTGTTTGTATGTAGTTATGTTGCAGGTTTTTATGCTTGTAAGTAGATATATTTGTATGTTGGTGTCTTTGTATGTTTGCATTGTATGTCTGTGTGTGTGTATGTTAGTATGTCTACGTTTGTATCTCTGTTTTACATAAATCTGTAAGTAGTTATGTATCTTTATATGTAAGTCTCTAAGTATGACTGTACAAAGGTCTGTATTTTTGTGTGTATGTCTTTGTATGTTAATATGTATATTTGTATCTTTGAATGTTTGTATCTATATATTTGTGTCTCCGTATGTTTTTATATCTATATGTTCTTATCTTTGTATATTTTTATTTAATTTTTATGCATATTTGTATGTTTTTATCAACGTTTTGTGCGTTTGCATATTTTTATGAATGTATGTATGTATGTTTGTACATACATACATAAAGACACAAACATACATACAGACACACACACACAGATATTCATGCAGACATACATACAGATATACATACATACAGACACATAGACATACACAAAAATACATAGATACAAACACCCACACAGACATACAAACAGACACACACACAGAAATTCATACAAACATACAGACATACATGGAGACAAACACACAGACAGACACAGACACAAAACGTAGGACACACAGACAGACATACATGCAGAAACACACATAGACATACAAATAGACACACAGAGAGACATACATACAAAGACAGATATACATAAAGATACAAATTACCACACAGACATAAATACATACAGACACACACACAAAGAGTTACATACAGATACCCACACAACTATTCGTAGGGATATAGGTACAGATATAGATACATACAGAAAGACACACACATGCACATAAGCGGACATACATACAGACACCCACACAGACACACAAAAAGACACACAGTAAGACACAGTAAGTATGTATTCAGATATACATACAGATATTCATACATTCTAAGAGACACACACATACCCACACACATAGATACATATAGAAAGATTTATATAGATATACATACATACAGACAGACACACACATACACTTATACATACACACAGACACCTCCACAGACATAGAAACCGACACACATACAGATATACATACATACAGATAGACACGCATAAACAGAGACAGACATACAAACAGACACCCACACAGACATACAAACAGGCTCACAGTAGGACAATCATACAGATATACATACATTCTTAAAGACACACACATACACACTTAATAACATACAGATACACACACAGTCATAGTACACATATACCTTAGGACACACAAAGAGACAAACTGTAGGCAAAGATACAGACACATACAGATATTCGTAAAGACATACAATGAGACACAGAAATACATACATACAAAAACACAAACTGAGATACATACAGACACACACATTCATACACACACAATCATTTATACATATATACCTTAGGAGACAGACAGACAGATAAAGACTTACATATTTTCACGCATTTACACAGACATACAAACATAATTTTATACATACAGACACACACATACACAGAGACATACATATATACAACACATAGAGACACAGATAGACATACATACAGCCAAAGACAGATATAAATACAGATATACATAAAACAATACAAACAAACAAAAATACGAACACATATATCAACATAAAATCATACAGACATACATACACAGACATACATACAGACACACACACAGTCATACATAAACATAAACCTTAGGACACGCAGACAGGCACAAACAGAAACACATATAGACGATATAGACAAACAGATAGACACACATATAGACACAGACAGATAGACATAAGGACATACATAAACACATAGACACATACATAAGAAACACACATAGAGATATATACAGACACACAGAGATATTCATATAGACATACATACATATATACACACAAACAGTACAAACACACAGACACACACACACATACAGACACGCACAGACACATAGACATACACACAGGCACCTCCACAGACATACAAAAAGACGCGCATACAGATATACATACATACAGTTAGACACACGCATAAACAGAGACAGACATACAAACAGACACACGACATACAAACAGACACACAGTAAGACAGTCATAGAGACATACATTCAGATGTACATATATATTCTTTAAGACACACACATACACACTTAGAGACAGATACAGACACACACAATCATACACAGACGTATACCTCAGGACACAAAGACAGACATACATACAGAAACACATATAGTTATACATATAGACACAGAGAGACATATATACAAAAAAGACACATATACATAAAGGTATACACTAAGACACACAGACATACATACATACAGAGCAAATAACAGATGTACAGGCACACACATAGACATTTACACAGACATACATACATATAGACATGCATACAGACACAGACAGATAGATATAAGATAGATATAGACACACATATAAAAAACACACAGGGATGTATACATGCAACTGTATTTTCACACAGGGATGTATACAGTCACACACACATAGACATCCATACAGACATACATACAGATATACATACACAGAGATAGACACACACACATACACACAAAAAGACATTCCTACAGACAAACACACAGACAAACATAGACACACACACACGGTCATACATACACATATACCTAAGGAAACAAAGAGATGCATACATCCAGAAACACATATAGACATAGATATAGACACACAGATAGAGATAAATACAGACACAGACAGATATACATAAAGATGTACATAAAGACACAGACACATAGACACACACAGAGATACATACAGACACACACACTGACATACATACATATACCTTACGACAAACAGAGATACATAGATACAGAAACAGATATGGGCATACATATAGAGACAAATAGACATACAGACACAGGCAGATATACATAGACACAGAGACAAATAAATACAGAAACCCAAGCTGAGATAAATACAGACACACACACAGACATTCATATAGACGCAAAGACAGTCATATATACCTTGGGACACACAGACAGACATAGATGCAGTCGCAAATAAGGACTTACATATTTTCATGCATAGATACATACATACAGACACACACAAGGACCTGCAAACAAAAACACAGACATACAAATATCCTTACAGATATACATACAGACACAAACACAGACACACACACATACATACATACAGACACACACAGTCATAGAGAGACACAACGTAGGACACACAGACAGATATACATACACACACGCACGCAGATATGCGTACATACAGACACACACACACACATGCACACAGAGAGACATACATACAGACACCTACACTGACATACAAACAGACACACACAATGAAATTTATAGAGACATAGAGAAATCCTTGCAGACATACATACCGGCACACACAAAGATACAGACACACACACAGTCATACATACACTGATAACTTAGGACACAGACAGACATACATAGATAGAGACATATATACATAAGGACATACATAAAGACACAGACACACATAAAGAAGCACACATTGAGATGTATACAGACACACACAGATACTCATACAGACATACATACATACATACATACAGGCAGACACACAGATAGACAACCACAAAACATATATACTAACACACAATCAATAATATAAACACATATACTCTAGGACACACAGACAGAGATAAATAGAGAAAAATAGAAAAATACATATAGACACACACATAGACGTACATACAGACAAAGAGAGATATACGTAAGGACACAAAGACAAAGACATACATACATACAAAAACACACACAGAGATACATACAGGCAGACACACAGACATTAAAACAGACATTCATACTGACATACGTACAGATAGACATACATGCAGACAGACACATCCAAACACAGACATATATACAGACGCACACTCAGTCTTACAAACACGTATACCTTAGGACACGCACACACATACAAACAAAAACACAGAAACAGATACCAACAAACATACACATAAACACACAGATATACATACAGACACACACACTGAAAAAACCAAGGGAAACACACACAGACATACTGAGATACATAGAAACATAAGGTAACATCAGAATACAAGGACAAATATATATAAAAAACACATATAGACACAAACATAAACATACAGACAGACACAGAGAGATATATATAGATACAGAAACACACACAGAGATAAGCACAGACACAGACAGTCATATAGAGATACAGACAGACACAAATACACAGAGATACAAACACATATGCCTCAGGAAACTCAGAGATTTATAAAGACAGAAACACATATAGACATACACATAGACACAGAGATAGAAGTATATACAAAGACAGACATAGATAAAGATATACATAAATACACAGACATACATACAGACACACATACAGATATTCACAACACACAACACACAGAGAGATACAGACACACATACAGATATACATAAATACAGAGACAATGAACACAGACATATATCTACAGACACTCACACTGACATACAAACAGGCACACACTCAGAAATTCACATTAATATTAATAGATTTTGAGCAACAGTCAAAGAATGTCGTTCTTTGTATGGAAAGTGAAGAAAGAAATACTGCACACACCAAATAGTAACTATATTCATGCCTAAGAAGAAACTGGGTGTTCTTGACGATTTGTGCTGCAACATGTTATGTGTTTGACGTTTGAGTCAAAACAAGCTTTCCTGCGAAAACGCAAGTCATTTCCTGAAATAAAAAGTTGTTCACACACTAAATACCAACTATATTCTTGTCTAACAAGAAATTGGCTGTTCTTGACGATTTGTATTGCAACATCATATATGTGTGGCATTTGGCTTAAAACAAGGTTTCCTGCAAAGACGCATATCCAATGCTGTTATTTGCAGATCAAGCGCACAGAAACGTAACGATTAATGGACTTTTTCCAAAAGTCAAAGAACGTCGCTCTTTGTATAGAAAATGAATTAAGAAATTGCGCACACACCAAATAGCAACTATATTTTTGTCTAACAAGAACCTGACAGTTCTTGTCGATTTGTACTGCAACATGTCAAATGTGTGTTACTTGGCATTAAAACAGGGTTTCCAGAATGAAAAGAGCAAAACACTGTCATTTGCGAACCACTCGCACAAATACATAAAGATTTATACACGTTTTGAAAAAGTCACGAACTAACGTAATTCGTATGTAAGGAAGTGTAAGAAGTTGTGCACATACCAAATACCAACTATAAAGTGGTGCTGTATAAAAGTGGTTGTTCTTTACGATGTGGTATTTCGGATTAAGATAAGGTTTCCTGAAAAAAACGCCCACAACACTGTTATTTTCGGAGAACCCGCATAAAAACATAGAAAGTTATAGCATTTTTGGAACAGTGAAAAATTAACGTACTTCATATGGAAGTAAGTGTAAGAAGTTGTGCACACACTAAATACCAAGTATGTTGTGGTGCAGTAGAAACGTGGCTGATCTTAACGATTTGTACTGCAACATGTCATGTGTGTGGCATTTGGGCTTAAAACAAGGTTTCCTGAATAAAAGGCGAAAACCACTATTATATGCGGAACACTTGCACAGAAACGTGAAGATTTATAGCATTTTTGCGAAGTCAAAAATGTCGCAATTCGTATGGAAAAAAAAGTAACAAGTTGTTCACACACCAAACACCAACAATATTTTTTCGGAAAATTAAAAGGGCCGTTCTCAACGATTTGTACTGCAACATGTTAAATGTGTGGTATCTGCGCTCAAAACACGGTCTCCCAAATGAAGAGAGCAGAACACTGTTATTTTTGGACCACCCGCACACAAACATAAGAATTAGTAGAATTTTTACAAAAGTGAAAAAGTAAAGTAATTCGTATGTAAGGACATGTAAGAAGTTGTGCAGACACCAAATACCAACTATAATGTGGCGCAGTATAAAAGTGTTTGTTCTCTGCGATTTGTACTGCAACATGTTATATGTGTGGTATTTGGGCATAAAACAAGGTTTCCTGAATAAAAGGCGCAAAACACTGTTATTTTCGGAGCACCCACACAGAAACGTAGGGCGTTATAGAATTTTATAAAAAGTCAAAAAGAAACGTCATTCGTATGGGAAAAAGTGTAAGAAGTTGTGCCCACATCAAATACCAACTATATTGTGCGCCAACATAAAACTGGCTGTTCTTTAAGTTTTTCAGCGGGTGGTCTGCAAAAAACAGTGTTTTGCTGGTTTCATCCATGAAAGCTTGTTTTTAACCGCAATGCCACAAATATAACATGTTGCAGTACAAATCGTAAGGAACAGCCACTTTTACGTTGGCCAACAATATAGCTAGTATTCTGATTGTACACAACTTCTTAGTTTTTTTTTTCCTCCGAATTAAGTTATTTTTTGACTTTTGCACAAATTTTATAAATCTTTACGTTTGTGTGCGGGTGCTCTGCAAATAGTAGTGTTTTGCCGGTTTTATTCAGAAAACCTTGTTTTGAGCCCAAATACCACACATTTAACATGTTGCAGTAGAAGTCGTTGAGAGAAACGGCTTTTATACTGCACCACAATATAGTTGGTATTTAGTGGGCGCACAACTGTTTACACTGCCTTCCATACGAATTTCGTTAGTTTTGACTTTTGCAAAAATTCTATAAATTCTTCTGTTAGTTTGTGGTTAGACAGTGTTTTGTTCTTTTAATTCCGGAAACAGTGTTTTGAGTCCAAATACCACACATTTAACATGTTGCAGTACAAGTCGCAGATAACAGCCAGTTTTATGTTGGCCAGCAATAAACCTAAGATTCTGCTTGTGTACAACTTCTTAGTTTTTCTTTCCATCCGAATTAAGTTATTTTTTGACTTTTGCAAAAATTCAAGAAATCTTTACGTTTGTCTGCGGGTGCTCATCAAATAATAGTGTTTTTTCGGGTCTTATTCAGAAAACCTTGTTTTGAGCCCAAATGACACACATTTAACATGTTTCAGAACAAGTCGCAAAAAGCAGCCAGTTTTATGTTGGTTAACAATATAGCTAAGATTTTTAATTTGCACAACTTCTTAGTTTTCTTTAGATCAGAAATAGGTTGTTTTTTGACTTTTGCAAAAATTCTATAAATTCTTTTGTTTGTTTGCGGGTGGTCTGCAAATAACAGTGTTTTGTTCTTTTAATTCCGGAAACCATGTTTTGAGCCCAAATACCACACATTTAACATGTTGCAGTACAAGTCGCAGATGACAGCCAGTTTTATGTTGGCCAGCAATAATCCTAAGATTCTGATTGTGCACAACTTCTTAGTTTTTCTTTCCATCCGAATTGTTATTTTTTGACTATTGCAAAAATTCAAGAAATCTTTACGTTTGTTTGCGGGTGCTCATCAAATAATAGTGTTTTGCGGGTTTTATTCAGAAAACCTTGTTTTGAGCCCAAATGACACACATTTAACATGTTTCAGTACAAGTCGCAAAAAACAGCCAGTTTTATCTTGGTTAACAATATAGCTAGGATTTTGAATTTGAACAACTTCTTAGTTTTCTTTACATCCGAAATACGTTGTTTTTTGACTTTTGAAAAATTTTGTATAACTCTTTACGTTTCTGTGCGGGTGATCTGTTAATAACAGTGTTTTGAGCTTTTTATTCAAAACACCTTGTTTTAAGGTTAAATACCACATTTTTAACATGTTTTGGTACAAATCGTAAAGAACAGCCACTTTTTTACTGCAAAACAACATAGTTAGTATTTGGTGTGTGCACAACTTCTTACACTTCCTACCATACGAACTACGTTACTTTTTGACTTTATCAAAAATTCCATCAAACCTTATGTTTGTTTGCAAGTTGTCCGCAAATAGCTGTGTTTTTCTCTTTTCATTCCGGAAACCGTATTGTGAGGCCATATGCCACACATTTAACATGTTGTAGTACAAATGGTTAAGAAAAGCCCGTTTTAGGTTGGGAAAAAATATAGTTGGTATTTAATGTGTGCACAACTTCTTACTCTTTATTCTATACGAATTCCAACTTTTTTGCCTTTTTCAAAAGTTTTAGAAATCTTTATGTTTTTGTGCAGGCTGTCCGCAAGTAAAAGTATTTCGCTCGTTTTTAACAGGAAACCTTGCTTTGAGCCGAATAGCGCATATTTCACAGTTTTTGGCATAAATCCTAATTTAGAGCCATTTTATTCTGCACAACATTGTTAGTACTTACTTTGTTTGGCGCCTTTCGCTCTCGTTTGCATACGCATAGTGACCATTTTAGTCTCCTCCAGATAGTTTATTTTAATTTTGGTTTTTGTTTGTTTGGCCTGCAAATAGTACAAGCGATGTGCATTTTTCGACAATCTTGTTTACAGCTGAATGGCAGACAATTTTAATGTATTCGTACAAATGTTAAAAAGATAGTAAACTTCCTCGCGAAACAATAAGATGGTTGCAATCCGCTTCAAGCGCGACTTTCAACTTTTGCTCCTATTCAGTGGCAACATTCTTTTTCCTTTGTGTCGTATATCTTTGGTTTTACAATAAGAGTATTTGCAGTGCGGACTATTAAGAAACCTTGTTTAGAGCCCCAATACCACAGATACAACATGTTGCAGTACAAATCGTAAATAAACGCCAATTTCATGCTGAGCTACAAATCAGGTTTTTGGTCGAATACTAAACATTTGAAATGATTTTTTTTACAAACTCTAATACAAAGTTATTTTAATGCTGCACGTATTTTTTGTATTTGATGTGCACCAAACTTCTTACTACAGTTTCCATACCAAGGCCGACATTCTTTCAGTTATTGAGTAAGTTTATTTTACTGTGGTAAAACTAAAATGCGATAAAATTAAGGTACCTATTGGAGTCAATTCATTTTACTGCAAAGCTGAACTAAGGTATACACCACCACTCCACTACGTTTCTGTGATACCCCACAGCACTAGTCCACTGCGATATTCCACTGAGCTATACTCCACTGCAATATTCTACTACTTCAACAAGGTCTATTCCACTGGCCATACCAGTACTCCACTGAGATCTACTCCACCGTACCACTCCACTGCGATACTCCAATGCGATACTCCAAAAGTCCACCGTTCTACTGAAGTACACTCCACTTATCCACTGCGTGTGACTGATATTCTACTTCTTTACTTGAGTATACTACACTGAGCCTGACTTCCACTCCACTATTTCGCTATTCCACTTAAGTACTGTACTGATTCACTAGGGGCTAATGGTATTCCGCTGTATTCCACTGGGTTTTACTGCGCTACTCTCCACTAAGGTATACTCCACTACTTCACTACTTCAATGACCTACACTTGACTAAAGGGGCTCTGATAGAGGTACTCAACTAAGGTATCCTCTGCCACTCCACTACGATATTCAATTGCAATACTCCACTGCGACGTTCCACTGATCCACTGCGATACTTCATTTCACCACTCCACTGCGCTACTCTACTCCGATACTTCATTGAGGTAAAACTAACTTAGGTATACCACACTTCTCCACTTTGGTACAGACCACTACTACACAACCCCTTTGAGGCATATTCCACTCCATCTCTTAGCTACTCTCCACTGTTATCTACTATTTCACTAAGCTATACTTGACTGAGCTGGTCACTAAGGTATACTGCCTGACGTTTTATGGTGGTAATGATCTTTGTAATGATGATAGTGACGATGGTGTTGATGGTGAAGTTGGTAATGATAGTGGTTACTTCTGGTCATAGTTGTAGTGATCGTTGTTATAGATGCATATGGTAGTAATGGTAACGTTAGTGATTATGGTTAAAAAACATACATACAGACACATACATACACACATACATACAGATATACATACCTACATACATACATAAATACAGACATAAGTAAGGACATACCTACAAACCGACAAACATACCCGCATATAGACACACAGGTATACAAAGACGCATGCAGACATACATACAGATTTAGATAGAGACATATATACAAACATAAACATAAAACCGTACGAACATACAAACATAGAGTCATAGAGACATACATACATACAGATATACATACAAACATCAATATACAGATACAAACATACATACATACAGATATGCAGACATCACCCAAATATACAAAGAACAAACATATATACAGAGATATATAAAGATATAACGACAAAATTACATGCACACATATATACAGACATACATACATAGATAGAAACAGAGATATATAATCACACAAACTTACACATATACAAACATCTAGACATGACACACAGACATACATAGCGACATACACTAAGACATACACACATACATACAAACATGTAAGGAAATGCATACAAACATACGCACTGTCATACAGACATGCAGACATATAGACGCACATACCGACATATACAAACAGAAGCATACAAACATATTTTACAAAGAGCCGTACATACATACAGATATACATGCAGACATATATAGAAACATAAACATACAAACGTACAAACATACATACATACAGGCATACATACATAAAGAAATGCATACAGACAGGCATACATTAGGAAATACGTGCAGATATTAATATAGAGATACAAATAGGCATACATATAAAGATACTAATATATCCGCATATCTCAAAAACATACCAACAGCTCCAAAACATACCAACATACATACAAACGTACATACATAAAACCATATAAACATACATACGTAATGATATGCAAGCATAAAAACAAACAGACCTACAAACATACAAACATAGCAACATGAAGATATAAATATATAGAGACTTACAGACAAACACATATACAGATATATAAGCATGCAAACGTACAAAGACACCAACATACATACATAAATACATACAATAATACAAATATACAAAAATACAAGCATACAAAGAAACATACAGACATATATACAGTCATACTTAGAGACATACATAAAAAGAAACATAACTACTTACAGATTTACAGAAAACAGAGTTACAAATATACAGACATACAAACATACAGACACACAGACCTACAAACATACCAACATAAAACATTTATACATACAAACATAAGAACCTACCAACATAAATACATACAAACATAAAAACTTGCGAACAAAAATCATACAAACCTACAAACATAGAGACATAATGATATACGAGCATACAAACATACAAACAAAGCAACGTACAAACATACAGTGACACAAACATACAGACACAAATATACTTACAAAAATATATTATATATACATGCAAACGTACATACATAATGAGATACAAACAAACAAACATAAAATCATAAAAACATAAGACATACAAGCATACAAAACATAACAACATACATACATACAAACATACAAAGATGTCTGCATCCAAACTCAAAAACATACAAGCACACATACATACATAAAAAATACAAACACACCAATATGTAGATGTAGACATAAAAATATACATACAAACATAGAAACATACATTCATTTAGACAGTAATACTTAGAGATACATACATAAAACGATGCATAACTACTTACAGATTTACCAAAAAAAGAGATACAGAATTACGGACATACTAACATACAGACAAACAGACCTACAAATATACCAACATAAAAACATTCATACATACAAACACACAAATATAAAAACAGACAAATATATCTAAATACAAACACAAAAACATACAAAAAACATATATACAAACATACTAAGAGACAAATATACATACAAATATACATACAAATATACAAACCTACAGACATACAAACATAATCACATCCAAACTTACAAAAAACAAACATACGAACAGATATACATACAAACTTGCAAAGATACAAATATACATACAAATATACTAACATAGACATACGAACATACAAACCAAGCAATGTACATACATACATACAATTATACAGACATAAAACAATGCAAAGATACAAAAATACATAATAACATACCAATACATGCATTCAAACATACAAACATAGCTACAAACATACAAACCTACGGACAATCAATTATAAAGATGCAAACATACAGAGATACAAATATACATACTACTATATAAATATATACCTACAAACATACATACATAATGACCTACAAACATACAAACAAACATGCAAACATAAAAACATACAAACATTCAAACATACATGCATATTGACATACCAACAGACATAACAACCATATAGATATAGAAACATACAACCAGGCAAACATACACTCATGCAAAAAAAAAGACTTTCAAAGATAGAAAGGTGTAACAAACAAAGGTACAAACAGATATAAATACAAATATACATACATATATATATATATTAACATACAAACATATAAAACATGCATACATCCATACATAAAAAGACACATACTGACATTTCTACAACCGTACTTACAGAAATACATAAGACACATACATTTACAGATGTACCTAAAAAAGAGTTAGAGATATACAACAATGCAAAGATACAAAAATACATAATAACATACCAATACATGCATTCAAACATTCAAACATAGATACAAACATACAAACCTACGGACAATCAATTATAAAGATACAAACATACAAAGATACAAATATACATACTACTATACAAATATATACCTACAAACATACATACATAATGACCTACAAACATACAAACAAACATGCAAACATAAAAACATAAACATTCAAACATACATACGTATTGACATACCAACAGACATAACAACCGTACAGACATAGAAACATACAACCATGCAAACATACACTCATGCAAAAAAAAGACATTCAAAGATAGAAAGGTGTAACAAACAAAGGTACAAACAGATATAAATACAAATATACATACATATATATATATATATTAACATACAAACATATAAAACATGCATACATCCATACATAAAAAGACACATACTGACATTTCTACAACCGTACTTACAGAAATACATAAGACACAAACATTTACAGATGTACCTACAAAAGAGTTAGAGATATACAGATATACCAACTGACAGACACACAGACCTACAAACATCCAAACATACCAACGTCAAAACACACATACATAGAGACATACCGACATTACATACCGACAGATATACAGATATACAAACTTGCAAACAAACAAATATATATGCAAAGATACAAAAATATACAAAGATGCAAAGATACAAAAACATACAGACATATATATGTATAATAAAATACAAACACATATACATACAAACCTACAGACATAATGACATATTAGCATAAAAAATATACAAAAAAGTAACACACATACATACAAACATACAACTATAAAATAGTACAGACAAGGAACCATAAAAACATACAGACATACACAATTGTACCCACATAGATACATACAAACAAAATACATAAATAGTAACATACAAACATGCATACTTCCATACATACAGAGATACGTAGAGACCATTCTACAGTTATACTTACAGACATACTTAAGAAGGTATATACATATTTACAGATTTACCTGGACCAGAGGTACAGACATACAGACATACGAGCTTACAGACACACAGGCCTAAGAAATACATAACATAAAAACATTCATACATACAAACATAAAAACATACCAACGCACATACATACAAACATAAAAACATAGAAACATTCAGAGACACAAATATATAGATGCAATCATACAAAGATACAAATATACATACATACATATGACATACTAACAAACATATAAACATATATACATACAAACATACATGCATAATGATATACAAGCATACAAACATACATACAAATTAGCATACGTACATACAATTAAAGAAACATACAACAATAAAAACATACATACACACAGACAAACACAAACAATACCAACTTATACACATACATATATATATACTAATATAAAAACAAACAGACAGAGACAAAAGTACAAAGATACAAACATAGAAATATACATACAAACATACAGGCATACATATATAATGAAATATAAAGACATAAACATACAAACCTACATACATAATTACATACAAGCATAAAAATATGCATCTATAGAGACAAAGAACAATACAAAACATACAGACATACACAATTATACCAACATACATACATACATACATACATGCATAAACATAAAGAACAAAACAAACATACAAACAAACAAAATACATAAATAGTAACACACAAACATGCATACTTTCATACATACAAAGATACGTAGAGACCATTATTATACATTAATACTTACAGACATACTTAAAAAGATATATACATACTTACATTCAAAGATACCACATATAGAGACAAATATATAGATACATAGATACAAAGATACAAATATACATACAAACATACAAACAAACAAACAAACATATATGTAAAAAACAAAAAAAACATACATACATATTGACATAAACGCACAAAGACATACAAACAAAGCAACATACATACAGACATACAATTATGAGGACATACAACAACACAAATATATATATATATATACAGATATACACATATAAAGTTGTACTAACATACAGACATACATACACACAAACATACAAACATACAAATACATAAAAAATATACAAACCAATAAACATACAAGCATATTAAGATACAAACATACCAACGTACGTACATAAGGACATACATATATACGAACATACAACCCTACAAACATAGGAACCTTAAAACAGAGATACAGAGAAGAAATAGTTACATACGTACAGACAGCATAAAGAGTTACAGATACAGTGAAATACGATTATACAAACATACATACATACATACAAACAGACATACATACACAATGACATAATGTCATACAGGTATGTTTGCATACAAACATAAAAACATTTAACACATATACATACAGACAAACATAAAAACATACAAACACACAAATATATAGAAAATATACAGATAAACAACAAACACAAAACATACATATAAACATACAAACAATCAAACATATAAACATACATACAAACTGACATACAAACATACAATTATATATAAATACAACTGTAGATACATATAGATATGTGTATGTATGTATGTATTGTTGTATGTTTTTTAATTATATGCATGTTTCTTTGTTTTTAATTTTGTATGATTTTATATTATCATGCACGTATGTTTGTTTGTATGTACATATGTTTGTTTGTTATGTTAGTATGTCATTATGTATGTATCTTTGTATGTAAATTTGTATCTTTGTACGATTTTATCTATATATTTGTGTCTTTGAATGTTTGTATGTACATTTTTGTATATTTGTATATCTGTATGTCAGTATGTCTGTATGTATATATGTCTTCATGCTGGTGTGTTTGTATGCGTGTAGGTTTGTTTGTTGTGTGCTTATATATCACCATGCATGTATGTTTGTTTGTTTGTATGTACATATGTCTGTTTTTATGTTAGTATGTCATTATATATGTATCGTTGTATGTTTGTATGTAAATTTGTATCTTTGTATGATTTTATCTATATATTTGTGTCTTTGAATGTTTGTATGTACATTTTTGTATATTTGTATATCTGTACGTCGGTTTGTCTCTATGTATGTAGGTTTTCATGTTCGTATGTTTGGATGATTGTAGGTCAGTGTGTCAATTTCGTATATCTGTATTTCTCTAACTCTGTTGTAGTTAAATTTGTAAGTATTTATATCGTTTTTTCTATGTCTGTAAGTATGATTGTATAAATGTCGGTATGTAACGTTTTACTATGCACATGCGCATGCATTGCATATTATTATATATGTATATTTGTATGTATATATGATTGTGAGTTTGTTTGTTATACCTTTCTATGTTGGAATGATTTTTTGTTTGCATGTGTGTATGTTTGCATGGCTTGTATGTTTGTATGTCTGTATGGTTTCTTATGTCTGTTGGCATGTCATTATGCATCTGTATTTGTATGTTTGTATGTATATATGTTTTTCGGTTTGTTTGTATGTTTGTAGGTCAATATGTATGTGTGTTTATATGTATATATTTGTACGTTAGTATGTATATTTGTATCTTTGTATTTTTGTATATTTATAATTGATTCTCCGTATGTTTGTATATCAATATTGTCTATGTTTGTATGTTTGAATGCATGTATATATTTGTACGTTAGTATGTATATTTGTATCTTTGTATTTTTGTATGTTTATTTTACCTTTCTTCGTTTGAATGTTTTTTGTATTTATGTGTGTGTTTGCATGGTTGTATGTTTGTGTGTCTGTATTTCTGTATGTTAGAATGTGTGTATCTCTCGTTTAGGTTAATCCGTAAGTAGTTATGTATTGTTTTACGTATGTCCCTAAGAATGACTGTATGTATGTTTGTATGTTTATTTGTATGCTTGTATTTTTGTATGTTTGTATGCTTTTATGCATATATGTTGGTTGTATCTTTGTTTGTTTGCATGTTTGTTTATCTGTTTATCTGTATGTCGGTATGTCTCTATGTATGTAAGTTCTCATGCTGGTATGTTTGTATAAATGTCAGTATATAACGTTTTATATATGCATGTGCGCATGTTTTGAATGTTTGTATGTTATTATGTATGTATATTTTTATGTATATATAATTGTATGTTTCTTATACCTTTCTATGTTGCTATGTTTTTTTGTTTGTGTGTGTATATTTGTAAGTCTGTATGGTTTTTCTGTCTGTTGTTAGCCATTATGTATCTTGGTATGTATAAATATTTGTAGCTCATTATGTATGTATGTTTGTTTGTACATATTTGTATGTTAGTATGTATACTTGTATCTTTGTGCGTTTTTATCTTTATAATTGATTTTCCGTATGTTTGTATATCAATATTGTCTATGTTTGTATGTTTGAATGTACGTATTTGTATGTTTGAATGTATTTTTTGTATGTTTGTATGTTTAATCTACATAATTGTGTTTTTACGTTTATAATTATATATGTTTGTATGTTTCTTATACAATTTTTAGTTTGTATGTGTGTATGTTTGTTGTTACTATGTCATTATGTATGTATGTTTTTATTTTTATATGTTTCTATGCTTGTTTGTTTTTTATGTCACTTTGTATGTACGTTCGTATGTATATATTTGTATGTTTATATATGTATATTTGTATCTTTCTGTTTGTATTTATATATTTATCTCTCTGTAATTTTCTACAATGTTATGTTAATATATGTGTTCGTATTTTTGTTTCTTTGCACATCTGCATGTCATTATGTTTGTTTGTCTATGTTTGTAAATCTGTATGTATATTTGTATGTCCGTATGGTTATTATGTAGTTTTAGGTATGTGGTATTTATGTATGTTTTTATGTTTATAGTTGTTTATTTCTATGTACATTTGTAACTTTTTATATTTGTATGTATGATGGCATGTTTCTGTGTTTGTATGTAGATATATTTGTCTGCTCTTATCTTTGTATATATGAATGTTTTTATGTTTGTATGATATTATCTATCTATGTTTGTATGTACATATTTGTATGTTAGTATGTATATTTGTATCTTTGTGTTTTTGTATATTTATAATTGATTCTCCGTATGTTTGTATATAAATATTGTCTATATTTGTGTGTTTAAATGTATGTATTTTGAAGTTTGTATGTATTTTTGTATATTGGTATCTAGATATTTGTGTTTCTATGTGATAATTATATATGTTTGTGTGTTTGTTACACGTTTCTTAGTTGGAAATGTTTGTTTGTATGTGTGTATGTTTGTATGTTGGTATGTAATTATGTATGTATGTTTGTATTTTTATATGTTTCTATTTTTGTTTGTTTTTTATGTCATTTTGTATGTACGTTCGTATGTATATATTTGTGTTGCTTATATATGTATATTTGTATCTTTCTTTTTGTTTTTATATATTTATCTCTCTATATGTTTTTATGATTTTATGTTAATATATGTGTTCGTATTTTTGTTTGCTTGTACATTTGCATGATATTATGTTTGTTTGTCTATGTTTGTAAATTTGTATGTATATTTGTATGATCGTATGGTTATTATGTAGTTTTAGGTATGTGGTATTTTTGTATGTTTTTATGTTTCTAGTTGTTTATTTCTATGTACATTTGTAACTTCTTATATTTGTATGTATGTTGCCATGTTTCTGTGTTTGTATGTAGATATATTTGTCTGCTCTTATCTTTGTATACATAAATGTTTTTATGTTTGTAAGCCATTATCTATCTATGTTTGTATGTAGATATTTGTAGCTTTGCATCTTTGTATGTACATATTTGTATGTAAATATGTATATTTGTATCTTTGTGTGTTTGTATCTTTATAATTGATTCTTCGTATTTTTGTACGTTTGTATATCAATATTGTCTATGTTTGTATGTTTGTATGTACATATTTGTGTTTGTATGTTAATAATTATATATGTTTGTTATACATTTCTTAGTTTGAAATGTTTGTTTGTTTGTATGTGTGTATGTTGGTATGTCATTATGTATGTATGTTTGTATTTTTATATGTTTCTATGTTTCTTTGTTTTTTATATCATTTTGTATGTACGTTCGTATGTATATATTTGTATTGTTGATATATGTATATTTGTATCTTTCCGTTTGTTTTTATATATCTATCTCTCTGTATGTTGTTATGATTTTATGTTAATATATATGTTCGTATTTTTGTTTGTTTGTACATTTGTATGTCATTATGTTTGTTTGTCTATGTTTGGAAATTTGTATGTATATTTGTATGTCTGTATTGTTATTTAGTTTTGCGTATGTGGTATTTATGTATGTTTATAGTTATTTACTTGTATGTACATTTGTAACTTTTTATATTTGTATGTATGATTGCATGTTTCTGTGTTTGTATGTAGATATATTTGTCTGCTCTTATCTTTGTATATATAATTGTTTTTATGTTTGTATGATATTATCTATCTATGTTTGTATGCACATATTTAAATGTTAGTATATATATTTGTATCTTTTTATCTTTGTATGTACATATTTGTATGTTAGTATTTATATCTGTATCTTTGTGTGTTTGTATATTTATAATTGATTCTCCGTATGTTTGTATATCAATATTGTCTACGTTTGTTTGTTTGAATGTATGTATTTGTATGTTTGTATGTATTTTTGTATGTTTGTATCTACATATTTGTCTTTGTATGTTTAGAATTATATATGTTTGTATGTTTGTCATACATTTTTTAGTTTAAATGTTTGTTTGTTTGTATGTATGTTTGTATGTTGGTATGTCATTATATATGTATGTTTGTATTTTTATATGTTTCTTTGTTTGTTTGTTTTCTTATGTCATTTTGTATGTACGTTCGTATGTATACATTTGTATTTCTTATATATGTATATTTGTATCTTTCTGTTTGTATTTATATATTTATCTCTCTGTAATTTTCTATGATGTTATGTTAATATATGTGTTCGTATTTTTTTTTGTTTGTACATTTGCATGTCATTATGTTTGTTTGTCTATGTTTGTAAATCTGTATGTATATTTGTATGTCCGTATGGTAATTATGTAGTTTTAGGTATGTGGTATTTATGTATGTTTGTATGTCTATAGTTGTTTATATGTATGTACATTTGTAACTTTTTATATTTGTATGTATGTTGGCATGTTTATGTGTTTGTATGTAGTTATATTAGTCTGCTCTTATCTTTGAATATATGAATGTTTTTATGTTTGTATGATATTATCTATCTATGTTTGTATGTACATATTTAAAGGCTAATATATATATTTGTATCTTTGTATCTTTGTATGTAGATATTTGTATGTTAGTATGTATATTTGTATCTTTGTGTGTTTGTATATTTATAATTGATTCTCCGTATGTTTGTATGTTTTTATATCAATATTGTCTATGTTTGTATGTTTGAATGTATGTAATTGTATGTTTGAATGTATTTTTTGTATGTTTGTATGTTTGTATCTACATAATTGTGTTTTTACGTATGTAATTATATATGTTTGTAGGTTTCTTATACATTTTTTGGGTTAATGTTTGTTTGTTTGTATGTTGGTATGTCATTATGTATGTATGTTTGTATTTTTATGTTTCTATGTTTGTTTTTCTATGTCATTTTGTATGTACGTTCGTATGTATATATTTGTATTGTTTATATATGTATATTTGTATCTTTCTGTTTGTTCTTATATATTTATCTCTCTGTATGTCTTTATAATTTTGTGTTAATATATATATTTGTATTTTTGTTTGTTTGTACATTTGTATGTCATTATGTCTGTTTGTCTATGTTTGTAAATTTGTATGTATATTTGTATGTCCGTATGTTTATTATGTAGTTTTAGGTATGTGGTATTTATGTATGTTTTTATGTTTATAGTTGTTTATTTGTATGTACATTTGTAACTTTTTATATTTGTATGTATGTTGGCATGTGTCTGTGTTTGTAGGTAGACATATTTGTCTGCTCTTTTTTTTTTATATATGAATGTTTTTATGTTTGTATGATATTATCTATCTATTTTTGTATGTACATATTTGAATGTTAGTACATATATTTGTATCTTTGTATCTTTCTTTGTAGATATTTGTATGTTAGTATGTATATTTGTACCTTCGTGTGTTTGTATATGTATAATTGATGCTCCGCATGTTTGTATATCAATATTGTCTATGTATGTATGTTTAAATGTATGTATTTGTATCTTTGTATGTATTTTTGTAGGTTTGTATCTACATAATTTGTGTTTGTATGTTTATAATTATATATGTTTGTATGTTTGTTATACATTTCTTAGTTTGAAATGTTTGTTTGTTTGTATGTGTGTATGTTTGTATGTTGGTTTGTAATTATGTATGTATGTTTGTATTTTTATATGTTTCTATGTTTGTTTGTTTTTTATGTAATTTTGTATGTACGTTTGTATGTATATATTTGTATTCTTTATATATGTATCTTTGTATCTTTCTGTTTGTTTTGATATATTTATCTCTCTGTATGTTTTTATGATTTTATGTTAATATATATGTTTGTATTTTTGTTTGTTTGTACATTTGAATGTCATTATGTTTGTTTGTGTATGTTTGTTAATTTTTATGTATATTTGTATGTGCGTATGGTTTTTATATAGTTTTAGGTATGTGGTATTTATGTATGTTTATAGTTGTTTATTTGTATGTATATTAATAACTTTTTAAATTTGTATGTATGTTGGCATGTTTCTGTGTTTGTATGTATATATATTTGTGTGCTCTTATCTTTGTATATAGGAATGTGTTTATGTTGGTATATTTCTAGGTTTGTTCGTCTGTATGTTAGTATGTCCGTATTTCTGTATCTCCTTTTAGGTAAATCTGTAAGTAGTTATGTATCGTTTTATGTGTCACTAAGTATTAACTGTCTAAATGAATGTATGTTTCCATGTTTGTATGTCTAGATGTTGTTATGTTTGTTTGTTTCTATGTTTGTATGCCATTATCTATCTATGTTTGTATGTACATATTCGAATGTTAGTATGTATATTTGTATCTTTGTATCTTTGTATGTACATATTGTATGTTAGTATGTATATTTGTATCTTTGTGTGTTTTTATCTTTATAATTGATTCTCCGTATGTTTTTATGTTTGTATATCAATATTGTCTATGTTTGTATGTTTGAATGTATGTATTTGTAAGGTTTTTGTATTTTTGTATGTTTGTATCTACATGATTTGTGTTCGTATGTTTGTAATTATATATGTTTGTATGTTTGTTATACATTTCTTAGTTTGAATATATGTATATTTGTATGTCTATATCTACATATTTATGAGTTTGTATTTATGTATTTTTTAGGTATGTATGTATGTTTTTGTATTTGTATTCAGATATCTTTGTATGTCTATGTATCTATGTTGGTATCTTTGTATGTTTTTATGTTTGTATTGTTGTATGTCTTTATAATCTTATGTCTGTATCTATGTTGCTTTGTTTGTATGTTTGTATGCTTGTATATCATTCTGTGTGTATGTTTGTGTGTTTGTATGTATATATGTTTGTATGTTTTTTTCGTATCTTTCTGTTTGTATGTAGTTATGTTGCAGGTTTTTATGCTTGTAAGTAGATATATTTGTATGTTGGTGTCTTTGTATGTTTGCATTGTATGTCTGTGTGTGTGTATGTTAGTATGTCTACGTTTGTATCTCTGTTTTACATAAATCTGTAAGTAGTTATGTATCTTTATATGTAAGTCTCTAAGTATGACTGTACAAAGGTCTGTATTTTTGTGTGTATGTCTTTGTATGTTAATATGTATATTTGTATCTTTGAATGTTTGTATCTATATATTTGTGTCTCCGTATGTTTTTATATCTATATGTTCTTATCTTTGTATATTTTTATTTAATTTTTATGCATATTTGTATGTTTGTATCAACGTTTTGTGCGTTTGCATATTTTTATGAATGTATGTATGTATGTTTGTACATACATACATAAAGACACAAACATACATACAGACACACACACACAGATATTCATGCAGACATACATACAGATATACATACATACAGACACATAGACATACACAAAAATACATAGATACAAACACCCACACAGACATACAAACAGACACACACAGAAATTCATACAAACATACAGACATACATGGAGACAAACACACAGACAGACACAGACACAAAACGTAGGACACACAGACAGACATACATGCAGAAACACACATAGACATACA
>OX453274.1:18875211-18947711 GCA_949710005.1 Ricordea florida | reverse complement strand
GACCACCATGATAGATAGTATGTTTTTCTAGTTTGTCTCAAACCCTTTCACTCCTAAGCTATGAGTAACGAAGAAAACACGGGTTACTCGTAAAGTGAAGAATTGTGGTAATCCTGGAGCTGGTATTTCGTCCATTCTCATCGTCTGTCTGCTTAACAATGGATTGATGTAGTAAAGGGAATGTGTTCTGATGACCATACCCATATTCCCCTTCCTCACTTGTTCCTTTTTTGGATCATCCCCACAGCTGACGTCATCCAAAAGTAGAAATGGTGAAAACAGTAGAAACGGTAGGAACGATTGAAACAGTTGAAACGGTAGAAACAGTAGAAACGGTAGAAACAATGGAAACGGTAGAAACAGTGGAAACATTAGAAACGGTAGAAACAGTAGAATCAGTAGAAACGGTAGAAACAGTTGAAACGTTGGAAACAGTAGAAACGGTGGAAACATTAGAAACGCTGGAAACAGTAGAAACGATAGAAATGGTGGAAATCAATCATACATTTCATAATGGTGGAAAAAGTAGAAACGATGGAAACAGTGGATATAGCAGAGACGGTAGAAATGGTGGAAATCAGTCATACATTTCATTTCATCCTTGATAAGCAAGACGTTTACATAGTGAATCAACGCAAAGTCACTGATCCCAAAATTCTGAAATGTCATTGTAAAGGCACGAGTGCAGTAAGTTTCTGAGATATTCCTTTGTTTTGGTCGCGAGAAATAGAAACACCTGATGACCTATCCATATCTTCAATCAAACATCGATTTAGTAATCAAATGACTGCAGTCAATCAAGCACGTTTTTTGTTTTATTACAAACAGTGAAGATGACTGATGCCAATAACTGGAAACTTTTAAATCTTTCTTTGTAAAACATACAATCAATGTAATCATCTATAATGTAATTAGTTATATTGCACAGCCCGATATAGAGATTATAATTGTACTTCTCTCCGATAGACTGACTTCATATTTTTAACATGAATATAACCTAAACGCGGCTCGACAGATGCAATGTCACAGATTCTGTAATCCTGAAATGTTTTTGTAGTAGGACAAGTACGGCAAGTTTTTAAAATAATGCTTATTTTGGTCACAAGGAATCGAAACACCTGATGTCCTATACATGTAAATCATACCTCCACCTCAGTTTTCTTTAACAGTAGCAGGGGTGGATACAGAATAGTGCAACTAGTTTCCAGAAACTAATCAGAATTGTTAAGAAGTGTAAAAAAAACCTCGGAAAACCATGCCAGAAAGTCTCAACTGCAAGATGCCAATTCGTCCCGGGTGTTTTTATTATAATACAGAATTTGTGAATTCCAACTGCACTGCATTTTTGCCAGCTTCCAGCGGACCAGCGCCTTGTGTCTCACTGAGCCCAGTCCTTACTCTTCTCTTTTTCCACTTCGTACATCTCTGCTCAATGTATGTGCACTAGTGCAAATTTTCTATTGTTTCTTGTGCACTAGTCAAACTCTCTTCCAGTGGCTGAGGACCATTGTGCACCAGTCAAAGTCTTTTCCCATTGGCTGCTACGACTCCGTGCACTGGTCGTGAACTTCTCGATCTGTGTG
Organism: Ricordea florida; assembly: GCA_949710005.1. Lineage (NCBI taxonomy): Eukaryota > Metazoa > Cnidaria > Anthozoa > Corallimorpharia > Ricordeidae > Ricordea > Ricordea florida. The sequence goes on along the minus strand of OX453274.1, from coordinate 18,946,128 downwards.
ACGTATCCCGGTTTCACTGGCATGAAGCACCTGGCAGTATTATTACTCACCCCTGGATGGGATGCTAGTCCATCGCAGGGTCACCCCCTGCATTATATCGCCAGTACCCATTTATACACCTGGGTGGAGAGAGACTAAGGAAACAGCACCAGAGCTCGGAATGGAGTGTGGCAAAAATGGTGCCAAACTAGAGAAGCTGTTTCTATCCCCGCTTACATATTGAAGGACGGCACGTGGAAGATTCGACATCCATACCAGTGGAAAGTCAGAAATTCACAAATTTTCTGTCATGGCTTTGCAGAATTTCTTGGCTGCAATGAGAAGGCCAACTGCCCCCATTGATCAGCAGTTAAACCGGTTGATGCAAGCCCAGATCTATGAAAATCGAGATAAAATGAAATCGATTGTGAAAACTGTAATCTTTTGTGGTCAAAACAACATTCCGTTGAGGGGGAAACGAGATGACAACCCTGACGACAGTGTTATGAGGAGAAGATTCCAGAATCTTTTTAGTATGCGGATGTTTGCGTTGTCACGCAATCTTAGTTCTAGAGAATTCTAGAACACACTAACATGATGTAAACAAGTGAAGTAACTTTATAAATAGTTATTGCTGTAATCTTTTGAATATTCTAGAACTATCTGTGAATGTATTTAAAGAACGCTATCGCACAAATCTTACACTTACGTACAGAAGCTTGGAGTTAGTCTAAAGTGGTAAAGAGTTATTTGCAGATCGTGCTGTTCGCCGTGGCTGAAGAAGCTATCCAAGGAAGAATTGAAGTTTGTTATCAAGTGGATATTACAAATGAGTTCGTGAGTCTAAACTATCAAGTGGTGACTAAACATATCTAGTTTTAAAGTTAAAGGATAACTTGATTATCGCTTAGAGAATATTTAAGTTAGCGATTGCTTCCATTGTAGACTACTCGAATTATTTTAGTTGTCAGTTTCAAATAAATTGCTGAGTTCGTAGCGGAAGTACGTTTGTCATTCTTTTTCTGTACGGACAGAGAAAACAGGCTTATTTATTTATTTCAAAGTGATGAATAATGGTAGTGTTGTGGAATGTGGCTTGAAATGACAACGTCAAAATGTAATAAGGGTAAGTTGAAGCCACACATATGCGCACTGAGGCGACAGTGGTAGAAGGGATTAAACCCTGTTGCTACCAAAACAAGATGAAAGAATTGAGCTCAAAAGCCAGCAGCCATGAACAGCTGTTTCGGCCTTGTTGGGCCTTATCAGCATGGCACAGCTAGCAGATGAGCTCTGGGTTCCCACATTATGAATGTCAAAGTGATGAAAAATGGTAGGGTTGTGGGATGTGGCTTGAAATGACAACGTCAAAATGTAATAAGGGTAAGTTGAAGCCACACATATGCGCACTGAGGCGACAGTGGTAGAAGGGATTAAACCCTGTTGCTACCAAAAAAAAAAGGTGAAAGAATTGAGCTCAAAAGCCAGCAGCCATGGACAGCTGTTTCGGCCTTGTTGGGCCTCATCAGCATGGCACAGCTAGCAGATGAGCTCTGGGTTCCCACATTATGTGCCATGCTGATGAGGCCCAACAAGGCCGAAACAGCTGTCCATGGCTGCTGGCTTTTGAGCTCAATTTTTTCATTTTTTTTTTTGGTAGCAACAGGAGTAGTAAAGGGGGCCACTATGGCCCAATCTGGAGGCTTCTGATTGGCTGTTGAAAAACATCAGAACGAGGCAACTTTTCAAATTGACTTCCGGTTTGAGATATGCTAATGAGAAAAAACCGGTTATGCAAATGAGAAAAACCGGTTTGACGAGTATGCAAATGGGAGGAGTTTTGGCGGGAAAAGGAGGATGATGATGTTGAAACGAGAGTATCCATCAAAGAAAACAAATAAAGTACAATTCATGTTGTTTTTTTATTGTGATACATGATCTTTCATCTCCTTGGTCTTAATTTTTTGTCAAGATACTTGGCGAGATGATAAGCTGGCGCTAACATAAATTTGGCGAGTCTTGCTCTGCCGGATCTTTTGCCATATCTTTTCTCGAACCCTTTTTCCAGACCACCCATTTTGACATTGTCAAGGAGTTCAAGTTCATCGAGTCCTTCACTACGCACGAGTGCTCCACCACGCATGATGCGTCTTCTTCTTCTTCGTTTAGAGCGTGTTCTTTTTTTCTTTCGTACCATCACCAAGTACCACTGAAAGGGGGAGATCGCCAAGAACCAATGAAAGGGGGAGGTCGTCTGTACTTGTTGACAAGTTTTCTTAATCTGTTTTGTTTACCTCCGTACTGTCTTATTCGTTTGAACACTCTTTTGAATCTTTTAACGCGTCGCCCTTTAGGCATGACAGTCCACTGGGAAATGAAAGGGACATGAATGGTGAATGGGTTTTAAAATGACATTTTGAAGGCATTCCTAACAAAGACAAAAAATACACACAGCCTAACTCATTTGAACATCTTTTAATGAATTATAACCATGTTTTCTTCTTACAAGAGAATAGTGTCATGCCATCTTCTGACACTCCATGATGTTCATGATCTTCCTATAAAGCAAATAACGGGTTCATGAACAAAACCGTGGTGTTGTCTTATAAATTCTTGAATGGAAAGACTTGTGAATTCATGATCAACATCCCGAGGAAAATATTGGACATAACCACCATGATTATCTTGATGAAAGAATCTTACATTGCCTTCATGAGCATCATCATTGTCATCACTGATGGCCTACAATAAAACAAGTTTTTTTGTTTATATCACTTGTGATGATAAAGCCATGTGTTCGAATAAAAGGACATAATCTGGAGCATCAAACATGTGGTCAACTAAAAGGGCATACTCTTCATCATCATCATCAATATATTCACCCTAGAAAAGAAATTTTTTTTATTCTAAGGATAAACCATGGAACTGCCAGAAGAAAGCATGACAACCTTTACAATCACAATAATCCATTTCATCCACCATATGGTAACAGTAACTACAATCACAACCACAATAACGATATTGATCTACATCTGGTTGGCATTCGTCACATTGGCATTGTGCTAAATGAAATAACAGTTCACTATCTTCATCCTGGCAAAAAAAAAAAAACTTATTTGAATTTGCTCATAAAATCAAGCCATAACCTTCGGTTTACTACATCTAAATCTTTAATAATGTGTTCAATCAGTGGTACATCTGCTTGACGTAAATTGGGAACACCATATCTATAACGAAGAAAACTCCAACACTCTCCAGTTTTTATATTTATCTATGAAAAAAGAAAAAAACTATAAGGTGTTACACCATTCGATTCTACTCATGATGAAAACTATGTCACCATATATTTCCTGAAGACTAAGTTTGACAACTTGTAAACTGGCTTGATTGTGTTTATCCATAACAAATCTTGCACAATCAGCAAGCATGTAATAAATCTACAAAAAATAAAAAATTAAAAATCACGATGGATGAAAAAACGACATCTGTCATGATAAAAAAATTTAATAAGGTTTAGTTAATAAACGAAAAGCTATCCTTCTACAATCAAACAGATAATCACGAGTACGTAACAGGCTATAAGCATCAAACAGATCAAATTGAACCATAGGAGCATCCATTAATTCTTGATATTTATTAGTAATGTATCTTGAACAATCATCAATGGATCGAATCATCTGTGACAAAGGTAAACAAACAAACTATGAGAGGTTGTGTTCTCTCTTCATGAAAAAAGAGGGTTTTGAAATGTTTTGAGTAAAACATCAAGCATAAGTTTTTTGGGAATCAGTACCGTGACATAGTCCCATTCACGGCTCTCTTCAAAGACTATGTGTGTTCTGTCAATTAGTAGTTGTTTATAGCGTGTTTCTGGATACATCTGGAAAAAAGACAATTTATAGACTTTGTTTGTAAAGATTGACCATCTTGTATTCATTATCTCTTAACAAAAAGAATTTTTTTTTAAAGACATTGAAGAGGGGGGTGGGGGTACCCCCCCATCAAAAAAAATAAAAAAAAATAAAATAAAAAGTTTTTTTTGTTTAATCACAATGTTATACATACAAATGTAAACGAATTTTTTCTTTTTTCTTGATATAGACTACCTCAGTGTTTGGGACAACTTGTATGCATGATACCATATGCTCCATGGTCTGAAAGAAAAGAAAAGTTATTTTTTTTGAGTGGCCTCCATCCTCCCCTTACAGCCACCCCTAACCTCACAGAATAACTTTTCTTTTCTTTATTTACAGTGTGGCCTCCATCCTCCCCTTACAGCCACCCCTAACCTCACGTCAACCAAAAAAAACTTAACAATGGAGCATTTCTAACAATTCAATGACTTCTTTTATGAAACCTGGATTGGATATAACATCAATATAGGTGGCACTCTCTAAGACTTCTCTGATCAAATAATAATTGTAAAAAAATCTAAATGGATTGAAAGGAACTCTATTTTGTGCTTGTAATTTGTATTTTAAAGTACATTTGGTAGCCTTTAGTTTGATCAATGCCTATAGATAAAAAAAAAGAAAAAAATTAACCAAGGAGCGAATCAAAAAGAACTCGTCTTTCACAATAATCCATTGGTTTATAATCATCCCATACATTAAAACCTATACAAAGGGCTTTTTGTAATAACGTCTTGACGATCGAATCAATGTTGGAACATTTCAAGTTTCGTTGTTGCTTATCCCTCATACTCAGTATCAGTTCATTATAAGTCTAAAAAAAGAAAAAACATTAAGATAAACGAGATTGTACATCTTTGATGATCAAATATAAATAATAAAGGCCTACGCTCGAAAAAGCCATAACAAATATGACTTCCAAAATAATTATCATAGTGTCATAATCAATTCTTACCAGCCGAATCCTTCGTTGAAATTCTGGATCTTGTAAGAGAGCATCCGTGGCTTCTTCAGAGGTCATGATGTACGTGGATGGGAACTGCTCTCGACAGTGTGGACAATCGAACCTCCTGTTATCCAACCAACTCTTTAAACATGGATCGCACAACGGCTTTTTGCAGCACGGAGTTGGAGGGGCTGATGCGCCTTCGAAGCAAACCAAACAACTTCCTTGAATGGGAGGATCCCGTGGAATGGTTAGGGGATTGGCTGCCACTGCTCCTGGTTCCTCGTTGTCCGACTGTTGATCAAACAAAGCAAGAAAAGAAAGAGAGAGGAGGAGAAACAAGAGGACACGTATTTGTTTTTTGATTTTGAATGTACCCAGAACACGGGAGTCCATGTACCTAATCTTGTGGTGGTGCAAGATCAACACGGAAAGGAGTGGGTGTTTAAAACCTGCACGGCCTTTTGCGAATGGTTGTTTGACAAGATGCCAGGTTCGACCTGCATAGCCCATAACTTTAAGGGTTATGATTCTTATTTTATTTTGGATTATTTATACAAGAACAATGTGAAACCAACCCTCATCATGAATGGCGCCAAGATTATGGAGATGCGAGTATCAGAGGTTAATGTGCGTTTCATTGACAGTTTAAATTTTTTTCCTATGGCCCTGGCAAAGTTACCCAAAACATTTGGCATCAAAGAACTGAAGAAAGGTTATTTTCCCCATTTCTTCAACACGGAAGAAAACCAACATTATGTAGGACCCATACCAGATGTCGAATATTAAAACCCTGATGGCATGAAACCAGACGCTCGTGATGCTTTCCTGACTTGGTACAAAGAACAACAGACCAACCATGTGGTATTTGATATGCAGAAGGAACTGGTGGCTTATTGTCGATCTGATGTGGACATTTTACGGCGATGTTGCTGCCAATTCATAGACACGGTGAAAGGATTATGTCATATTCACCCGTTTAAAGAAAGTATGACCATTGCATCCTTATGCAATTTAATATATCGCACCATGTTTCTCAAAGAGAAAACCATTGGTATTATCCCTCATCTAGGCTACAGAAAGACAGCCAATCAATCGCATTGCGCCTACCAGTGGCTTGCTTGTGTGGCCCATGAGAACAATGTCTTCATTCAGCATGGTAGAAATGAAGGAGAGAAACGTGTGGGACCCTATTTGCTGGATGGATACTGTGAGGTTACCCATACAGCCTATGAATTTCACGGTTGCTTTTTTCACGGCTGCATCAAATGTTTTCCCAGTCCCACCATGAATCCCATCAGTCAATGCTCCATGCATGAATTGTATCAGCATACCTTGGAAAGAACCGACTATTTGAAGAAAGAAGGCATTGACGTGGTGGAAATGTGGGAATGTCAGTGGCGAGAACTCCTCAAGAACCCAGACGTGAAAGCGTTTGTGGATGCCCTGAATTTTGTGGCTCCCCTGAATCCACGTGATGCCTTTTATGGGGGACGTACCAATGCCACGAAATTGTTGGTGGAAGGAAAGAAGATCAACTATGTAGACTTTACAAGTTTATATCCAGATATCAACAAGAACGGGATGTATCCTGTGGGACATCCCAGAATAGTCACGGACAATCTAAATCCTGCCCAGGTTGGACAGTATTTTGGGATCATCAAATGTGATGTGCTTGCCCCCCGTGGTTTATATCATCCCGTATTACCCTTCAAATGCAACAACAAACTCATGTTTGCATTGTGTCGAAGCTGCGCTGAATCGTTACAACAATCCCCCTGTGAACATACCGATAAAGAAAGAACCTTCACTGGTACATGGGTGAGTCTAGAACTGGATTTGGCACGCGAGATGGGATATCAAGTGGTGCGATTACATGAAGTGTGGCATTTTGAGCAAAAAAGCCACACTTTATTTAAAGACTACATCGACATGTTTTTGAAGAAGAAACAGGAAGCATCGGGGTGGCCTGCTTGGTGTGAAAGCGAACAAGATAAAGCCAGGTACATTTAAGAATACCAACAACACGAAGGGATTTTACTGGACAAAGACAAGATTCAATATAATGCTGGAGCCAGAAGTGTGTGGAAACAAATCCTCAACAACATGTGGGGGAAATTGGGACAGCGTCCAAACAGACCCAAATTGGAAGTGATGGATGATACAAAACGTTATTTTGAACTGTTCACCAATGCCAGTGTCAACATAAAAGATGTGCGTCTGGTCTCTGAGGACATGATAGAAGTATGCTATACCCAAGAGAATGACTTTGTGGAAGCGTCCGACAGAACCAATGTTGTTTTGGCTGCTTTCACCGCAGCTCAAGCCAGAATGAAATTGTACCGGGTCATGGAAAAACTGGGGGAAAGAGTATGCTATTACGATACAGATAGCCTTGTTTACATATCGGAAGAAGGACAATGGGAACCCTTGTTGGGCGATTACCTGGGGGAACTCACGAACGAGTTGGACAGTGATGATCATATCATCACCTTTGTTTCGGCAGGCCCCAAGAATTATGCCTACAAGACCCACAAAGGAAAGATTGTATGCAAAGTACAGGGATTCACGTTGAATGTGCGTACCGCCGAGAAAGTGAACTTTCACACCATGGTGGACATGGTACGAACCAATGACTGTGAACCTGTCACTGTGCATAACCCTCATAAGATTGTACGTGATACAAAGAACAAACAATTGATGACGCAATCCCAAGACAAGAAATATAAACTGGTTTATGACAAGCGTGTCATCAAAGACGATTACGATACACTACCTTACGGATATTGAAGGAACAGCAGTGACGCCATTTTTATTCTTTGAAAATCCTTTTGGTGGAAGAAAAAAAGGTACTTTTTTTTGATATTCTTAACGTTGTTTCCAGTCAAGAGAATGGGGTTTCCCCTTCAGGGGGATGTAGAAATCTTCCACATAATTTCTCCATTGACTTGGTGATCCGTCAGTTCGAATATGTTCAACAGGTGTTGCGAAGGTGATTCCTTTCCACCTCCATTTCGTTCTTCGGTTCCGCCATCTTCTGGATCGTCCTGGATGGAACTTAGTCGAAACGGATTCCTGTTTCCATATTTGCGTGCTGTTTGCTTAGTACGAGCCATATCTTCATGGAGTCCATACTGTTCCGGACCTGTAGCGATGAGGTTTCTTCACTCCACCAGTTCACTGGAACCATCTTGATTCCTTGACATGTTTTGTTTATCAGGGCATACAAATTGGTAATTGATCCATTCCCGATCAAAACAAGTCATTTGTTCGGCAGTGCAACCCATCAACGTGCAAGATTGCACCCGAAGGCGGATGATCTCAGCTGGTTTGACACATGTCAACTTGTCACGGTTAGCTACATAAGGTTGAGACTCATCTTCTACTTCTTCTTACAGTGTATAATTCCACCACTGTGAACTTCAGTCTTTAAGAGATGAAGAGGACAAAACTATCCATTATTCATGCCGTTGCCAGGATGGATCCAGCGTTGAGTCATTCAATCCAAACCGAGGTGATGAACAGTCCTGCCTGTTGTCTCCCATGTACAGTTCTGGATTTACAGAAATGTTGGAGAAGAGTGGAAAGACAGTCAGCAGAGTGGGGTCATGTGGCAGCGTTTATGCGGATGCTTGACTTTCCGACATTATCGGTGGAACAAAAAGAAACCACCCTAACGTGGTTGATGGAACAAAACATGAAACTCCCCAGTTTACCATGGTTGGTGATGATCTACTTGTATCGTTACATGAGGCAACCATAAAAACAATCCGGAGGATCAACTTTTTTTAGTTTTACAATGCCTTGCTTGGGACGTGGATCTCTACCTTCTCTTACGTTGAGAAACTTGTTGAAACGCATCAGGTGTCATATTGCCTGTTGTAAAGGTATTGTGGTTGACATTTCTGACGATCAAGAAGAGTATGAAGACTCGGCGGCAGAAATGGAAGACGGAAAGACAATCCATCCCCATGCTGGAAAGATTGTATTACAAACCAGGGAAACCTGCTGCCTTTGTTGGCGTCAAGCGATTGGTTGGTGCCGCTCGCGTCAAAGGAATCAAACCCTCCATAGCCAGGAAATGGCTCGAATCTCAGGTTCCGTATACCTTGCACAAACCTGTGCGAAAACAGTTTAAACGCAGTCGGGTGGTGGTCAATGGTATGGATGAACAGTGGCAAGCGAATCTTGTGGATGTGCAAGCCTTGAAAGACGAGAATGATGGATTTCGTTATCTCTTGACCGTCATTGATGTTCTCTCCAAATATGCCTGGGTGGTGCCTTTGAAAAACAAAACGGGGAAACGTTTGGTGGAAGCTTTTGATCACATTTTTAAACAAGATGGACGCATCCCTGAACGTTTGCAAACGGATAAAGGAACAGAATTCACGAACCGTCAGTTTCAAAAGTTTTTGGAATCCAACCACGTGGATCATTTTGTTACTTACAGTGAAACCAAAGCCCAAATCGTGGAACGCTTTAACAGAACCATCAAAGGACGCATGTGGCGATATTTCACTCAAGTGAATCATTATCGTTACTTGGATGTGTTGGATGATTTGGTGAAAAGTTACCATGGTTCAACCCATCGTAGTATAGGAACTGCACCCAATCTTGTCACCCAGGCCAATGCTCAAGATGTATGGCGTTATTTGTATGGGGATCATTTTGTGAAACGCGTCCAACGGATGCGTTACAAGTTTAAAGTGGGGGATCAAGTACGTATCTCCAAAGAGAGAGGTGTCTTTGAAAAGGGGTACACCCCCAATTGGACGGAAGAAGTGTTTACCGTGGCCAGACGGAATCGTACCACAGTACCCACCTATCGATTAAAGGAATATGACGGGACATGGCTAAAAGGCATGTTCTATGAACCTGAACTGGAACGAGTTCGAATCAAGGAGGACGATTTTTTTAAAGTGGAACAAATTCTCGAGACTCGAGGGGCGGGGCGTCGAAAAGAATATTTGGTACGATGGCGAGGGTGGCCAAGCAAATATGATCAATGGATTCCCGCCCATTACGTGAAAGAGGTGTAAATAAAAAGAGTTCTTGGAACTGGTTTTGATTCATTGCTATCAACATGTTGGCCCAAGAGGATTTCTACCTGATTCCAAGCAACACCATCAGTGATCGTTTTTTGGATAACAGACCCCATCGTTACAAAATCGAGTTATCTCAAGAGATTCTATTGCAAGGAGCATGGGAAGTGGGAGTCACTGAAATTGTGTTTTTTAAAACATGGTATCAACCCAGAAAGGTATTCCTCAATGAAACAAGTGATGTGAGCTGGCAGTACAGGACGGGAGCAGGCAATCCTTTTGTCACCAAAAAACTTCCTCCTGCGCCCTATCCTGATTACTACAGTGTGTTTGAACATGTGACGGAGGCCATGGTGAAGGATTTAGCTGAGATTCAAATCGAATCCAAATATCAACCAGCCACCAGAAAGGTTCGATGGAACATTCTAGTGAATCGAACTCTTCGATTGCCATTACCCATGGCCAGAGTATTGGGATTTGTGGCTTTGAGACATCCCGACTCTTCAGATGGATCACAAGCCCAAGATTATACGGTGGTACCCCCTTTCGCCAACCAAACGGAGAGATTCAAGATACCTGAAGGGAAACATTGGTTTGAACTCACCAATGATGATGATGATGATGAAACGATGGGAGTGAATCTTCGCCCTTTTATTGAAGCGACAGATCAGGATGTGGACTTTTGTGTTAACAACACCTGGACCCAAAATTGGTTGTCCCATTTTATCGATGTGGATGATTACTATTCTCATCGTTTTCGTATTATTTTGAGGAACCTGGCCAAGACTCATTTCTTCGTGGGTATTGCTATGACCTACGAGCAAGAAAAATTTCGTTTTGATCTTCAACCAGACGCCACATTCAGGATTTTGTTACCGTTTGCACGCCTCCTTGGATTTGTGGATAACAATGACAACATTAGACCACCTTACAGGGATGGACGATTTCGAATCGATGCTTCTCTTCCCTATTTAATGTTTGTTTGTTTACCTCAAAAAGAAGCCTGGACGTTTTATATCGACCCACCCCACAGGTTAAGGAAATATATACCCGTGGCTTATCGACCCGTGGAGTCCTTTTTTGTGGAATCCAATCTGAATATTGAACCGTGGTTTGATGGGCGTCAAAAATCACGCGTGTTGCAATGGATCACTCCCCATGAAAATCTTCAAGAAGGAGATCAGGAACGTAAAGTATTTGCAAACATTCATTATCACAAGCTTCATGAACAACGTTTACGCGAACTAGAAATTGTTTTAAAGCTTGATGCAGAGAAAGAAGTTCCATTCTATGCAGGAACAGTGACAGTAACACTTCATTTTCGAAACAGGATTCACGTGGTACCATGACTGAAACGTCTTCATCCAATTTCTATCTTTATTTACCAAGTAACGCCAGCATCAATACGTTTCCCAACAATGGTCCTACTGGATTTACAGTGGCTCTACCCAACACCCTGGAATTGTACGGTGACTGGGAAGTGGCCCTAGCCAGTATCGTTTATCCTCATTCGTGGGTCAACATCGGACCCGCTGATGATGCAAGCAAGATTCAACCCAATCATGTGGGAAAAATTCTGGCTTTACTTAGTGTGGAGCGCAGACCTGATACCTACAAGGATAAACCCGGCTATTACAATGGTTGGGTCCCAGTCTATTTGAGGGAAGGTAACTACCAAACGGTGAGAGATGTCATGAGAGGAGTGGATCATGCGTTACGAAAAGAATTTGGAGATGATCTGGTCAATGAAGAATGGCAAATCAAAGACGTGGATGATCACACAGAATTGAAGATAAAAAAAATGTCAGGCTTGGCCTTTAACAGATATCTGTACAAAGCTCTCGAACTTGAACATTACACACGCCCTGGTTATGTTGACATTGCTCCTCCATATAGTGCCATTGATGACAATTTTCCAAATCCCGAAACCGGTCGATCCGATGGTCTCAATTATGTCAGTTATGGATGGGATAACAGTTACACTCCCGAGGATCTACCTAGTCAGGATGACTATGCGGATTATAGAATACACAACAACTCGAATGACATAGTGCATTGGTTTATGGGTGGAAAAGGTGGTAGTGGAGCTCTCAGTTTTCAAACCATGTACATTTATTCAGATGTGGTGGAAACACAGATCGTGGGAGATGTACGAGCTAATGTGCTTCGTGTGCTTGCACCAAGAGGAGAACCGAATGAGATTGTTCATGACAATTTTCCCAATCTCTTTTACAATCCTGTGCGACTCAATCGTATCCAGACCATTGAAGTGCTTTTAAGGGGAGACACAGGAGAACCGATTTCATTCAAAGGTGGAGTGGTGACACTCACGTTACATTTTCGTAAGAAACGAGAATGAATGGGGATGATTTTTACTTGTTTCTTCCAAGTAATGCAAGTACTGATATTTATCCAAAGAACAATGGATCCAGTTTTCAAATTGCCTTACCCAACAAATATGAACTTCATGGAGATGATTGGCAGGTGGCCTTGGCTAGTATTATGTATCCTCACACATGGATGAATATATCACCATCGTATACGCCGGAGAGTCTGTTCTTTGCCAGAATCGGTCGTGCCAGAAGACCCGACAAATTTAACGATATTAAAAAGTATGAGGATAAGTACTGGGTTCCTTTACATGTTCATGAAGGAGATTACAGAACCGCGGAAGATGTTATCAGAGGGATGGAAAGAGGATTGAGATTTACTTTTGGAGATCGATTGGTGGATCAAGAGTTCAAATTCACCTACGAGAATAATCATCCCACCATTACCATTCAGAGGGCTTCGACGCTGGCCATCAATCCTTGGATCGTCAACAAATTGGAAATTGCCCAAGTGTATGGGGATCAACCTTATGGAAAACGCTATTTTCGACAGAGTGGTTTGGATTCATCTGATCCTCTTCATACTTACTTACGTTTGGGTGCTGATAAATATCGTGGGGATTTTACTCATGGCACTGATTCCTATTGGTTGGCAGCGACTCTGGATAAACCGATACACTGGTTTCTAACAGCCATTTCGTTTCAAACCATCTACATTTATTCGGATGTGGTGGCATCCCAGGTGGTGGGGGATGTACGTGCCAACATCTTACGTGCAGTGGCTCCCAGAGGTAATCCAGGAGAGATCATTCATGAAAACTTTGTCAATCTCTTCTATCATGATGTACGTTTGAAATCCTTCAACACCATTGAAATCCTTTTAAGAGGAGATACGGGAAAACCCATCCCATTTTTACATGGCGTGGTGAACGTAACGTTGCATTTTCGTAAGAAACGATGACGTCTGATGGTAGGTTTTACATGACGCCCAAGCAATACCAAAAACACCCATCGTCAAACCAACAGACCAGGAAACTTTACCGTAGAATTGCCTGGGAGACTTTCCATGGATCAATATTGGAAAGTGGCTCTCGTCAACTTCATTTATGCCAATGCCTATAATCAAGATGAAGGAGCTTACCTTGTTTATGCGGAAATGGGAACCCCTGATTGTCCTTTCTATGCTGGTCACTTTCATCTATCACGAACCAATCACCTCTCGACGAGTGGTCTCATTTTCCAGGCCATTCACGATGAACTGGCCATGCTCGCCGATCATCAGGGTATAGATTTGGCTGAGTACATCGTCATAGAGAACAATGTGGACAATGAAAAGGTGACAACGCTTGAATTGAAAAAGGAAGCCAAACTGGGATTCAGTCTTCCTCTAGCCATCGCTCTGGGATTTCTTACACCTCAACTGAGTTTCAGGAGTTACCAATACATTCAAGGTGAACGAGAGGATAAATCTGTGTTGACTCAAGATCGTCTCATGTTGGCCCGACAAATGAATGCCACCGCTTACTATGCCCCGCAGCATAAGGTGACGTTGGACAAAACGGAACAATACAAACCCAATAACATGTATATTTATACGGATATTGTGGCACCTCATCCTGTGGGAAATATCAATGCCAATCTATTGAGAGTGATGCCGACCATTTCCAAAGACCCTGTGGTGAATCACGATTTTGTGAATCCTATGTATTTTGACTTGTCCCAAACACGTTTTGCTACCATCAGCATCTTTATAACGGATGACACGGGGCAAGAGATACCATTTGCAGACTCTGTGGTTCAGGTAACGTTACACTTCAAGAGAAGCAGAATACCGCATTGAATGATGAATGCGCCACCTTACGTCATTCCCATGAGACAAGTAGGAGGATCCATTACTGTGTTTCGAGGGGCTGCTGTACCCCATATTGTTCAGCGAGGAGGAGGTATAGGTTCATTTTTGGGACCTTTGTTTCGTGCTGGAGCTCGAACTGTCGTCAAAACAGCAATTCCCGCTGCCAAAAGAGCAGCCAAAGCAGCCATCCCCGCTGCCAAAAGAGCAGCCAAATCCCTTGCTAGAAGAGCCGCTCGAAAAGGTACCAGGACTCTCGCCAAGACGGTCGCCAAACGTGCCAAACGTATTGCAGGAAATTTGATGGCAGCTCAGCCGCCAAGTAAAAGAAGAAGACAAGCAGCAGCCACAACACCAACAACAGGAAGGACGTCAACATTAAGACAAGCCATCCAAGCAGCAGTAGCACAAGCAGTCGCAGCACCATCAGCAGCAGCAGCACCAGCACCCGCAAGAAGGACGGTGGGTGTGACTCAAGGAGGTGTGAGAAGAAAACGAAAGATACCGAGAATCGTCATGGCAAGACAAAGAGTGATGCAAACAGGAGGAGGACGATACGCCAAAGGATCAGCCCAAGCCAAACGATTTATGCGCAAATTAAGAGCCATGCGACGTAAAAAACGTTCTCAAGGGGATATTTTTGGATAAATTGATTTTCAGTGGTGACACACTTTCATTCGGAACTAGGAAACGACCAGGATAACATCATGAGTTTGGAGCAAGCTCCCAAACATTATGCCTCATCGCATGGTGGGAATTCTGCTTTGGAATTATTTCAATTACCTCCCACGGATACAAGTGTACTGAGCGGACGTTGGCAATCGTATCATCCGGAATCCAGAATTCAACGTGGTAGCCCCATTGAATTCAACATTGAAACAACCCCTGACTACATTGACCTGTCCAAGTGTTACTTAAAGATCAAGCTTAAAGTCAGCCAAGCCAATGGCGCCAATTTGGCTGACAAGAAATGTATTCCAGTCAACAATTTTATGCACAGCATCATCAAACAGATGTCCATCAAGCTCAACAATACGCTGGTCACTCAACAAAATGACACGTATGCTTACAAGGCGTACATTGAAAACCTGTTGAGTTACCCCCCGGCCAGTGCTCAATCGTACATGACTTGTGTACTGTGGTACATTGATCAAACAGGAAAATTCAACTTAGTGGAAACAACAGGTGGTTCTGCTGGGGCTGCTGTTCCAAACTTGCTGGAAAGACAGCTGTTCATTGATGGTAGTAGTACTGTACAAATGCAAGGGACCCCTGCTCATGCTCTGTTTCACACGGACAAGTACCTGGTGGGTGATGTGAATATTAACATTCGCATTGAGATTAACAATGAAACCTTCTGTCTCATGTCCTCCGCTGGTACCGAAAGACTGCAAATTTTGGACTGTGAATTTGTGGTACGTTATGTGAAAATCAATGAATCGGTGCGTCTACAACATCTCAACATCATGACCAGAAGAGTGAAAGGAAGTCTCCCAAGACCTGCCCTGTACCCTTTGGAAAGAGGAGATGTGCAAGCCTACAACATTGCCAGTGGCCAAGCCAGTTTCCAGAGAAACGATCTGTTCTTGGGCAAAATACCCAGACGTGTGGTGATTGGGCTGGTGCGAAACGATGCCTATGAGGGGCACAAAGATCAGAACCCGTTTAATTTTCAGTTGTTCAATCTAAAAACACTCAAACTGTTAGTCAATGGAGAAGAATATCCCACCTCAGCCATCGAGTTGGATGACAACGGGAATGTGAATGGTTACAATTCACTGCTGTTGGGAAGCGGTTCCATGCACCGAGGACCTGGCCTGCAAATAAGCCGAAACAACTGGTATGACGGGTTTGCTCTGTTCATGTGGGATTTGACCCCCGATGGCAGTGGCGCTGCGATTCATATGCATCCGGAATACAAAGGACAAGTCAGCATAAAAGGGGTGTTCTCCCAAGCCACAGACACAGTACTCACGATGATTGTCTATGCAGAGTATGTGGATGTGATGGAAATTGATGCTGACAAGAACGTGACGTACAACCTGGCTTAAAGAAGAAGACTGTGAAATGTATACCAATCAACTGAAGACACTAAGTATGAGTGATCCATGCATTGCTTCGACCTTTTTGGGGGTGTTTCCAAGGAATCGGCTACCCAAACGAATACGTACTTATCCTGCCTCTCTGATTGCCATCACGGATCCTGCCAGACAACCAGGAGAACATTGGATTGCCATGTATTTTCCAGACAAGAGCAAGAGTGAATTTTTTGATAGCTATGGATTTCCACCCTCGTTTTATACCACTCATTTTACCAAGTATTTAACCCAAGGCAAGAAAAGAACAGTACGCAACAAGGCATCCCTCCAAGCCCTCAACTCCTTGGCATGTGGTTACTACTGTCTTTATTATTTGTATTTTCGCACCAGAGGGAAGAGTTTGAAAGCCATTGAACAATCGTTCACCCCCAATAACAAGCAAGCCAACGATGCTTACGTAGAAGCGTTTGTCAAGCATCACTTGGTACCTCGTCGTCGTCGTCGTCGTCAGACCACGTACGACATCGTTCAGGATTGTAATCGATGCAATGTATCAAGAAAACAATGTTGTAATAAGCGTCAGTGTAGAAAATAAAAAAAGAGACCATTGGAAGGACTGTTCATTTCCCTGTTGGAAAGTGTTCAACCATGTCATCCATCACTTACGATGAACCTTTATTCAAGTCCCCGTGTAGTATGATGATTACAGGACCCAGTCAATGCGGGAAAACCACCTTTACCAGACAGCTCTTACACCATGCCAAACGGTTGTTTGATCGATCCCCCAAGCGTATTGTGTACTGTTACGGGGAATCTCAACCGTGTTTTCAGGAGATGCAAAGGCAAGGGATTCATTTTCACAAAGGGATTCCTTCCAACATTCAGGCACTATTTCCTCAAGATCAAAGACCTGGTATTTTGGTATTGGACGATTTAATGCGGGATTGCAGCGAAGATCAACGTGTGGTGGATCTCTTTACCAAAATCTCTTTCCACCAGGCAAGTATGCTCGTACTATTTCATTAAATTCTCATTATGTGGTGGCGTTTCAAAATCCGAGAGATGCGGTAGGTGTTCGTAATTTGGCACAGCAAGCTTACCCCGGACGTGTTGGATTTGTGATTGATTGTTTTCAAGATGCCACGAGTGAACCTTACGGCTATTTACTGTTTGATCTTCATCCGTCATCGCCCGATGCATTGCGGCTTCGAACGAACATCTTAAAAGGGAACACCATTATTTACAAAGAAAATAAATAACGCGTGTTAGAATCGTGCATGTCATTTGTTTCCACTACATCATTATGGCAACAAGGTGGCCCACCGATGAAGCGGGAAATCCCCCAACTATTGGTTATGATGGATTCGAGGATACCAGTATTGAAACCATATTGAGTGAAATAGAGGCAGCGAATCAATCCTCTGCTGAATTTGATACCAATCGATACCTTCGTGAGAGCTTTGGGGATGCAGCCGTCAATCGTGTTCAACAACAACGAACGCCTCTTTTAGCCTACGATCCTGTCACCACCTCCATTGCCAGTAGTTTTGGTTATGGTGCTTCTTCTCGCAACATCCCACCTCATCGACGCAATATTTCTTCCGTTGGCGTGGGATTGGCAGCACCTCCCACCAGAGCCGTACAACCTACACCCCCACATCCGATTGCGTACAAATGAACACCTCCCACGGGACCACTTCGATCCTCACCCGACTTGACGACACTGCGATCACCACCACCACGTAATATTGGAGATGTAGGCGTGGGATTGACATCACGTACCACTTCCATTATCACCCGGACCGGTGTGCCGCCAGTTCGATTCTCACCCGAATCATCGCCACATTCTATTGGAGAAGCAGGTGTAGGATTTTCACCACCCACCACGCCCACACCAAGAACCTCTACGCCTGTGGGAAACAGAAGAAGAAGGCGTGTACAACAAAGACAACAACAACAACAACGACGACGTATTCGAAGACTTCGTCGTCAAACACGTCCTCCTCCACCTGTCACAGGGGCCCGAGGCACAGCCACCAGTTCAGCCAGAACACGCGTACGACGAGTACGTGCTTCTCCACGAACTCAACAAACCGTCCAAAATCTACAACAAGCCGACGACGCAGTGAGAGGAAGACGTATTGCAGCAGTGACTGAAACGAAAACGATTACCACCACCTACAAAGGAGCCAATCAAAGACCACGAGTGACTCGAATCTCGACACGTCAAACACAATAAAATGCCAACAGGTGGTGATCCCTTCATTCAGTTACTGCCATGTGTCAAGAAGGTAACAACGAAAAAAGTTGTCAGACCATGGAAGACATCAATGAAGACAGTGGGTATCACTCCTTGCAGGATGAAGAAAGCAACAAGGAAGAAGACACTTGTCCGAGTATGATACTCACCATGTTGTTGAAAGCATCCAGTCCAGTGGAACAACGGGAGATTTTGAAATCAGCCACCTTTGAAGAAATGGATACCATTGCTTGTTCATGCATTCATCTTCTCACCATCATCTTTGGGTTGGAGGCTGACATGGCTGACAAAATCAATAAGTACAAGCAACTGCTGTACTTTGAATGGACTTTGGACACGGAGATGAGAAACACAGAGGAGGAGGAGGAGCAGGAGGACGAGGATGAGTACGAGGACATCCCCTTATCCCCTTTACCAACACCTCTGGCCAAAAAACGTAAATTGACTACCACCGCCACTGTCAAGAAGACGAAGAAGAAGAAGAAGAACCCCAACAACAACAAGAAATCCGAAAGTTCAAAAAGCATCAACCCAGAGTAATTTTGTCATTTTATCATGGACCGCTTAGAAAGAAACTTGCATTTTTTACAAACGCTGGTGAAGAGCAAACCACCTCTACGTAAACGTCTCATTCAAAAAGCTACCAAAGATGAAATTGATACATTGAGTGAAGTCTCGTTAAATCTGTTGAAAGGCAACATCCCGTTAAGTGGCGTCAAGTTTTTGCAATTGAAAAGAGAAGCCAAGAAACTCAGGGATTTAACCAAGAAAAGGTTCTCTGTCAAGCAAAGAAAGACCATCTTGAATCAACGTGGAGGATTCTTACCTGTCCTGACTTCCATTCTGGCTCCTGTGGTGATAGGTGCGGCAGCCAATGCCATGACGAAGAGAGTATAAATCATAAGCAGAACGTATCATCATTTCCATTTGACACAACACCATGAGTCGTGCTAGACGTATGGCCCTTGTGCCAGAAAATCTTCTTGTCACCATGGCACAAGAAAAAAAAAGTCAACACGTCCCCCTACATTCGTTCTCTGGCCAACATGGATCTGGAAATGAAAGCTATCCTGGATGATACCACCATTCCACTGGACAGGAAAATGATGCTTTACGATCAAGTGATGAATCGTTACAGAGATGTCTTGGCCCAATATCAAGCGCAAGTACCTGCCGTACGCGTTATTAAAGAAAAACCTGTCAAGAGACCAAGAAGACTTCGTTTTGCCACACCCATGGGTACAACGGCTCTTGTACAACCACCAGCTAATCCACCAGGTGAAATCATGGACGGTTTATCCACCATGTTTACACCCGCCATCGCTTCCACCTCAGGGACGTCCGCCTTCTTAACTCCACCCGCTACGGTGACACCCCAAAAAAAAGGCATGTCAAGAAAACCATCCAAACGCATCTTCAGTCCTGCTATGACCCGATCCAAGAAGAAAAAACAAGAACAGGCTGGAACCGGTATATTCAATGTGATGCAACGTCATTGGTTGAAATACTAAAAAACTGGTATAACAGGAGAAAACCGGTTTTTTATTTCCAAATGTGTATAAAAGGTGTCACGATGTGACTTCATTTCATCATTTGTCATCGAAAGTGGATAGATGTGCATCTTTGTAGAACCTCCTCCAGGCAAGATGTTTTCGTACGGTCCTGTGAAACCAGACCAACCACAACAGCGTTGTGGCTTCTGTAGAAACACATTGACCACCTTCAACGCGAAACAATTTCCCTACACGTGCTATACAAAATGCTACAAGGATAGTGGCTGTGCTTTCTTCACCAAGACAGACAAGTTGAATGATTACTCGACCGTGTTGCTGTACAAAGTGAAACCCTTGTACAAACATCTTCCACCGGTTTGTAGACATGGAGATGTGGCCATCATGGTGCTGGCCAACACAGAGGAGAACCCAAACAGACCTTTTTTTAAATGTGCCTTCAACAAGATGCTGGATGCGCCATGCAATTACTTCCAGTGGGCAGATGAATATCCCAATGCCAAAACCCTGGAATACAACGACGGTAGAAGCATTGACACCAGAGCCTCATCACCACCACCGCCACTGCCATCACCAGCACCAGAAAGAAAACGAAAACCACGGGACACCGCGTTTCCCCCTACCAAGATTGTTGTTTTGGAAGTGGATGGGGAAGCCAGACGATTTGATGGAAATCTCATGCTACCCAAAGAGGGTGAAAAAAGAAAACCCCAACGCTGCAAATCCGGCAAGGTGGCTCGCTATTTCAGAAACGAGTTGGTAACACACCTGGTCAATGACGAGACCCGCTACTTCTATCACGATTGGATGATTCCCGAAAGGTTCATCACGCCTGAATTTCTGACCTGCAAGACAGATGTCCTTGTGGTGGGACCCCACGTGATGAAAAAAAAACCCCAAAAAAAGAAAGCATCACCACCCCCACCCAACCCATCAGTCACCACGGAGGAACCCATCACGCTCACCAGAGAGGAGGAGATCCACAGCATGGATGTGACCGAACAGTATCTAACCATGTTACAAAAACTAGAAGAGAACAAGAAGGAGGAGTAGGAGGAGTAGGAAAAAAAATGTAAATAGTATCATTTATATGGACGCAATAAAAAGTTTGACTCTTCATTGTACAAATGGTTGTGTTTTAATCTTCTTTAATCTGAGTTATTACAAAAGGAAAGTCTTGGTCGCTGCTTTCGGAGCGAATGATTCCACACAGGACATATACATCGTCTTCTTTATCCAGATACATATCCACTTTGTAAGAAGGTTTTTGCGGTAACAGTTCACTGTTCCATCTTCCTCTGTATCGTTTGCATCCAAGGACCCAATCAGCAACAAACCACACGCAACATTCTATCTTTGGCGGTAAATCCCATGGTATCCATTGTACTCTCCATACAGATATGTTCCTCTGCTCCTTCACTTTGACTACTATATAAGCGTGTTTATAAGTACGTTTTTAGGTTTTTTTTAAAATTTGACTGGAAAATCTCTGTTCTTTTTTAGCTCAAGGGTTATTTTTAAATTTGACAGAAAAAGAACAGAGATTTTTTAGCTTAAATTTAAAAGTTCATTTTCTTTTTATCAGAGATTTATCAGAAAACTAAACAGAGATTTTTTCAGATTACAAAATAAAAAAATGATATTTAAAGATTAGAAAAATACTCACAGAGAAGTAATTATGAATAAATTAAATAATTTATGTTTGTATGAACTAAAAAGAATTGCAAGAGAGTTAAAAACAAAAGGAAGATCAAAAATGGGTAGAATGGATTTAATTAATGAGTTTAAAAAATATAAAGAGGAGGAGATTATTGATTTAATTGAAAAAGTTACTACTACTAGAGATTATATTTGTATTCATGGAAAAATTAAATATTTTTGCAAAGAATGCGGTGGATCACAAATATGTAAACATGATAGAATTAAGTATGCTTGTAAAAAATGTAAAGGATCAATATATTGTATGCATAATAAGCAAAAACAAAAGTGTAAAGAATGTGGCGGATCACAAATATGCATACATAATAAACAAAAACAACAATGTAAAGAATGTGGAGGATCACAAATATGCGAACACATGAAACAAAAAGCCTCTTGTAAGGAATGTCGTATAAAATTAATTTATGATTTAAAGATATAAAATAAAATATAAAAATGGAAGAATTAAATATTAAATATCAAAATGATAAAAAGGTTGGTATTTGTGATTTTATAGAACAAATAAAAGATTCTTTGTTAAAAAATTTATCAAAGAATAGAGAATATTTTTCTGAGTATATATATTGTAAACATGTAATGCTTTGTAATGATATATTAGGGAGCGTTGAATATTGTGCTAATGATGATGGTTACTATTTTCAAGGAGTTATTAATTTTTCTAAAAATAAAGATTTTGGTGTTGATGGTATATCAGTTAATGATTTTGTAAAAGAACTTTTAGAAATTGCTAATGAGGATTTTTTTGAGGAAGAATATAATTATTATAATCATCCAGTATATGGTTGGATTATTGAAAATCATGAAGCACTTGATCATTATTATAAAAATGGTGTTTACCTTGCTTATTATGATAAAGAATGTAATATTAATGCCTTCGATAAAAGATTTTATGTTACATCATTAGAGGTAAGTATAACTTTAGATAAATATAAGTTAGAACATAAAGAGAAATTTTATAAAGACTTATATGATGAACTAATGTCAGTAGCATGGCATCCATCTAGATATTTAGATTGGTGTATTGATGTTGAAGAGTTAAGAGATTTGAAAGAACGTTGGGGAGAAGAAGATTGATAAAAAAATTATGTTATATAACTCAAATAATAGTTACATAACAAAAGGCCTGGTGGACCAGCTACGCTGAAATTTATCTGAATCTTAAGCTAAAAGTTATAGGAGAACCCTTAAGATTGAGTTTTTTCCACTCATTGTCTAATATTGTTAAATCAAAGTGGTTTATGACGCTCTCATATTTTTGAACTGGAATTGTTGGATAATCCTTTGAGGGGATGTTTGCAAGTAGTTGTGATGGTGAGAGTTTCCCAATTTCTCCATTTTTAGTTTTATTCATATATGAATACTTATTATCAACTATACTACACATAAGTCTCAGGGGTTCCTTAATCTGAATATTTATGGGGTATAATTTACCCGGATTTATGACTTCAGGAACTCCTAAACCAAACCCCAACCCTCTCGTAAGTTTAATTTTGAAGTTCTTATTTGAATATAGATAGTCAACAGTATCAGTCTCAATTATTGTTATCTTTTCCCCATCAGGATCATTAAGAAAGATTGATTGAATATTACGAAGCGAATATGTACCGGGTTGAATTATTATGAAGCCCTGATTCTTATCATTGAATATTATCTGTTTATCCTTGAAATTAATCAATCTTTTGGTTTGTATATTACAATCCAGGAGTTGTATCTCCCGAAGATTTTTCAGCGGAGGATCAAAATAAATCCTAGTTTCTGACTCATACATTGTTATGCTTAACATTTTGTTTTCAGCGAAATTGGTCTTTAGATCTGATTACATCATATTCATCTTTAAATTTCTATAATCAAAACATTAACAAAAATTTGCATTGACGTAATCACATTCCTGAGCGACGTTAGAAACCGGCCTTTTAAAAGTAAACATAAAATCTACTTTTCGATTTCAAATCTACTTTACATTTTGCTTGTTGCTATGTCGTAAAAGTATGCAATCTATTGTTCTACACGTGAACACTAATCCAAAAACAATGATAATCACGTGAAATACTCATGAACTACCGAAATAGATACCACGATAATCCACCAGCGACAACTATAAATGCTAATATATTCTTTTCATGCTGCGTTGAGTCAATATTATTTTCAGCGGATCGGACGAAGTCCTCCCCAGCGGAGCTGGAGCTGGTACTTTGGTTTTCCTGTTTTGGTTCCTTCGGGTTTTTCTTCGTTTCAGTTCTATGAGGTAACTTTAACTTTGAAGATCCTAAGTTATGACTTATTCCAACCTGTTTTGATTCAGTGTTTAGGGAATTATTCACACCAAAATTCATATCATTACTCGCTTTCATAAGTTTGTTGTTAAAAGCTGTCACGTTTTCAGTATTGATTATCATATTACTCGGCATCAACCATACACCGGGAGCAATAGCTAAATCAAGCCGTAATTTCGCTTCTTGTACAGCTAATTGATACCTTTGGATAGAACTAGAAATGTCATTCTCGATCACACTACTTTCAAATAAAGCCAAGAATTCTTGTTGAGTCTCAATCGCTCCACCACCATTACCATAAATCGAATTTCTAGTGTTAACTTGTGCTCCCAATATACAGTAAACAAAAGCTTCAGCGGATCGATTCAATCTACCAAGTCCGGCTTTAGTTAGTCCGTGTCCGCTTGTTGGGATAAACCAAGCATATTTGAAATCGGCAAAGTCATCGTTACGGATAAATGAAATGAGATTACCCTTTTCTTTCTTACCACCTTCATCATCGAATTTACCACCCTCACCGGGCCATTGATCCGCTTCAACATCATAATTCCGTACAATATGTATATTTTGATATCCCCCTCCTTGTCCATGATATCCTGAACCATAATCAAGGAATATATCACCCAATCCTCCATTTCTTCCACCTTTCCATCTAAAATCAGCCGAAGTACTGACTCCAAATTCAGCACACAATCGATTATATGCAACTTTACTATATGGATTATTATTTATTATAAAAGGTTGCTCATCGGGCAGGGGAAGACTTAATTCATATAATATCCGTCTTATTGTAAAATACACATGAAACTTGATAAAGCTACTAACTACTTTGGGGTAATTTAGACTTTCAAAAGGACTTATCCCACAACCAGATGTTGCACACCAAACCGCAAAGTTAAGTTGTTGTGGCCAATAATTCATATCAGGCGCATTCAACCATTTTCTACTTTGTTTACCAAATTTGAAAGTCACAACTTGATTGGTAAAAACATCACGCATCTTTGATGTGAATTTCTTTGTATTTGAAACGTATATATCCAGAAAGGTCAGCATTTTTGTTATGTCACTTGTAAAGTAATCAAAATCAATTGCTGGTATTGGATAAGATCTATTAGTCATAGTTAAACTCTTTGGGAATGAACTCAATTCAGAATCATCCAACCCTAAATCTTCCCATAACAACGTTTTCAAATTAGGAGAAAGATCATCAGTCCATGTTTTTCCAGTTGGATCATCATTTGTCATTATTGTTGTTCCATTAACTTTCCACTTAATATATCCCCCGTATGAATCATTCACAAATGTAAATTTATCAAGGTTGGCGTTTGGGTATCTATTTTTGAAATCGTCTAATAACATCTTATTCTTTGTGTTTCAGATAATATGGTCTTTAAATAAGCAAAGCCTATCTAGAATAAGATGTAAAGTCAATTAAGTTCTTATCACCCGTAGGGTGCTCCAGCTTCGCTGGTATTTCTAATCCCCGCAAAACAATTACAACCCACATCAGTTCTCTCATATGAAATTTTTAATGTGTGGGATCGGGAAAAGCCCTCCCCGGCTACGCCGGACCGGTTAGTTCTTTTAATATTTCCTCTCGAACTTCTCTCCTTATCTGATTCATATTTAAGTTTTTTTCTGTATCTTTTCGAGTTTTTTGTCGGATTTCTAGTTTTAGTTTTTCAAACTTATCCACCTCTGATAAAATTAACGAAAATTCTTGGTCAGAGATTGCGTTATCTTTTAGAGCCTTTGAAACCAAGTCGTTAATGGTGTTTACTTTTGCTTTTGCCATAGAAACTGTCTGTTCATGTTTACTAACTTTATGGGAAAGTCGTTTAGAAGCTGAACCGAATCCAACCGATATTCCACCACAAATACCTCCCACTGCTCCTAATGGAATACCGACAACAGCACCAAATCCAGTAAGAGAGGTTCCAAGTCCACTTGCAGATAGAATAACTGAAAGCAAACCACTACAAACACTGATTTTTGTAAATATACCTCTAGCTCTATTATACTTTTTCCTAACATCCTCGTAATGTTTAATTTCATTCTCAATATTTTGTAGTACTTCGCATGACTTTTGTAGTCTGAAATTCGACCGTAGGTCTCCCCGCTCTGCGGAATTATTTGGGTCTGTATTATTAGTTAATAGCCCGGAAATTTGTGGATAAATTTTATTGTACTCATCCATTTTTTACTACTCAACATTTAACCTTTAAATGAATTCGAACGGGTTGGTTATTTAAATTGAGCTTTTTTCCATTTTCATCTAAAATCCATAAAGTAAAGTGGTTGACTGGATTTTTAGTTTGTGGAATTCTTAAAGAATTATGCTCTTGGTATGTTGGAATAACAGCTAGTACTTGAGAGGGTTTAAGTTT
Organism: Ricordea florida; assembly: GCA_949710005.1. NCBI lineage: Eukaryota > Metazoa > Cnidaria > Anthozoa > Corallimorpharia > Ricordeidae > Ricordea > Ricordea florida. Next base: position 18,919,882 of record OX453274.1, on the reverse strand, counting down.
TATAGTTTCACTTGAGGTTTTACAACAATCTGTATATGAAGACTTTGGCTCAATAAGATCACACATTAAGTATAAAGGATTTACATAGTTTGATTTAAGAAAGAAAAAATATTGTAATTGTATCTCTTTTACATTGGTTAGGGGTGGATCTAGGTAAATTCTTGCTTCATTATTTAGCATAGTGATAGATAAAAATATTGTATCATTCATGTTTTTGAATCTACTTTCTCTTCTTTTTAAATTGTTCCACAAAATATATAACCACAGCCATTATCAACAACCAAGCATTCCTACCCAAAAATCCAATAACCTCGCCCGCTGTTTTGAAAAGAAAGCTTACAATCGCTCCAACCATCCCTGGTAATATTTCACCAAGTTTTTTACCAATAGCTTTCAACCCATTACCAACACCTTTACCTAATGTGGATAGACCTTTAGAAAGATTAGAAACTATAACACCAATTACTACACCAACAGCACTAAAAACAGCAAAGACTGTAAAACCATACTTTTTGAAGATATACTTTACCCTCTCTCGTAATGGTAGATTTTTAAGTATTTCTTCATTTTTACTCTCAAGATCAGCTTTTTGTTCTTGGTTGTAAATAAAACTCTTTCTTGCTAGTTCTCTTAATTTATCATTCTCTGATTGTAATCGCTCTTTACTTTGTTCTAACTTTGATAAATTTAATTTACCCTTCTTATATTTATCTATTTCATCTTTGTATAATTTTACTTCATTCAAAAGTTTCTCTTTCTGTATTTTTAATTCTATATTTTGTTTAACAGTTGCATCAAAAAGACTTTTAATTTCCGTTTTTTCCACTTGTTGTTTCTCAGCGAATTGCCGTAGTTCTTTTTCTTTTTCTTCATATCGACTAATCTCCATAGGATATACTTTTGTGGTTGCTTCCAATCCTTGTACTACATTAAGTAATTCCATATTTTGTTCATTAGCTTCATTCAATTGTGATAAAAGATTATTATTTTTTATAAGCATGGATTCATAATCAGCACCTAGAGCTTTTATGATTGTTTTACCCACCTTATCAAGTTTTATTACTCCATCTTTATCAATCAATATATGTTCTGCAGCATTTCTCTGATTACTCAATTTAACAAACAAATTACCCTCCTTATCCCATTCTGCTGTAAATGGAGAATCCAAAGGGTTGAAATCCGGAAACAACCTTTTTATGTATTTCAAAGCTTCCATCCTATTATCATATTTATCACTAGGTAATTTAGGTCTTGCACCCTCTTTCTCATAATTCCTACCACCAAATGAAGTTTCTTCTTCCTCATCATCATCGGGGTTAATTAGACGGGTGGTTGATGATATTGGATCCATTTCCATATTTTCTCTATCAACATCATCGTCTAGATCAGTTGGTTCAAAGTCTGGTATTTCTTTAGGTATATCTCCTCCTTCTGCCATGATTTTTTACTCATCAGTAAGAAATCTTTAAATCTTTGTAACCTACTATAAACTATAAGAATTTACTTGCTAAATAACCTATTGCCAACATTCCACCTCCTACATATACCATTTCACCCATCTTTTGATTGTCACTGGGTCTATAATAATCCGCAAATTTTGGTTCATCGAGCGAAGCTATCCCCGACTCCGTCGGATGTGTCTCACTATACAATTTCAAAGCTTCATCTGTATTCGAAATATTTTTTATAGCTTGGTATTTTGCATCCTTTTTTTGTACTTTCCAATCAATTAGTTTCTGTCTATTTTCCTGATATTCAGAATAATCTTTTTGATATTTTTCTAATGCCTTATCGTGTCTTATTTTCTCTGTATCTGTTTTATCACCTGAGAGATATTTTGCAAGATATGATCCACCAACAAAGGCAGTTGCATTTAATACAGCTCCCCCTAACATCATTGCTATTGTTGCCATTTTTATTTTGGTAAAATATTTTGATCCTCTAAATATGTTTTTAGGTACATACTACCTGACAATACAGCCACCCATTTAGCATAATTTGTAATACTTGAGGATGGGTCGTTCATAAATGATTCTTTCATGGCCTTTTTAGCTACATAACCAACAGCAGCTGCTAATCCAATAAGTACTGCAGAATCAGTAACAGTTTTCACAAGTTTATTTTCGTTTTGCATGATTTTTTACTACATCAGTAAGAAATCTTTAGATCTCATTAGGTATTACATCATTCCAATTTTTGGTCGATCTTGTGGTTGTGGAATTTTTGATGTTTGTGTGGGTTGTGGTTGTGGTAATTGTGGAACTTGGGATAAATCAGGTATTCTATTTTTATAATATCTCATAAACATATCAAATGCTGTAAATCCTATCCCTACAATGGATAATACAGTTGTAAAAGATAATTCTGGAAGCCAAGCTTTTGATTCATTTTCTATATTTTCATTTTGATCTTCTTCCCTCTTAATTTTTTGTTCTCGTTTCATCTGCTCCGCGGCCCGTAGGGTCTCTCTAGCTAATGCTTCTTTTGCTTTTTTATTATATTCTGCTAATTTCTTACCAGCTGCTACTTTTTTAGGATCTTTCTCCCTCTTTTTTGAAGAACTAACATCTTCTTTAGGTGGATCTCTAGTAATTTGTTCAACTTCTCTTTGTTCATTTTGGTCTGTCATTATTTTACATATCATTAAGAAATCTTTAAATAATGCTTAGTAAACAGTATCATACCCACCATCCTGCTTAGTTACATGTTCAGCTGTGTTAACATTAATTGGTTCTTCTCTTGAAAATTGTTGATTTTTTCCTATTTTAACATGTTTAGCAACCTGAAATAGTCCGCTAGCAAGTGCTGCCAATCTTCCTGCTTTAAATGCTAAGAGACCTACAATGTTTGTTATTTCACGATTAACCAAATCATCATTCTTCAAATCATCACAAAGAGCTTCTATATTATCCACAGGAACAATATAAGAAATAATTTTAGAAACTAATTGTAGTGATGAATCTACCAACCCACCATTAATTTTCTTACCCATTACCGCTTGATAACGATTAAAATATTTTTCAATATCTTTTTCTGATAATTTTTTTATATCACCTAGGCTCATTTCAACTCCTAAATATTCCTTTGTAGTTCCGAGAGCAGCGAGAATGGCAAGAGATTCTTGTTTTATTTCAATTTCATTATCATCTTTTACTTCTGTCTTTTCTGTTCCTCCCTGCGGTTGGTCAATGTAATCTTCAATGTTTGTCATCTTTTTTAAATCACTTCGGGAATCTCTAAATAGCAATTAAATGGATAACGTAAACACAAACAGAGTCTAGAATATTTTTCTTTTTTCAGTAGTTCTACAAATTTTTTACTAGTTTCAGAGTCTAAATCTCCTCCATAATCTTCTAAAAGCATCTTCATACCTTTCTGCGATGGGTTATGGAAAGTAACAACACAAGCCACATTTTCACGGAATGGTTTTGCTATCGATGTTAATTGCTGAGTGAGGACCCACATTGATAATCCATGATGTCTTCCAGAAAATGCTAGATCTATAAACTTGTTTGAACGTTTCTTCAAATCATTAGATACAGCACAATCATCTAAAATTATTAGTGTATTTGTTCCTGAGAATAAAGTTTGGCATTCAGTTAATAACTCGTTAATCTCATCAATGTTACTAGCATCTGGTGATAATACAAAGAAATGTTTATCTCCTCGAGCAAAGTTATGGTATGTTTTATTTTTAGCATAAGTTGGACATATTAAAACAATGAATTCAAACAATTTTCGAAATGGACCTCTTAGTTGATCTACAATGTACTTTGTTTTTCCACAATTTGTTGGTCCAGTTATAATACAGTGGAAAGGAATTTTATCTCGTAGTTCTTCCATGATTTTTGTATCATAACTAAAGGTTTTTAAGTTAGTTCAGTACATGATTGATCTTAAGTTTGAATTCATAACCTCCATTAATGCATCAGCTACAACAAACATGTAACAGGTCATAATACCAGATCCACTAACTTTTCTTTTCATTTCTATTTTTATACCATCTTGTGCGTTGTTTAAGGCTAGACCCCCTCCATGAATGCTATTATCTGGATGTGTTCTCAAATCTATCCACAGGGCAAACTTATTATTATAAAAATCCTTTTCTTTTACCGACCATCGGGAGGAACCCGACCATCGGGAGGAACCCGACCATCGGGAGGAACCCGACCATCGGGAGGAACCCGACCATCGGGAGGAATCACTGAAACGTTTCTTTACCGACTCCCAAAGATCTGACGGCATCATTCCTTTTGAGTAGAAACGATTTGGAACACCATTAACATCGATATTGATTGATTTTATACCTGCATTGAAAAAATTCTCAGAATCTCGTGCTCCTCCAACATATGGTAATGTAAACAAACATAATATCCCTGTAATTGACCTTCTAGGTAAATTAATATGCTGGTTTATAACACCATCAGTAGGTCTGGATATGGTGAAAGTTTTGTGTAGAGTTACATTTTCATAAAAGAATCCTTTACCAACCTGATAAACTGCCTGTGCCTCACGAGCTAAGTATTCGCTTAATATGCAAGAATATTCCAACTCAAGGTTTGTGATTTTGTAAGTTGGAGTCTTGGTATTGTCAGAATAAACAACAATATCGTTAACTGGAGCTAGTGTAATCTCAAAGATTAGTTGATGATCTAATGCCTTTGGGTAGAAAACCCCATGATCGTTGAGAATAGGATGGTTTAGTGAGATATGGTACTTGGTGTTGTGTACTACTGCAAGTGCTAATTCCTTTCCATTTGAATCATCCTTATCACCCGCATTTGTCCTGAGCTTCCTCATGTTTGCAGAAGAAATGCCCTGTCTTAATCCATCCTCTCTTTCTTCATCTGTTAAGAATAAGTCGTGGTATGTTTTAAATAGATCGTATCTTTGAGTATCCTGTAGTGTTTCACCCCCAAAAAGAACCCTGAGTCTGGATACAAGGTTACTGCCCACATTATTCACTAGGGTGTTATTTTCATGCCCCTCAACAGTCAAGTTAAATACTAGATATAAACTTCCTGGTACAATAACTAAATTTTCAGAAAGTTTAGGAATATTTATATATAGTGTTTCTCCTGGATTAGCCGATGATGGATTTAGTGTAATTCTGTTCAATGTTGATTCCGCTTTCAAACCGAGTGGATCTCTTGGAATCTTGTTTGGATTAATTTTTTCAGATATGTTTGTCATATTTATTTTAAGAAAGTGCGGGGTAATCTTTAAATGAGGTTGTCGAAAATATCGGCGAAGCCGGGCCCGCTCTTCGAGCGGATATATTATTCAACTGATGGTTATTGGAAAGGATATTCTGCAATTCCTAAATTAGCTGAAAAAGCAAATCGGGCAAAGCCCTCCCACGAAGTGAAAGTAAGTGAAGATGAGGCTAAACAATGGCTTGAAAAACAGGCAATTTGGCAAATATATCTACCCGCTCCAAAGTATATTCCTAGACCGCACTGGACAGTGGATAAACCTAATCAAATTCACCAAGCGGATTTATTATTTTTACCGCATGATAGAGTTGGAAGAAAAACATATAAATATGCATTAGTTGTGGTTGATATTGCATCAAGATATAAAGATGCTGAACCATTAACTTCAAAAGAAAGTCGAGAAATTTCAAATGCTTTTGAGAAAATATATTCAAGAAAATTAAAATACCCTAAAACATTAATGGTTGATCCTGGGAAAGAATTTATGGGTGATGTTACAAAACTTATGAATTATCATAATGTAAAAATTCAAAGAAGTGAAGCTGGAAATCATAGAGCTCAAGCATTTGTAGAAAACGCAAACAGAATATTGGGAGAAAGATTATTTAGTCACCAATATGCCCAAGAAATGGTTAGTGATGAAAGATCCAGAGTATGGGTGAAAAGATTGCCAGATATTCTAAAAACCTTAAATAATACACCAATGAGAATAACTGATAAAGAACCTGATAAGGCTATAAAACTGAAAGAGGTTGATATTAAACCTAAAAATTACCGACGAGTTGTTGGTCTTGATGAAGTTAGACTACCAATTGAGGTTAGGGTTAGATATTTATTATCTCCCGGCGAACTTGAAGGTGGTGAAAAAAGAAGAGCCACAGATCCTATTTGGAGTATAAAAGTTTATTATATTTCTGGAAGTAGGGTTTCTCCTAATCAGCCTGTTTTATACTTTTTACAAGATGGCCCAAGACGAGGTTTTGTAAGGGAAGAGTTACAAGTTATTCCGTATGATACTGAGTTACCTCCTAATTCTGTTTTGAAATGATCTAATATAATGGTTTTGTGTGAATTTCATCCTCATAAACCCATCTTTTATCATAATATGCATTAAATGCTTTTTTATTTTGTGTATATGTCACAATTTGATTATCATTGACTCTAAATCCTGTATTTTGTGCCATATCATTTGCCCCTTTTAAAGCTGCCCAGTAACCATTCCAGTTTATTTCGTTTTGTCTATGAATTGTGCCTTTACAACTATACTTTGCTTTTCCTTTCTCATCCTCCGCGTAATAACATTTTGAAGAAAGTGCAATCATTCGTATACCATCAAACTCTTTTTTGAACAAACCCGGGGTCTTGTCATGATATTTAGATGTTGATAGGAATTTTTCTTTTCCACCATTAAAGTATTCTTTTCTCATTTCAGGTTTTATAATATCATCCAAATTTTCATCTGAAATTGCCATGTACATAGAATCAGTATCCATTTGTATCAACTCAAAATCCTTTCTATCTATATATTTATCTAGAAAATCGTAATAGAATTCCAACATTCTTAATTTTGCTAGCTGATATACCGCAATTCCACATTGATAGGGTCTGTCTATTTTTATTAGTCTTTTTCGTTTTACTATTTCATATGTGTCATTTATTTCATTAAGATCTTCAAAGAACGCAGATCTTAAGGCTTTTTCAACCTCTTCCTCATCCTTTGTATACCTTGTAATATTATGTTTTTCTTTATCTTCTATCATTTTCCCATAAAAAGAATTTCCTTTCAGTTTATTCGTGTCCGCTAATTCTTTACAACCTTTATACTTTGGTTTTAGTTTTTCAATCAATACTTTAATGTCTTTATTTTCTTCAATAACTTTAAATATATCAGGAAATTGGTTTAATTCATTAGTAATTTTTACTACATCATCAATCTTGTTTTCATCAAAGGCTTTACTTAGTTCTGTCAACAAAATCTCAATATCTCCATCTCTTCTTGCATCTGCCACCTCTTTTGGAAAAAATCCAAAGGGCCTCCCCGATTCATACTTTAAAATATTATGAATGGCTGTAATCTCGAAACCATGATTAAGATACCATTTTATCAGAGGTGTATATAAAAATATCTTTTTTGCCTTGGTAACACCAAGCAATTTTTTATTGTCTTTTAGATGTTTTCTACCTGTCGCTCTTTGATATTCTTTCATGTGCTCTGGTACTAAATATTCAGGAACTTCATCTACAATAAATATAGGTGAAAACTCCTCAAACTTTTCTTTTAGATGATCAGGGGCATGGATATCAACTTGGCAAAATCCGAAAAAATTACCATCAAGAATCTCTTCACAAATCTTCTTAATAAATTTAGGATCTGATGGATTTTCAACCTCAATGCATTCTTCTTTTCCGCATGGCATTTCTTGTCCCGCACAATATAGATATAAACCATTTGCATCAAAACCAACAACTCGTACACAATTTTTAGGAAATTTATATTTATGTGAACGAATCATTGTTTTTTCCACCTCCGCATATCTCATAAATACAATACTAGGCCCTCCAACCATACCCGTTTTCAATAGTTTATAAATCTTGTTTTTGTCGCATATTTTACAATCTTTCTTTATTTTGTAACATTTTTTACAAATCTTGTTATTACAAGATTTATCGCAACTATGAATACAGTATTGTCCTGGGGCGTGCAATTCAGGATCACCTTTCTTCTTCATTTTTTGATATTTATTTAGAACAGCCCTCATTGATACACCTGGGATGGAAACCGCATCTTTTAATATATCAATTTCGTCTGGATAATATAAACGCCTTGTTTTTTCTAAAGCTTCTAAAAAGGGTATAACATCGTTTAAATTATACTCCTTCAACCAGTCTAGCATTGTAACACAACCCCTACTTCTAAATTCAATCAAATATTCTTCATATTCTTCTTTGGAAATGTTTTTCTTTTTCAAAATAGAGTAAAACTCTTCATGTTTCACAGGGCCAACATGAGAAAGCTTATCATAACTATCCAAAAATTCATAAGGAAGTACAAGTTTTTTGGCTTCACAGTTGTTTGCTTTGCACCACCCATCAAAAGAAAGTCCAGGGGCAAGGTAAGACATTATATCCAAGAATTTGAAATGCGGTGTTGATAAAAACATATACCTATTCTGTTTCTTTGCAATAAAAATCTCCTTAGTTTTATCGGTCATGTGTTTTATAAAATGTCTTTTAATCAAATTGATATCATATTTTCCACTATTAAACCCAAAAACAGGTACTTGATTACACCATTCTTCATATTTTTCTAAAACATGTTTTTGTAAAGAATCTTGATCAGGTAGCGGGTATTCTTCTTTAACTTTTTCAACTATGATTTTTCTTATTTCCCCCAATTTTTCAACGAATTCTTTTATAAGCTCATCAGAGTTTTGGTTATAAAGAAAAACGGGTTTGTGTGTTAAATTATCGATTATTGCAACACTAACTGGAATATGTATATTTGTAAAACTTAAATCATCAGTAATATGTTTATCTTCTTTTTGTAATATTGACTCAAAATCGAAAACAATATTATATGGGTATGGAAAAAATTTCTTTTTAAACCATATATTGGGTAATTCAGGATTTTCACACTCCCAAACCGATACTACATTATAACCCAGACTTTTTATCCTCTTTTCTCTTTCAATAGTGTCATTATATTTAACTTTATCGTTTGATGAACACGGGCACCCATGCCATTTACAACCATAAAACTCAAAAACAGTATTTGTCTCAGGCTCGTATCCATCAAACAAAATCTCATTTCCCCTTTCATCCCTATAACATCTTTCACCACCGTGACCACAAAGCCCATGATGAATATGTTTACCTATAATTTTAGATTGGTTTTCTATCCACCTACACGCTTTATAACTAAATTTTATTTTACCCCCATAAAACACATTATCAGACTCATTCCTTATGTATTTTATCTTTTCTCCTGTACATAATATTTTTGTCTTTCCTCCTGTACATGTTTCATTAGTAAAATGCCTTTTTAAATCTTCGTGTCTGGTAAATTTTTGTTTACATCCTTGGCATACCCAGTTTTCAGCAAGAAGATCCAGATTTTTAATGAAAAAACCATGATTATTATAAAGACCTAAATTTAAAGTTGGTAAATTGTCTTTGAAATTATTTTTTCCAAACACCAGTTTCCAAACTTTAAAATTTTTTATATCTTTCTGCTCATAAGCCCGGATATTTATAGAGAAAACCTTTGAAATTTTCTCAAAATCAACTAATTTTGTTGATCTAACATCTTCTTTTTTTAGTTTTTTGTTGCCATAAAAAGTTCTAGCTAGATCTAATGATTGTTTCTCTATGCGTTTTTCAGGATTTTGTTTACCAACAATAATATTCATTAGAATAGCTAAACACCTCCATACACAGAGATTATCATCTTTATCATCTACAGAGTAAATACATCTTTTCTTTCGTAATTCATCAGGTAATCTTCCACACCCAATTAAAGGTTGTCTAGTGTTAATAACTTTTATTTGTACTTCTCTAAACTCAACTCCACCCTCATTAACACCTGGTTTATTAATTTTCTTTTCTGGGGGAAAATATGCTCTAATCCAAGCTTCTCCCTCTAAACTCAATCTCTCACCCTCACACCTTTCTATATATTTTTTTATTTCTGAAAGGGAGTTAAAAGTTCCTCCGCTTCTAAATGTATGTACGTGATAAGCTATTTCGCCATTTCCTCTTTGAATCAAAGCAGTAAAACTGAAAACAATTCTTGCCCCCATTTCTATTTGGGGTTCCAATTCATTATAAATTATTTCTGTCAAATCATTATTTAGATCTCTCCTAAGCCGAATGATATTTCCATTTATTTCTTCGGTATTACGAATTGGAGGATCATCTTCATTTGGATTTATTGAAAATATTTTAAGAACTATTGTTCTTTTCTTTTTAGTTTTTTCCTTCAATTCATCTCTCACACTATCAGATATAGTTACCTTTCTTTTTGTTTTAGTTTTAGTATTATTATTAATTTTTATGATATTTTCATTTGTTAATTCCTCAAGCCTTTTAGAAAACTCGTCTTTATCCATTACCCTAAATGAATAATTCCCCCAATTAAAATTTTGTTTTAATCGTTTTTTGGGTTTTATAAAAGTAGGTGCGAGTTTTCTTTTCCTTTTAGGTTTTTCATAATTTCTTTCATGCGGGATTTGAATTATAAGTTCTGGTCTATTACCTAAAACTTCATTAAGTTGATTTCTGGTCATACTTTTATAATCTTCAATGCCAAAATCTCTTGCTACCGTTCTTAATTGTCTATCAGTAAGTATTTCTGACACGTTAATTCTTAAACCCGGTATATTATTCAAAGCCTCGATAAGTTGAGATCTAACCATTGAGTAGGTTTTTATAACACCATTTTCCTTGGCTATTTTCTCTAATTGATGAACATTTAATTTATCCATAATTACTTCTCTGTGAGTATTTTTCTAATCTTTAAATATCATTTTTTTATTTTGTAATCTGAAAAAATCTCTGTTTAGTTTTCTGATAAATCTCTGATAAAAAGAAAATGAACTTTTAAATTTAAGCTAAAAAATGTCTGTTTTTTTTCTGTCAAATTTAAAAATAACCCTTGAGCTAAAAAAGAACAGAGATTTTCCAGTCAAATTTTAAAAAAAACCTAAAAACGTACTTATAAACACGCTTATATAGTAGTCTTTGATATAATCGTTCTCGATATCTTTTCCCAACAGCTCATTCATCGTTTGTTGTTTCAGTTGTTGCTCCATCTGATTTTAGTGAGGATGAAAGGGAAGTCTTGGCCACTGACACTGGAACGAATGAATCCACAAGCGATCGTCTCCTCATTTATTTCATCCTTAAACACATGGATCTTGTGAGTTTTCTCTTTAGGTAGGAGTTCCCCGTGCCATGCTGCTTCGTAAAAACACTCTCCACGGCCAAAATCTGCCCAGAAGAATACATCGCATGTAATGTCTTTTTTGTTTCTTTCCCATGTTACCCACTCCAGCTGAGAGATATGCATATCCACGTGCATGGCTACTTTCTCGTAATCTCTTCCCTGCCACTCGAACAAATGCAATGTCTCCAAAGCATCTTCCAATTGTGCCTTCTCATCATCCTCAATAACAGTCCCTTCTGGAGGTGGTAAGTACTTTGACATATCATCGTCATCCAATGTCTCCATATACCTGTCGTACTCATCTCGGGTAATAGCGATACCCTTGTCAATTCTATCGATAATGTCTTCCATCGTTTTATTATCAACCGATGTGGCCATGATTCACACCAGGAGTGACTAGACAATACATCCCCCACCCTTTCTTATAATTCCCCCTTTTCCCGCCAAAACTCCGCTCATTTGCATACTCGTCAAACCGGTTTTTCTCATTTGCATAACCGGTTCTTGCCTCGTTCTGATGTTTTTCAACAGCCAATCAGAAGCCTCCAGATTGGGCCATAGTGGCCCCCTTTACTACTAACAGGGTTTAATCCCTTCTACCACTGTCGCCTCAGTGCGCATATGTGTGGCTTCAACTTACCCTTATTACATTTTGACGTTGTCATTTCAAGCCACATCCCACAACCCTACCATTTTTCATCACTTTGACATTCATAATGTGGGAACCCAGAGCTCATCTGCTAGCTGTGCCATGCTGATGAGGCCCAACAAGGCCGAAACAGCTGTCCATGACTGCTGGCTTTTGAGCTCAATTTTTTCATCTTTTTTTTGGCAGCAACAGGGTTTAATCCCCTCTACCACTGTCGCCTCAGTGCGCATATGTGTGGCTTCAACTTACCCTTATTTATTTATTCGTCTCGTAACAACAGCAATCTCCAAGGAAACTTTCAAGACCTTGTGGAGTTTCGTATTGAAAGTGGTGGTGTAAAACTTAAGGAACATCTGAAAACTAACTCTGGTACATATGGCTAATACCCGGGACTGAACATTTTGATATAATTTCCTCGCGAAGCGAGGTTACTAATCGTGTCGGTTCCGGTCAGGTCACGTGGCTCGCAAGCCCGAGTAAATAGAGCCGAGAGCTTTCAACTCGTGGATTCGCGAAGCGTTTTTGCGAGTCTTTGTGGGGACTCCGATATGTAAATTGTCACTCACTCACTCACTCACTCTGGTGCAGACACGTAATTAGTCGGATAGAACTCGGGAGCACCGATATTAAGACGACAATTGTCACCTAAGTTTACTGATCAAAGTTCACGCTGAACGTGTATCGTACCGGTGCCAGAGCTTGTGGCGATTTTGTAGCATAACGTGACGAGAAGATAACCATTCGCTCTTCCGACGTCGACCGCCCCCAAGATTACAGGCAGTATGCGAATTTCAGTTGGCTCGAAAGTGATCTGAAGATGACAAAATCTGTAGTTCGTCTAGTTTGATCGTCCGGGTGAGGGTAGTTCTGAAAAGAACTGTTGTTGGTGACTGGCGTTTCCTCAACCTGAGCGGAAGTCATCTTCAGAGTCAAGTGAATAGTGTTTGTCAGGCGATGATGTTATAAGTCTGGTCTGTTAAACGTGATTGGTCAGTTTAGCCATGATGGTATTGGCTGAAAGACTCGTGTAAAGTTTGTTACCAGTCATTGGTCGGTTTCGATCCGTCTATTGTTTGTCAAATAGGTCGGTTTTTGGTCCGTCTATAGTTAGTCAAATTATGTCGGTTTGTTAGAAGTCGGTTTGTCGGTTTTGTTTTCGTCATGGATAAGTCGTTTGTAAAGCGCCGGTAGTTGTTGACATCTGTTAAGAGGTGTTCGTTCCAAGTTGGTGTACCAGCTTTCCAGAGTCAGTCGTTGAAAATAGTTTGTACCAACATCAGAAGTAGAATTGCTTCTACGCTACAATCAGCCTCTATACCTGTCAATAACTTGACAAAAGACGAACAACAGGCACTGAAACGACTGAGAAACGACAACATTTTTATACTACCAGCCGACAAAGGACGTGTCACTGTTGTTATGGACAAGACTGACTACTTCGACAAAATGGACGCACTTGTTTACGACAAACAAACTTACGAAGAGCTTAAACGCGACCCGACGCCAGCACTTCAACGTAAACTTAACAGCAAAATACTTACGCTTAAAAAGACTAACACTATTGATACTCAACGCTACTACCGACTGAGGTGCTCAGTACCACAAGCACCGAGACTTTACGGACTACCTAAACTGCACAAACCTGGCATACCGATGAGACCTATAGTGTCATTCTGTGGTTCCCCTACGTATCAACTGTCCAAGTACTTGACGACCATACTGCAACCCCTAACTAACAAATCTAGATCCAAACTACAATCTACGGAGAACTTTATTGACGCTATTAAGACAGCACAGGTACCTGACGACTACAACCTTTTGTCTTTTTATGTGAAGCCACTGTTCACCAGTATTCCACTTCAACTGGCATTACAGTGTACCGAGACAGCTATACAGCAATCTACAGTTAAACTTCCGTTACCGACAGAAGACATCATGGACTTACTGAACCTTTGCCTTACGTCGACGTACTTTCAGTACAACGGTAAACAGTACAAACAGTTGCATGGAACAGCCATGGGGTCGCCTGTTTCTGTTGTTGTCGCGGAAATTGTGATGCAACACGTGGAGGAACGCGCCCTTGCAACTTGCCGACAGACGATACCGCTTTGGTTTCGCTACGTTGACGACACCTTTACCGCCGTTCACAAAGACGAAATTGACTGCTTTCACGACCACCTTAACGAACAGAAAGCCGACATTCCAGTTTACTAAAGAAATCGAAGAAAATGGAAAACTTCCTTTTCTAGACTGTTTGGTAAGCCGCGACAACAACGAACTGCGAACGAGAGTGTACAGAAAACCGACATATACAGACAGATTACTTGACGAATCATCCTACAACCCGACTTCACACAAAGCCACGACTATAAAGACTTTGACGAGACGAGCGCAACTAGTTTGTGACACACCGGACAGCTTAAGTGACGAAAACAGATACCTAGAACGTGTCTTTCACAAAAACAATTACAACGCTGACTTTGTTAGACGAAACATTTACCAACCTACTGAAACTGACGCAACGAACGGGAACCCAACACCGGTTACTACAGTGACTATACCTTACATTAAGGGCACTTCTGAAACCATCTCACGGATCCTACAGCCCTACAGCATCCGTGTAGCCCACAAACCTACAATCACCTTACGACATTTTCGACCAAGGTTAAAGACAAGGTCGAACCTAACAACAGACAGGGAGCAGTCTACAAGATCAAATGCTCCGACTGCCAGGCTTCCTACATTAGTGAGACTGGCAGAAACCTTAACACGAGACTGACTGAACACAAACGAGCAACGAGAAATGGTGATACCAACAATCATATTGCTGTACATCATCAAATGACAAACCACAACATTGACTGGGACTCTGCTCATTGCTTAACCTACAGTACAAACAATTTTCAACGACTGACTCTGGAAAGCTGGTACACCAACTTGGAACGAACACCTCTTAACAGATGTCAACAACTACCGGCGCCTTACAAACGACTTATCCATGACGAAAACAAAACCGACAAACCGACTTCTAACAAACCGACATAATTTGACTAACTATAGACGGACCAAAAACTGACCTATTTGACAAACAATAGACGGATCGAAACCGACCAATGACTGGTAACAAACTTTACAAGAGTCTTTCAGCCAATACCATCATGGCTAAACTGACCAATCACGTTTAACAGACCAGACTTATAACATCATCGTCTGACAAACACTATTCACTTGACTCTGAAGATGACTTCCGCTCAGGTTGTCGAAACGTCAGTCACCAACAACAGTTCTTTTCAGAACTACCTCACCCGGACGATCAAACTAGACGAACTACTGATACTCCTGGGTTCAAACCTTTTACTATATGACAAAATCTCTTGCTAATGTAGTAAGCTTTGATAAAGCGAAATGAGCACTTGAATGAGAACTTATATGAGCGAAAGAAGCACTTGTTATTTAATAACGAAACGACTACTGAAAACAGAATAAATTGACGAATCCATGATGTGAAACCGAAGAACTTCTGTGGCCAACCAAGACAAGAAAGATCGCATCTAGGACTTTTCTACTAATTTAAGTGTTAGTACTAACAGGAATGGAGTTGGAGAAGTATTGGGACGGTCAAGAATTATGTCAGCGTTTACTTGTAAATATGTAGGCGCCTGCCGTGACGGAGAACCATCAAGATAACAATGTAAGAAAGTCATTAAAGGGTTTGAAAAGAGTAAGTCATGTAGAAAATGTATTAAGCGTTATGCTATATACAATACACCACAAGCCTTTACATTGAAAAGTTTGAACTATTGATTTCCGAATTTACCTTGAAGTGAACTAGATTGTGTTGAAGTAGACATGTTGGAAAAGATAGGCTTACCTGTTTTGCTTACTGTCGTTTGACTCATAATATTTACGTTGTAAAAACAAGAAGAAATTGCAAAAGGGAAGAAATATGCCACTGATGAGCTAAAATCATATGATAATGTAAATAAACTAATTCAACTTTATAAAGGATTGAGAGTCTTACGGATTTTAAGATCATCACTGACATACTTTGCAAAAATGCAAGAAAGACTTGTTTGGTATGATTCATCAGCTGGGCAATCCTACATGGTTTTGTTCATTATCAGCTGCAGAATCAAGGTGGATATTTCTGTTGAAAACGTTGAATAGACTTGTAGACGACAAAAACTATGATGATGATAAAATTGACAATGCCATGGCAACAAAAGTCAGACCTTATTCAGAAGGACCCTGTTACATGTGTTAGAAACTTTGAACACACAGACAGTGAGCAGCAGGATACCAGAACTACGTTTGGTTTCGGCTCCATTTAACCCTGTACCTTTATGTTAAGTTATCAATTTTTTTAACAAATGCATGCTTGCCACCTGCCTTATAACTGATGCCCAATGAGGTCAAATGATTGGCGTCATGTACTCACGGTATGTTTATTTTGAAAAGCTACTCAGCTCCCTGGTCACTTTTATGTTGTGATTATAGATTATTAAAATTATCTTTAAAGTTCATTCAATCATAACTATGAAAAAACACTTCGTTAATTCTAAAATTATTTCTTTTTTCTCTCATCTAACTTCTCTATTTTGTAAATGTATCTACGAGTTCACCATAGTCCTACTTTGATTTCCTCACGAAGCGAGGTTACTAATTGTGTCGGTTCCGGTCAGACCACGTGACTCGCAAGCCCGAGTAAATCGAGCCTATATATATATATATATATATATATATATATATATTTATTCCTCGCGAAGCGAGGCCGAAGGCCGAGCGTAGCGAGGTTACTAATCGTGTCGGTTCCGGTCAGACCACGTGGCTCGCAAGCCCGAGTAAATCGAGCCGAGAGTTTTTATATATGTATATATATATATATATTTATATATATGTTTATATATATCTATATTTTAAAGGTGTCCGTTCGCAGGCCAGGTTAACTGGCAATAGTAACGCACTTGAGAACGCTGAATTTCCGCCATTATTCGGTGATGCCTTTTTGAAAGTAATGTAAATTTTGTGGAAACCGATTTCACTTGTCCTGGAAGTACATCCCAGCAAGGTAATCTCCAAGATATTCAAGAAATATTAGCACGAGATCGTCGCCGAGTAAGTTCGAATACCGTGAAAATCAACACGAGGAAAGCACGACTCAAAGCAGGAATAGAGAAACGACAGCAGGGAGAATAACAACAGAAATCGCAGCCAAGACAACAACTGCTCGCTCCAGAAAAAGGCAAACGAAACAGCAGGGAAAAGGACCAGGAATTCAATCAAGTTAGTTTTGAATTTGATTGTGTTATTGATAGAAATACAGGACATGAGTGAACGATTACATAACGAAATATATTGGTGTACTACATTTAGCAAAACGACTTAGAAGGGACACCGAGTAAGAACGACTTCAACGATTGGAGATGTCTCTGGAAAATAATTCTATTAGTCTAAAAACGGAATAGGAAGACGACCAACAGATTACAAGAGAATGTAAATAGGTATTTTTCATAATAAAAGGATAGCGTTTCCAGTTTGAAGTAATTCCCGACACAGAGAGTTGCAGTTGTTATAGCAATCATTTATAACGATGTGATCTGATATCATTGCAACAGTGAAAATATTGTAAATTTTCTTGATCTAGCAGTTATGTTAAACATTTTCAACAGAATATATACCCTGTGTCACTATAAAGTACTGGTTCTGCAATATTATCAGTGATCAATGTGATCATTTTAAAATAAAGCAAATGTGATTACTGAATTCTGAGTAGTATTTCTCTTTGCTATATATATATGTATGTATTCTCTGATTGAAAGGTTTCAATAATATTGTGTAGAGACAAGTTTCATAGCCTTTTCACAATGGGTCAGTTTTACCTTAGAGTGCAATGACCCCCCCCCCCCCCTGATAATATTGCTATCTAGAACCCCTGCCCTTTTTTCACAAATGAAATGTTAATTCAAGCCTTAATTTGCAAAGTTAGACATAACATATTAACTTTGTTACTTTCTGCCGTTTACTTTATTTTTATGTCAAATATCAATATTTCATAACAACCACAACATGCAATTAACCTTTTACATTGGAAAAACTTTATAAAGAAGAAAATAAATTTTGTAATGCCAAAATGTTTATGATCTTTCTCATATATTCATTGCAAGTGTGCTGTATGTAGTAACAAGTGTTTCAAGTTTCCTAAATGCCCTAAAGTATGCTTTCAATAATGATTTTCCACACAAACTTTATAGAAAAATGACTGCACTAGATTCTAAGCATTAAAGAAGAAATGGTATTGTTTGGAGCTATTTTGATTACTACCACCTCTGATTGAAAGCCTATTAAGAAGATTTTGGTATTGCTTGTAATAGAAGAGTAACAATACCTTTACCAAGATTAGGACATGCATCCCACCCCATAAACATATATTATGTTTAACATAACAAATATAACAATAATAATATCAATACCAGTAATAATACTAATAGTAATAATAATAATAATAGTTTGTCTTGTTACTATATGTCATTGGTTACAAGTTCAATACCTCTGGCTGCCATGACTTTTTCGATGAAATACCATCCTTAAAATAAATCTTTCTTCTGCAGTTTTTATAATAGAAATTTTCATATATTCAAATAATATACTATTCTCTGGTTGGGTATGGATATTTTGCATGTTTCTG
The DNA here is from genome assembly GCA_949710005.1 of Ricordea florida. Taxonomy (NCBI): domain Eukaryota; kingdom Metazoa; phylum Cnidaria; class Anthozoa; order Corallimorpharia; family Ricordeidae; genus Ricordea; species Ricordea florida. The sequence goes on along the minus strand of OX453274.1, from coordinate 18,901,388 downwards.
TAACAGCAAAATTAACTGAACTTTCATGTGGTATATACTTGTGACTGATAGATGTTGATTTCACATTATATTCTTATAGGAGTACATAGTGCAGCAATCTTTTTCAACATGTTAAGATTTCAATAACTCTTTCTTACATGTATTGTTTTTATGATATGACCTAAAAATAGCACAACCACATACTATACAGTTGGCACTCACTATTACCAAACCTTTATTCAAAGTTTTTGTAGAATCCATCTGTTTTACCCCCATTTTTTATGTAATGACATTGTATCTCACACTTCTGTTGACATGGCATCTCTTTTGAGGGAAGAGGAATTTTTCTATCTACCACTAGGGGTACCATTGCAACTGAAGAGAGTACACAAATTGAAACATGCACTATTCATAATGCTCTCAATTGTGGTTACCCGGGAATGAAATAATGACTGCAGTAGACAATAAAATATCTAATCAGAAGATTCTTCTTACAATGAATCTCATGCAATTATTAGAAAAAAACATAAACAAAAAATAATTGGAGCATTCAACTCATCCTCGGTGTAAGAACATATTGTGTTTAAAAGTGATGTACAACAAAGAAGACAAGGGAGTAGAGACTAAGAAAATACAACTCCAAAAAAACCCAGGTTTTTACACCCGGTGGTAAACACAAGCATTCATATCAACTCTTCAAGATTTCACCTGCAAAAGATTTACAATAATTTTCAATTTGTGTTAACTGAATATTATTGTGATACTTCATTGACTCTGTATTCCCTGTCAAGAAATCAAATAGTTTTACTTCTATTCCCTCTCGTGCAATCTCAGTGGCAGTGAAAGAGCTAAATGAAGGTCAATTTTTAAGCCCTGTGCTGAGCGGTATACTGATCATGTAATTTGCACCAGGTGTCACTAATTGTGAACCAAACACAGCATAACAAATTAAATAATGGGGATTTCGCTGATATAAAAAATAAAATATAAAATAAAATAAAATATAAAAGTATTGTGACTTATTCAAAAACTAGCTTCGCGAGGTTTTTGCGAGAGTCGTATTTCTAGTTTAACAAATAAAGAAGCCTAAGCCGTGTATTACACTGTCATAAAACACGACGGGCGTTTGAGAACACGAGTGAAATGTAGAAAAGACGAGCTGATATAAAAGGCAAAGGAAACGAAAAGGACCAGGAATACAAACAAGTCAGGTTGGAAACTGAATGTGTTATCGAAAAAAACAAAGATTCGTATTAGCTTACAGCACATGAGCGAACGATTACATAACGACTTGGCGAAGAAAATTTAGCTAAACGAGGAGGAACGACTTCAACGATTGGAGAGGTATTGGGAAAATAGTTCGACCAGACTAACAAACGGAATCGGAAGATGACAATCTAAACAGATTGAGAGTTATTGGGAAAATGATCCCAATGCAACAGAATACACTGTCAGACATAATCAGAAGGCGAACAACAATGCAAACATATATATATATATATATATATATATATTAAAGGTGTCCGTTCGCAGGCCAGGCTACCTGGCAATAGTAGCGCACTTGAGAACTGCTGAATTTCCACCATTGCGAATTCGGTGATGCCTTTTTGAAAGTAATGTGAATTTTGTGCAAACCGATTTCACTCGTCCTGGAAGTACATCCCAGCAAGATGATCTCCGAGATATTCAAGAAAGATTAGCACGAGATCGTCGCCGAGTAAGTTTGAATACCGTGAAAATCAACACAAGGAAAGCACAACTCAAAACAGGGATAGAGAAACGACAGCAGGGAGAATAACAACAGACATCGCAGCAAAGACAACAGCTGCTCGCTCCAGAAAAACGCAAACGAAACAGCACGGAAAAGGACTAGGAATTCAACCAAATTAGTTTTTGAATTTGAATGTGTTATTGATAGAAATACAGGACATGAGTGAACGATTACATAACGAAATATATTGGCGTACTAAATTTAGCAAAACGACTTAGAAGGGAAACCGAGTAGGAACGACTTCCACGATTGGAGATGCCTCTGGAAAATAATTCTATTAGTCTAAAAACGGAATCGGAAGACGACCAACAGATTACAAGAGAATGTAAGTGTAATACCGTATCTAGGCTAGCAACAACAGGATGGTTTGGATTTATTCCTTTTAACGCAACCTTGCTCACATGTCCGCCGTCATGCTACTGACCTTTTTACTTTTACACATGCGCACTCCTTAATTCGCACCAGTCTTCTGATATACTACATCTCCCCCTTTGTAGGGACTGAGATCTAGGGTTCAAATGACTTAAGGCTAACTCTGAAAACAAGGTTATGCATGACGACCAACAGATTACAAGAGAATGTAAGTGTAATTCCGCCTCTAGGCTAGCAACAACAGGATGGTTTGGATTTATTCCTTTTAACGCAACCTTGCTCACATGTCCGCCATCATGCTACTGACCTTTTTACTTTTACACATGCGTACTCCTTAACTCGCACCAGTCTTCTAATATACTACATCTCCCCCTTTGTAGGGATTGAGATCTAGGGTTCAAATGACTTAAAGCTAAATCTGAAAACAAGGTTATGTATGGGTCAAAGTTTATGAGTTATCCCATGATGTAGTCGTCGAAGCGTTTTGGCCTTGTCCTCGCTCTCTATGGCCTCTGTTCCAGTTCAGTTCCTTCTAGATTGGCTTCCATTTTGTCTTTTGTGTCTTCCATCATTCTGTCCTCTGCCATCATATCCACCTCCTTCTCCTGCTCTGAGATATCTGGAGAGTACTTCTTGATGTGGCTGGTATTTCTGGAATATTGTGTACCACTGGGGCTCTGTACGACTGTACTATTCCCATTCTTGCTTATCACGGCGTGGTACTGGGTTAAAAGTGGTGGTCAATTTGTTATGTTTGTCCTGCTTCATCAGCACTTGATCTCCCACGTCAATCGTAGAGGGGCGGGCTGCACGACGGCTATCGGCATAAGCCTTGGTTGTTACCTTCTGTTCGGCGTCTCTGTCGAAGACTTCTTGATCATACACGTGACTCATGCTCAGGTCTGGGATTTTCCCTCTCATCTTTCGGTTTAATAATAATTCCGCAGGGCTCCTCCCGGTCGTCGTGTGTGGCAGACCCCGGTATGACCTCAAGTATTTCCTCAACTCAGCTTACCAAGGTTTTCCCTCAGCCTGGGCGATCTGTAGGCGTTTCATGATCGACTCGATTTGTCGCTCAACTTCGCCGTTAGCTTGGGCCCATTTAGCTGTGACCCTCTGCTGTGTGATGACGTTCTGTTCACAGTAATGTCTGAACTCTTCTGATCTGAATTGGGGTCCATTGTCTGACTTCAGAGTCATAGGGAATCCGAATCGGCTGAAGATTTCATCCACGTGGTTAATTATCTTCTCTGTCGTTGTCGACTGTAAGATGCTTGCTTCGTAGTAGCGGCTGTAATAGTCAACTGTTACCAGGAGGGAGTGTCCTGATGGTAGAGGTCCTAACAAGTCACAGACGACGTCCTTCCATGGACCATCTGGAAGTGTTGTTGGTCTTAGTGGTTCCGGTGGATCTGGTCGCGCCACTAACTGGCAACCATGACGTCCTTTTGCAGTGTCGTTCTGCCGCCTTGTCAACTCCTGGCCACCACACCTTCGTTCTAAGATTCTGTTTTGTCCCAACAATGCCAAGGTGTCCCTCGTGTGCCAGTGCTAGGATCTGGAGGCGTAACTTGCTAGGTATGACGATTCGTGTCCCGTGAAGAACTAGCTGGCCTATGACACAGTTCACCTGACACCACGAGAACTGCTTGCAGTTGTCAAAACGGCCTGTCTGAATAGCTCTTCTGACTTCGATCAGCTCCTTGTCAGCCGCTGAGGCTTCTTCTTTCTCTCGTGTAGACAATGCATTCGGTGTTGCCTGGTCGTGTCTGTCAGGCTTTGGATTTTGGTTCAGCAGTCGCGACAGGGGGTCTGCAATGTTTGTCTTTCCGGCTACGTATACTACATGGAAGTCATACAGCTGCAAACGGAGTACCCACCGCTCGATCCGGGCGCAAGGCTTCGATCGCCGACCATAGATAACTTCAAGCGGCTTGTGGTCTGTTTCCAGGTCTAATCTGATGCCATAGATTTACGGATGAAGCCTCTCGCATGACCACACCAGGGCCAGTGCCTCTTTCTCGGTCTGAGAGTATTTTTGTTCACACTGTGTTAAGCTTCGGCTTGCATAGTACACAGGAGTCCATTGCCCTTCCTGTTCTTGTAGTAACACAGCTCCCAAGCCAACTGGGCTTGCATCAGTGATGATCTTGGTAGGTGCCATCTTGTCAAAGTAGGCTAGTGTACCGGCCTTTGCCATGCTCTCTTTTAGTGACCGACATATGGCCCATCCCTCTTGGTCAATCTTCGTAGTGGCTCGGTAAGGGTTGCGAAGTGTGGGATAAATCGGCTACTGTAATTGGCCAGTCCAAGGAATCTTCTTAACTCTGTGACATTCTCAGGCTCCCTTGTTTCCAAAATAGCTTGTACGCGTTCTTCTATTGGACCAACACCCTTTTCTGATAACAGCATCCTTATGAACACGAGTCTGTCCATATTTAACACACACTTTTCTGCATTCAGGGTCACGTTACTGTCATGCAAACGTTGTAGGACTTCATGGAGTCGCTTGTCATGGGTGTTTTGGTCTGGGGCGTGCACTATTATATCCTCGGAGATATTGTTGGCACCTTCAATGCCTGCCAATGCTGCTGAGATCTCATGTTGATATATATCACTAGCAGAGCTTACGCCAAACAGTAGCCTCTTGTACTGGTATAGTCCCTCATGGGTTGCAAAGGTCATTGGGGTCAGTGTATATATATATATATATAAAGTGTAAAAGTTGATTAATCGTAAAACAGTGCTCAATACGTGAACGTAGAGCGAAGTAGTTGTTGCGGGAGAAAAAACACACAAACAAACTACAGGTTTATCCCTACAAGCCTGTTTCGTGGTTGCCCACTCGTCAGGGGATATATATATATATATATATGTATGTATTCTCCGATTGAAAGGTTTCAATAATATTGCATAGAGACAACAAGTTTCATAGCCTTTTCACAATGGGTCAGTTTTACCTTAGAGTTAAATGACCGCCCCTGATAATATTGCTATCCAGAACCCCTGCCCCTTTCCCACAAATTAAATGTTAATTCAAGCCTTAATTTGCAAAGTTAGACATAACATATTAACCTTGCTACTTTCTGCTGTTTACGTCATTTTTATGATGTCAAATATCAATATGTAATAACCACCACAACATACAGTTAAACCTTTTACATTGGAAAAACTTTATAAAGAGGAAAATAAATTTTGTAATACCAAAATGTTTATGATCTTTCTCATATATTCATTGCAAGTGTGCTGTATGTGGTAACAAGTGTTTCAAGATTCCTAAATGCCCTATGCTTTCAATAATGATTTTCCACACAAACTTTATAGACAAATTACTGCACTAGATTCTAAGCCTTAAAGAAGAAATGGTATTGTTTGGAGCTGTTTTGATTGCTACCACCTCTGATGGAAAGCCTATTAAGAAGATTTCTGTATTGCTTGTAGTAGTAGAGTAACAATATCTTTACGACATGCATCCCACCCCATAAAAATATATTATGTTTAACGTAAAAAATATAACAATAATAATAATATCAATACCAGTAATAATAATAGTAGTGATAATAATTATATATAATAATAATGATAATAATATAATGATAGTGCTTCTCGTTACCATATGTCATTTGTTACAGCTCAATACCTCTGGCTGCCATGACTTTTTCGATGAAATACCATCCGTATATTAGATCTTTCTTCTGCAGTTTTAATAATAGAAATTTTCATATATTCAAAATAATATACTATTCTCTGGTTGGGTATAAATATTTTGCCTGTTTCTGTAACAGCACAATTAAACTTTCATGTGGTATATACTTTTGACTGATTGATGTTGATTTCACATTATTTTTTTACAGGAGTACGTAGTGCAGCAATCTTTTTCAACATATTAAATTAAGATTTCAATAACTCTTTCTTACGTGAATTGTTTTTATGATATGACCTAAGAATAGCACAACCACATACTATACAGTCGGCACTCACTATTACCAAACCTTTATTCAAAGTTTTTGTAGAATCCAATTGTTTTACCCCCATTTTTTCTCTCACTTCTGTTGATGTGGCATCTCTTTTGAGGGAAGAGGAATTTTTCTGTTTACGAGTGGGGGTACCATTGCAACTGAAGAGAGTACACAAATTGAAAAATGCACTATTCATAATGCTCTCAATTGTGGTTTTCTAGGAATGCAGGAGACAATAAAATATCTAATCAGAAGATTCTTCTTACAATGAATCTCATGCAATTATAACAAAAAAACATAAACAAAAAATAATTGGAGCATTCAACTCATCCTCGGTGTAATAACATATTGTGTTTAAAAGTGATGTACAAAAAAGAAGACAAAGCAGTAGAGACTAAGAAAATAAAACTAAAAAAAACACAGGTTTTTACACCGTGGTAAACACAAGCATTCATATCAACTCTTCAAGATTTCACATGCAAAAGATTTACAATCATTTTCAATTTGTGTTAAGTGAATATTATTCTGATACTTCATCGACTCTGTATTCCCTGTGAAGATAGTAAATAATTTTACTTCTATTCCCTTTGGTGCAATCTCAGTGGCAGTGAAAGACCTAAATGAAGGTTGATTTTTGAGCACTGTGTTTAGCGGTATACTAATCATGTAATTTGCACCAGGTGTCACTAATTTTGTACCAAACACAGCATAACAAATAAAATAATGGGGATTACGCTAATATAAAAAATAAAATATAAAATAAAAAACAAAATATAAAAGTATTGTGACTTCTTCAAAAACTAGCTTCGCGAGGTTTTTGCGGGAGTGGTATTTCTAGTTCCTCGCGAAGCGAGGTTACTAATCATGTCGCTTTCGGTCAGACCACGTGGCTCGCAAGCCCGAGTAAATCGAGCCGAGAGTTTATATATATATATAAAAAACGGTTATAAAATGCCTCAAGCCAACAAAGAATGCCACTGCGTCAGGAGGATCAATGAAGATTCACAGTCCAAGCCTCACCACAAAAATGAATTTAAAAACGTTAGATAAAGCAAGGACGGACAACTTCTGACGATAAAAAAGTTAAAAAGTTAAAAATTTAATAGAAAAAACGTTTCGGTCTTAGACCTTCGTCAGTTACAGCATAAAATATAATAAATATAAATATAATAAATAATAATATAATAATAAACTAGAAATACGACTCCCGCAAAAACCTCGCGAAGCTAGTTTTTGAATAAGTCACAATGCTTTTATATTTTATTTTATATTTTATTTTTTATATCAGCGTAGTCCCCATTATTTTATTTCTTATGCTGTGTTTGGTACATAATTAGTGACACCTGGTACAAATTACATGATCAGTATACCGGTCAACACAGTGCTTAAAAATTAACCTTCATTTAGCTCTTTCGCTGCCACTGAGATTGCACCAGAGGGAATAAAAGTAAAATTATTTATTATCTTGACAGGGAATACAGAGTCGATGAAGTACCACAATAATATTCAGTTAACACAAATTGAAAATGATTGTAAATCTTTTGCAGGTGAAATCTTGAAGAGTTGATATGAATGCTTGTGTTTACCATGGTGTAAAAACCTGTATTTTTTTTAGTTTTATTTTCTTAGTCTCTACTGCTTTGTCTTCTTTGTTGTACATCCCTTTTAAACACAATATGTTCTTACACTGAGAATGAGTTGAATGCTCCAATTATTTTTTGTTTATGTTTTTTGGTTATAATTGAATGAGATTCATTGTAAGAAGAATCTTCTGATTAGATATTTTATTGTCTACTGCAGTCATTATTTCATTCCTAGGTATCCACAATTGAGAGCATTATGAATAGTGCATGTTTCAATTTGTGTACTCTCTTCAGTTGCAATGGTACCCCTAGTGGTAGATAGAAAAACTCCTCTTCCCTCAAAAGAGATGCCATATCAAGAGAAGTGTGAGATACAATGTCATTACATCAAAAAAAAAATTGGGGGTAAAACAATTGGATTCTACAAAAACTTTGAATAAAGGTTTGGTAATAGTGAGTGCCGACTGTATAGTATGTGGTTGTTCTATTTTTAGGTCATATCATAAAAACAATACATGTAAGAAAGAGTTATTGAAATCTTAATATGTTGAAAAAGATTGCTGCACTACGTACTCCTGTAAAAAAATAATGTGAAATCGACATCAATCAGTTAAAAGTATATACCACATGAAAGTTTAATTGTGCTGTTACAGAAACAGGCAAAATATCCATACCCAACAAGAGAAGATTATATTATTTTGAATATATGCAAATTTCTATTATAAAAACTGCAGAAGAAAGATTTAATGGCAGCCAGAGGTATTGAACTGTAACCAATGACATATAGTAATGAGAAGCACTATCATTATATTATTATCATTATTATTATCATTACTATTATTATTACTGGTATTGATATTATTATTATTACTATTGTTATATTTTTTACGTTTAACATAATATATTTTTATGGGGTGGGATGCATGCCCTAACCTTTGTAAAGGTATTGTTACTCTATTACTGCAAGCAACACAAAAATCTTCTTAATAGGCTTTCCATCAGAGGTGGTAGTAATCAAAACAGCTCCAAACAATACCATTTCTTCTTAAAGGCTTGAAATCTAGTGCGGTCATTTGTCTATAAAGTTTGTGTGGAAAATCATTATTGAAAGGATAGGGCATTTAGAAAACTTGAAACACTTGTTACTACATACAGCACACTTGCAATGAATATATGAGAAAGATCATAAACATTTTGGCATAACAAAATTTATTTTCTTCTTTATATAGTTTTTCCGATGTAAAATGTTAACTGTATGTTGTGGTTGTTATTAAATATTGATATTTGACATCATAAAAATGAAGTAAACAACAGAAAGTAACAAGGTTAATATGTTAATTAAGGCTTGAATTAACATTTTATTTGTGGGAAATGGCCAGGTTTCTAGATTGCAATATTATCAGGGGGGGGGGGGGGTCATTGAACTCTAAGGTAAAACTGACCCATTGTGAAAAGGCTATGAAACTTGTTGTCTATACGTAATATTATTGAAACCTTTCAATCAGAGAATACATACATATATATAGCAAAGAGAAATACTACTCAGAAGTAAGTTATAACATTTGCTTTATTTTCAAATGATCGCATTGATCACTGATGATATTGCAGAACCAGTACTTTATAGTGACACTGGGTATATATTCTGTTGAAAATGCTAAACATAGCTGCTAGATCAAGAAAATTTACAATATTTTCAATGTTGCAATGATATCAGATCACATCGTTGTAAATGATTGTTATAACAACTGCAACTCTCTGTGTTGGGAATTTCTTCAAAATGGAAACGCTATCGCTTTATTATGAAAAATACCTACTTACATTCTCTTGTAATCTGTTGGTCGTCTTCCTATTCCGTTTTTAGACTAATATAATTATTTTCCAGAGACATCTCCAATCGTTGTAGTTGTTTCTACTCGGTTTCCCTTCTAAGCCGTTTTGCTAAATTTAGTACGCTAATATATTTCGTTATGTAATCGTTCACTCCTGTTCTGTATTTCTATCAATAACACATTCAAATTCAAAACTAACTTGGTTGAATTCCTGGTCCTTTTCCCTGCTGTTTCGTTTGCCTTTTTCTAGAGCGAGCAGTTTTTGTCTTTGCTGCGATGACGGATGTCTGTTGTTATTCGCCCTGCTGTCGTACTCTTTCCCTGCTTTGAGTCGTGCTTTCCTTGTGTTGATTTTCACGGTGTTCGAACTTACTCGGCGACGATCTCGGGCTACTCTTTCTTGAATATCTCGGAGATCATCTTGCTGGGATGCACTTCCAGGACGAGTGAAATCCGTTTCCACAAAATTTACATTTCTTTCAAAAAGGCATCACCGCATTCGAAATGGCGGAAATTCAGGAGTTCTCAAATACGCTACTATTGCCAGGTAACCTGGCCTGCGAACGGACACCTTTAAAATATAGATATATATATATATATAAATATATATATATATATATATATATACATATATAAAAACTCTCGGCTCGATTTACTCGGGCTTGCGAGCCACGTGGTCTGACCGGAAGCGACACGATTAGTAACCTCGCTACGCTCGGCCTTCGGCCTCGCTTCGCGAGGAATAATAAATATAAATATAATAAATATAAATATAAATATAAGCTGTAACTGACGAAGGTCTAAGACCGAAAGTAGTAGATGAGAGGGTTTTGCCCCACACACACACATGTTGTTGTTTTCACACACACACACATGTTGTTTTTTTCACCCACGCGCGCACATTTTTTGTTATCACTCAAGAGTACGAAAAAGATTTATGTAAAGATTCACTCAAAATTACACAAGATCAAGAAAAAAGGCGAAGATTACCCAAAAACGAAAAGATCTCGTAAATTTTTATCAGATATTGCGAATAAAAAATGATTTAAAAATAAGAAATATTTCACAAAAAAATAACAACATGGATAAATTAAATGATTTGTATTTTTGTGAACTAAAAAGAATTGCGAGAGAGTTAAAAATTAAAGGGAGATCAAAAATGAGTAAAAAAGATCTTATTAATGAGGTTAAAAAATACAAAGAGGAGGAGATTATTAGTTTAATTGAAAAAGTTACTATTAATAGCGTTTACACTTGTATTCATGGAAAAATTAAATATTTTTGCAAAGAATGCGGTGGATCTCAAATATGCGAACATGATAGAGTTAAGTACGCTTGTAAAAAGTGTAGGGGATCGCAAGTATGCAAACACAATAAATATAAGTATCGTTGTAAAGAATGCGGCGGATCCCATATTTGCGAACATGGTAAACAAAAACATCAATGTAAGGATTGTGGAGGAACGCAAATTTGTGAACATGGTAAGCAAAAAGCTTCTTGTAAGGAATGTAGAATGAATTTTAAAAATGAAAATGGAAGAATTGGACCGGATGAATAATCTTATGTAATTGTGTTATATAACTCAAGTAATAGTTATGTAACAAAAAGACCTTAAGGACCAACCACGTCGAAATTATCCAAATCTTAAACTAAAAGTTATGGGAGAGCCCTTAAGATCAAGTTTTTCCCATTCATTGTCTAATATGGTTAAATCAAAGTGATTTATGACGTTATCATATTTTCGAACTGGAATTGTTGGATAATCCTTTGAGGGTATGTTCGCGAGTAGTTGTGATGGAGAGAGTTTTACAAGTTCACCATTTTTGGTTTTGTTCAAATACGAAGACTTGTTATCAACTATACTACACATAAGTCTCAGTGGTTCCTTAATCTGGATATTTATGGGGTATAATTTACCAGGATTTATAACTTCAGGTACCCCTAAAGCAATCGACAATCCTCTCGTAAGTCTAATTTTGAAGTTCTTATTTGAATAAAGATAGTCAACAGTATCAGTCTCAATTATTGTTATCTTTTTCACATCAGGATCATTAAAAAAGATCGATTGAATGTTACGAAGAGAATATGTACCGGGCTGAATTATTATTAAGCTCTGATTCTTATCATTGAATAAGGTCTGTTTATCCTTGAAATTAATCAATCTTTTGGTCTTTATATTGCAATCCAGAAGCTGTATCTCCCGAATATTTTTCAGCGGGGGATCCAAAAAAATCCTAGTTTCCGACTCATACATTGTTATGCTTAACATTTTGTTTTGATTACATCATATTCATCTTTAGATTTCTATAATCAAAACATTAACGAAATAGGAACCAAGCTATTGCACCGCCAAAAACCATAAATATTATCAGATTATTTTCATGTTGCGACCGGGGGGAGGGTTGAGTTGATTTAATTGGATCTGTTTGTGTTGTTTCTGATGGTGGTTTGTTTTCGGTTTTATGTGGTAATGAAACTTTTGAAGCCCCCAAATTATGGTTTATTCCAACAGGTTTTGTTTCAGTATTTAGGGAATTATTCACTCCAAAATTCATATCATTACTAGCTTTCATAAGTTTGTTATTATATCCAACCACGCTTTCAGTGTTGATTATCATATTACTCGGCATCAACCAAACACCAGGAGCAATAGCGACATCAAGACGTAATTTCGATTCTTGTACAGCTAATTGATACCTTTGTATAGAACTAGAAATGTCATTCTCGATCACACTACTTTCAAATAAAGACAAGAATTCTTGTTGTGTCTCAATAGCTCCACCGCCATTACCATAAATCGAATTTCTAGTGTTAACTTGCGCCCCCAATATACAGTATACAAAAGCTTCTGCAGATCGATTCAATCTACCAAGCCCGGCTTTAGTGAGACCATAACCGCTTGTGGGGATAAACCAAGCATATTTGAAACCGGCAAAGTCATCGTTACGGATAAATGAGATGAGATTACCCTTTTCCTTCTTACCACCCTCATCAGCGAATTTACCGTCTTCACCAGGCCATTGATCTGCTTCAACATCATAATTTCTTACCAAATGTACATTTTGATATCCCCCTCCTTTTCCGTGATATCCCGCGCCATAATCAAGGAATATATCCCCCAAACCGCCATTTCTTCCACCTTTCCATCTAAAGTCTGAGTTTTTTGATATGTTAAATTCTGCACACAACCGTTGGTATGCTACTTTACTATATGGATTATTATTTATCACAAAAGGTTGTTCGTCGGGTAAAGGTAGTTTCATTTCATACAATATTCGTCTTATTGTAAAATACACATGAAACTTTATGAAACTACTAACTACTTTAGGATAATTTAAACTCTCAAAAGGACTTATACCACAGCCAGATGTAGCACACCATACTGCAAAGTTAAGCTGTTGAGGCCAATAATTAATATCAGGTGAATTTAACCATTTTCTACTTTGTTTTGCAGTATTGAATGTTACAACTTGGGATGTAAATATGTTTCTCATCTTTGCTGTAAATTTCTTGGTATTTGAAACGTAAATATCCAGTAAGGTTAGCATTTTTGTTATATCAGTTGTAAAGTCATCAAAGTTAATAGCTGGTATTGAGTATTTTTGATTTGTAATGGATAAACTTTTTGGAAATGAACCAACCTTAACTTTATTTTCTAAGCCTAAATCTCCCCATAACAGCGTTTTCAAGTTATTAGAAAGATCATCTGTCCATGTTTTCCCAGTAGGATCATCATTAGACATTACAGTCATTCCATTAACTTTCCATTTAATATATCCTCCATATGAATCATTCACAAATGTAAATTTATCAAGGTTGGCGTTTGGGTAACGATTTTTGAAATCATCCAATAACATCTTATTCTTTGTGTTTCAAATAATGTGGTCTTTAGACCTTTTAAGAATAAGATGTAAATTCAATTAATACCCGCAAAACAATTACAACCAACTTCAGGTTTCTCATATGAAATTTTTAATGTCCTTTCCCTCCGGTAAGTTCTTTTAATAGATTTTCGTGCACTTCTCTCCTTATCACAGACATATCCAAGTTTTTTTCTGTGTCTTTTCTAAATTTTTGTCGAACTTCTAGTTTTAGTTTTTCAAACTTATCCGCCTCTGCTAAAATTATAGAAAATTCTTGATCGGATATAACATTATCTTTCAAAGCTTTTGAAACTAAATCGTTAATTGTGTTTAATTTTGATTTTGCAATTGCAGCGGTTTGTTCGTGTTTACTAACTTTACCAGAAAGTCTTTTAGAAGCAATACCAAATCCAACCGATAACCCACCAAAAAAACCACCTACAACTCCCAAAGGCACACCAACAATAGTGCCAAAACCCGTGAGAGATGTACTCAAACCGCTTGCTGATAGAATAACTGAAATCAAACCACCACAAAAACTAATTTTTGTACATATTCCTCTCACCCTATTATATTTTTTCCTTACTTCTTCGTAATGTTTAATTTCTCTCTCAAGATTTTGTAGTACTTCGCTTGATTTTTGTAGTCTGAAATTAATAGGATTTGGATTATTAGGTAATACAGGGTAAATTCTATTGTATTCATCCATATTATTTTTTACTACTCAACATGATATCTTTAGATCTACCTTCTCTTCTTTTTTATACTTTCAACAAAATATAAAACTACAGCCATTATCAAAAGCCAAGCATTTTCACCTAAAAATCCAATAACTTGACCGGCTGTTTTGAATAAAAAGCTAACTATTGCTCCTACCATTCCTGGTAATATTTTACCTAATTTTTTACCTATAGTTTTTAATCCATTACCAACTCCCTTACCCAATGTAGATAAACCCTTTGAAAGATTAGAAACTATAACCCCAATGATAACACCTACTGCACTGACAACAGCAAAAACTGTAAAACCATACTTTTTGAAGATATATTTTATCCGCTCCCGTAATGGCAAATTTTTAAGTATTTCATCTTTTCGCCCATCTATAACTGATAATTGTTCTTCGATTGAAATTGTTTTATTTCTAATCTGTTCTCTTAATTTATCAACCTCAGATTTTAATCTCTCATTGCTTTGTTCTAACTTTGATAAATTAGATTTTCCCTTCTTATATTTGTCTATTTCTTCTTTGTATAATTTTGTTTCATCCAAAAGTCTTTCTGCTTGTATTTTTAATTCTATATTCTGTTTAACGGTTTGATCGAAAAGACTTTTATTTTCTGCTTTTTGCACCTGTTGTTTCTCAATGAATTGGCGTAGTTCTTTTTCTCTTTCGTCATATCGGCTAATCTCCTCCGTTCTTGTTGCTAAAAGTGAATCTATTCCTTGTACTGCAGAAAGTAATTCATTATGTTTTTCTTTTTCTTCATTAAATTGTGATATGGCATCATTATATTTATCTAACATTGTTTCATAATCGGCACCTAGAGCTTTTCTCATTGTTTTTGGTAAATCTTCAAGCCTAAGAACTTTATCTTTAGTAAGTATGACATGTGGTGCAGAACCCTTCCTATTACTAAATTCTGCTAATATACTGCCATCTTCTCCATATGTTACATTAAATGTCGCGTCATTAGGATTGTAAGTTGGTAAATAGCGTTTGAGTTCCTGACCTGCTTCTCGCCTTCTGTCATATTTCTCATCTCTTTCTACAATATTTGGCGTTTTCTCTTCATCTTTTATTTCCCATTGAAGTCGTTTTCTTTCCTCCATATATTCGGAGTAACCAAGATATCCTTGATCAACAGATGTAGATGTATTTGGGCTTTGGTAAAATGTATCATCCCCATCATCATTATCATCAGTTCCTTTCGGCAAATCTTCTAATGGTATATCTTCTTCCATGATTTTTTACTCATCAGTAAGAAGTCTTTAGACCCCTTTGAGTCGATGAAAAATTAAAATTTGATTTAAAAATTAAAAAAATATATAAAATAAAATGATGAACGAAACTACACAATTAATAGATGTTAATAGTTATATTCCTAAAGTAAGCATGATTTTTTCTAAACCAATTGTTGGTGAAATTCCTGGAACAAAACCAAAGGTTGAATTCAAAAGAATTAAAATTTTTACAAAAAATGATGATGGAACAGAAGGAGAACTTGTTATTCCAACCGGTAATTTATATTCTTTTGGTGTTTCTACAAACACAAATCAACAAACAGGTGTTATTACCGGATATGTGTTTCCATTATGTTTATGGAGTGGAAGCAGTCCAACACCCGAAGAAGAAAAATGGATTGATTTATTCAATGACATAGTTGACAATTGCATTGATCATTTGCTTATTAATAGAGCAAAAATTGGCAAATTTGAGTTGGAAAGAAATGAGCTCGAAAAACAAAAAGGAGGTTTAAATCCTCTATATTGGAAGATGGAAAAATCTTCAATGACTAGAGTTCCAGATAGAGGTCCAACTTTATATGCAAAATTAATTTGGGATAAAAAACAAGACCAAATTTTAACCAAATTTTATAACTCTAAAAACGATAAGTTAATTGATCCATTAAAATTATTAAATAAAGGTTGTCGAGTTGAAGAAGGTGTAATAAAAATTGAATCAATATTTATTGGTTCTTGTATTGCCCTTCAAGTAAAACTTTATGAAGCAGTTATAGAACCAAACAAAGAAATGAAAAGATTAACCAAATTTAGATGCTTAACTATTTCAGATAGTAAATCTGCGGCTGAAGAAATGGAAAAATCTGAATATGAAGAAGAAGAAGAAGATTCTGATGTTGGGAGTCTCATGTAAACTATAATAAATATACTTATGTTATATAACCAAATTACTGGTTACATAACAAAATAATAATTTATAAAAATTTACTGACCGCGTAACCTAAACCTAACATTCCAGCTCCAACATATACCATTTCTCCTGTTTTTTGTTCATCGCTTGGTTTGTAATAATCAGAGAATTTTGGCTCTTGCATTTGCCAGTACAATTCAAAAGCTTGGTTTGTAGTCGAAATATTTTTTGATGCTTGATATTTTTCATCTTTTTTCTTCATTTTCCAATCAATCATTTTTTGTCTTTTTTCCTGATATTCTGCGTAATCTCTTTGATATTTTTCTAATGCTTTATCGTGTCGTTTTTTTTCCGCATCCACATTATGTCCTGAAAGACTTTTTGCAAGATAATTTCCCCCAACAAATGCCGTTGCATTCAATATAGCCCCACCAATCATCATCGCTATTGCTGCCATTTTATTTTGGTAAAATCTTTTGATCCTCTAAATAAGTTTTTAGATACATACTTCCTGATAATACAGCCACCCATTTTGCATAATTTGTAATACTTGAGGATGGGTCATTCAAAAATGATTCTTTCATTACCTTTTTAGCTACATACCCAACTCCAGCCCCTAATCCGATAAGTACCGCTGAATCAGTTACAGTTTTCACAAGTTTGTTTTCGTTTGACATGATTTTTTACTACATCATTAAGAAACTTTTAAATAACTTTATGTAGTAAAAAATAATTTATAATTACATCATTCCAATTTTTGGCCTATCTGTGGGTTGTGATTGTGGATTATGAATCTTTATGGGTGGGGCTTGAAAAGGTTGTGGTATTTGAGGAACTTGAGATAAATCAGGTATTCTATTTTTATAATATCTCATAAACATATCAAATGCTGTAAAGCCTATTCCAACAATGGATAAAACAGTAGTAAAAGATAGCTCTGGAAGCCACGCTTTTGCTTCATTGTTTGACTTTTCTTCTTTATCTTCACTATCCGCTTGTTCCTTTTCACGTTTCATTTCCCTGGCTAATGCCTCTTTAGCTTTTTTATTATATTCCGCTAATTTCTTTCCAGCCGCAACCTTTTTAGGGTCTTTCTCTTTCTTTTTAGTATCTTTATTTTCAGGTGCGGGATCAGCAGTAATTTGCTCTTCATATTGTTCAGACATTGTTATTAAGTTGCTGCAAATAAGTTTTTAGATCTGATTAGTGTACAGTATCAATACCTTCAGTAGATTGCTTAGTTTCCTGATCAGTTGTGTTAGAATTTACTGAAAATTGTTGATTTTTGTTGAATTTAACGTGTTTGGCTACTTGAAATAATCCGCTAGCAAGTGCAGCCAATCTTCCTGATTTCAATGCCAAGAGCCCAACAATGTTTGTTAGTTCACGATTAACTAAATCATCATTCTTCAAATCCTTACAAAGTGCATCAATATCATCAACCGGAACTAAATATGAAATAATTTTAGAAATTAATTGAAGGGATGAATCTACCACCCCACCACTAATTTTCTTACCCATTACTGTTTGATAACGATTAAAATATTTTTCTACATCACGTTCTGATAATTTTTTTACATCACCCAAGCTCATTTCAACCCCCATATATTCCTTTGTTGACCCAAGCACTGCGAGAATAGCAAGTGATTCTTGTTTTATTTCAAGTTCATCATTATCTTTTCCCTTCGGCTGGTCTGTCTTTTCTTCAATATAATCTTCAACGTCTGTCATCTTTTTTAAATCACTTCGGGAATCTCTAAATAGCAATTAAATGGATAACGCAAACTCAAACAAAGTCTAGAATATTTTTCTGTTTTCAGGAGTTGTACAAACTTTTTACATGTTTCATAATCCAAATCACCGCCGTAATCCTCGAAAAATATTTTCATACCTTTCTGCGACGGATTATGAAAAGTAACAACGCAAGCCACATTTTCCCGGAATGGTTTTGCTATTGATGTTAATTGCTGGGTTAGAACCCACATTGATAATCCGTGATGCCTTCCGGAGAATGCTAAATCTATAAATTTATTAGATCTTTTCTTCAGATCAGTGGATACAGCGCAATCATCTAAAATTATTAATGTATTTGTACCGGAGAATAAAGTTTGACAATCATTTAACAATTCATTAATCTCATCTACATTACTTGCATCGGGTGATAATACAAAAAATCTCTTGTCCCCGCGGGCAAAATTATGATAGGTTTTATTTTTAGAATAGGTTGGGCATATTAAAACAATGTATTCAAAAACTTTTCGGAAAGGACCTCGGAGCTGTTCAATTAGGTACTTTGTTTTCCCACAATTTGTTGGTCCTGTTATAATACAATGAAATGGTATTTTATCTCGTAAATCTTCCATGATTTTTGTATCATAACATTATGTTTTTAGATTCTCAGTACTTAATTGATCTCAAACTCGAATTCATTATTTCCATCATTGCATCGGCTACAACAAACATATGACAAGTTATTACTACTGAGCTTGATGATCCACTTTTTGCCCTTTTAATTTCTATTTTTACTCCATCATGTGTATTATTTAGAGCTAGTCCTCCACCATGAATATCATTATCGGGGTGAGTTCTAGTATCAACCCAAAGTGCAAACTTATTTGTATAAAAATCCCCTTCTTCTAAATTATGATCTCCTATTTTTTGGTAGCGTTTTTTCACAGATTCCCAAAGATCTGATATAATCATACCTTTAGAGTATATTCTATTTGGTACACCGTCAACATCAATATTAACAGAAGTTATTCCGGGGTAAAAAAAATTTTCTGAATCTCTTGCACCGCCGGCATATGGAGCAATAAACAAAAATAATATCCCACTCATTGATCTTCGAGGTAAATTAACATGTTGATTAATAACTTCATCAGCTCCAGTTAAAAATGTAAAAGTTTTGTGTAAAGTAACATTTTCATAAAAGAATCCTTTACCAATTTGATAAGTTGCTTGGGCTTCTCTAGCCAAGTATTCGCTTGAAATTGATGAATATTCTAACTCTAAATTTTTGAGCGAATATGATGGTGTTTTAGTTGTATCAGAATAAACAACAATATCAGAAACAGGGGCCAATGTAATCTCAAATATTAAATGATTTTCTAATGCTTTTGGATAAAAAACCCCATGGTCTTTTAAAATAGAGTGATTTATTGGTATTCTATACTTTGTATTATGAACTACAGCAAGAGCCAATTCTTTTGCATCTGACTCTTCCTTATCACCCGCATTTGTTCTAAGTTTTCTAATATTTGGAGAAGAAATACCTTGTTTTAATCTATCTTTTCTATCGTCTTTTGTTAAGAATAAATCATGATATGTTTGAAATAGATCATATCTTTGAGTGTCCTGCAATGTTTCGCCTCCAAAAAGAACTTTTAGTCTGGATACAAGATTAGCCGCCAAATTATTAACAAATGTATTATTTGCATGACCTTCAACATCCAAATCAAACAAAAGAGATACACTTCCAGGTACAATCACTAAATTCTCAGAAAGTTTTGGAATATTTATATATAATGTTTCCCCAGGGCTGGCGCTGGATGGGTTTAGAGTAATTCGGTTCAGCGTTGATTCTGCTTTCAAGCCAAATGGTTCTCTTGGAATTCTGTTTGGATTAATTTTTTCAGACGTCATAATTGATTTATAAGATACTTTGGCTAACCTTTAAACCCCTTCACACTATTAATTTTTCAATATGCTTTAATAAATCTTCTCTCGCCTCGGGAATTAAAGTCATAATATTAAAAATTTTATCACCATCTTCCATGTATAGAATTTTTTTTCTAATAATTTTTTTCATAAGATTAATTTGATATTCGCTAAATTTTTCTTCCTCCACCATTTTAATTTATAAGATACTTTGTTAATTTTTAAATGATGTCAAAAATATATTATTCGGGTGGGGGTTATTGGAAAGGATATTCCGCGATTCCAAAATTAGCTGAGAAGGCGAAAGTAAGTGAAAATGTGGCAAAACAATGGTTGCAGAAACAGGCAATATGGCAAATCTATCTTCCAGCTCCAAAGTATATACCTAGACCACACTGGACGGTGGATAAACCTAACCAGATTCACCAAGCAGATTTATTATTTTTACCGCATGATAGAGTTGGAAGAAAAACATATAAATATGCATTAGTTGTGGTTGATGTTGCCACTAGATACAAAGATGCTGAACCATTAACCTCAAAAGAAAGTCGAGAGATATCAGAAGCTTTTAAGAAAATATATTCTAGAAGGCTGAAATATCCTAAAACATTAATGGTTGACCCAGGAAAAGAATTTATGGGTGAAGTTGGTAAACTCATGAATTACCATAATGTAAGAATACAAAGAAGTGAAGCTGGTAATCATAGAGCCCAAGCCTTTGTGGAAAACGCAAACAAAATATTGGGGGAAAGATTATTCAGTCATCAATATGCGCAAGAAATGATTAGTGATGATCGATCACGGGTATGGGTGAAAAGATTACCTGTTATTCTAAAAACTTTGAATAATACACCAACTAGAATAACCGGTAAAGAACCTGCTAAGGCTATAAAACTGAAAGAGGTTGATATTGAGCCTAAAAAATACCAACGCGAAGTGGGTGTTGATGAAGTTAGACTACCAATTGAAGTTAGAGTTAGATATTTATTATCTCCAGGGGAACTTGAAGGTGGTGAAAAAAGGCGAGCTACTGATCCTATTTGGAGCATAAAAGTTTATTATATTACGCGTAGCGTCGTTTCCCCCAACCAGCCTGTTTTATATTATTTATTAGACGGACCAAGACGTGGTTTTGTGCGAGAAGAACTTCAAGTTGTTCCGTATGATACTGAGTTGCCACCTTCTTCTGTTTTGAAGTGATCTAATACAAAGGTTTTGTGTGAATTCCATCTTCGTCAACTCTTCTTTTATCATAATATGCGTTAAGTCCTAATTTGTTTTGAGTATATGTTACAATTTCGTTTTTATTAACTCTAAAACCTGTGTTTTTCACCCTATCTATTGACCCTTTTAAAGCTTCATAGTATCTACCCCACGTCATATTGTTTTGGTGCTGTATTGTCCCTTTACAACTAAACTTTGTTTTTCCCTTTCCATCATCGGCGTAATAACATTTTGGTGAAAGAGCAATCATTCTTATTCCTTCAAACTCTTTCTTAAACAGCCCCGGTGTTCTATCGTGATATTTTGTGGTTGATAGAAATTTTGCTTTACCTTCCCTAAAATATTCATTTCGTAATTCCTGTTTTACAAGATTATCCAAATCTTCATCCGAAAATGCAAAGTAATAGCTATCTGTATCTGAATAAATCAACTCAAAATCACTTCTGTCAAAATAATAATCAATAAAATCGTAGTAAAATTCTAACATTCTAAGTTTGGATAATTGATATACAGCTATTCCGCACTGATAAGGGGTGGTTATTTCCACACTCCTTTTCTTTTTTATTATTTCATAAGTTTCCTTTATCTTTTCCATATCTACAAAGAACGGGCTTCTAATAGCCATATTAACATCATCCTCGTCTTGAGTATAACTTGTATTCTTGTGTTCTTGTTTATTTTCAATCATTTTGCCATAAAATGCGTTTCCTTTTAGTTTGTTGGTATCAGCCAATTCTTTACAACCTTTATACTTTGGTTTTAGTTTTTCGATCAAAACTTTACGGTGATTATCGTCGGGGGTGCCTCCATTCTCGGTATGCTCTTCAATAAATGTTAATATATCAGGGAATTGATTTAATTCATTAGTAAGGGTTACAACATCA
Organism: Ricordea florida; assembly: GCA_949710005.1. NCBI lineage: Eukaryota > Metazoa > Cnidaria > Anthozoa > Corallimorpharia > Ricordeidae > Ricordea > Ricordea florida. Next base: position 18,879,395 of record OX453274.1, on the reverse strand, counting down.
TCTATTTTGTTTTCATCAAAAGCTTTACTTAACTTTTCTAGTAAAACCTCAATATCACCATCTCTTCTCGCATTGCTTACTTCACTTGGAAACCACTCAAACGGTTTTCCTGGTTGATATTCTAAAATTTTATGAACAGCTGTTATTACCAAACCATGATTAAGATACCATTTTATTTTAGGTGTATATAGTAAAATTTCCTTTGCTCTTGTAACGCTCAACAATTTTAGTGCTCCTTTTACGGTTTTTCTGCCTGTAGCTTTTTGATATTCTTTCATATGATCAGGTATTAAATTTTCGGGAACAGTATCTACAACATATAAAGGTGGCATCTCCTCAAATTTTTCCAAAAGATTATCTGGTGTGTGAATATCCACTTGGCAGAAACCGAACAATTTATCTGTAAGAATATCATTACAAAATTTTTTAATATATTCAGGATCTGTTGGATTTTTTACTTCAAAATATTTCTCTTTACCGCAAGGCATTTCCATCCCCGACACCGATAAATACAAACTATTTGCATCATAACCGCGGATAGTTTTGCATGGTTTTGGATTTTTATAATTATTAGAACGAATAAATGACTTGCCAACCTCAACCCAACGAACAAAAACCTGGGCCTGACCCCCGACCATGCCTGTTTTTAAAAGATCATAAGCTTTATTTTTACTGCATTTAGTACATTCTTTTCTTATAGTAAAGCATTTTTTACATTTTCCCTTGCCGCTTTTCGGTTTTTCACAATTGACACTGCATACACAATAGCAAGGATCGCCTGGAGTATACAAATCACACTTTCCTTTATTATTTTTTATGGCTTTATTCAGCACATATCTCATTGATATTCCTGGTATTGATACCGCGTCTTTCAGCATGTCTATTTCATCGCAGAAATATTTTGCGCGTGTTTTTTCAACCGCTTCTACAAAAGGAATAACATCACCTTGGTTATACTCTATCAACCAATCCTTCATGGTTATACACCCTCTTTTTTTCATTTCGGCCTTATATTCTTCATATTCTTGGGGGGATATTGTTATTTTCTTTTTGAGATCTGAGTAAAAATCTTCATATTTTACAGGGCCAATGTGAGAAAGCTTATCATAACTATCCAAAAATTGATAGGGAAAGAAAAGTTTTTGTTGTTCGCAGTTGTTTGCTTTACACCAGCCATCAAACGAAAGTCCGGGGGCTAAGTAATTAATAATATCCAAAAATTTAAAACGGGGAGTTTTCAGGTACATATATTTATTTTCTTTCTTTGCCACATTCAGTGTACCCTCCATCTCAGTAAAACTATTTACAAAATGTATCTTAATCATATTAAAATCATACTTTCCTGAATTAAAACCTAAAACAGGAACTTGATTACACCACTCTTCATGCATCTCTTTTACTTTTTTGGGAATACTATCTTCATCCGGAAGAGGATAATCCTCCCGCACTTTTTTAACAATATCTTTTTGTCTTCTTTCCAAATCTTGAACAAAATCTTTTATAAGCTCTTCTGGATTATTATTCACAAAACACGTTGGTTTTTTCGATAAATTATCAGAAATAGCTATACTAATCGGAATATGTTTATTTACAAAAGTTAGATCTTCAGTAACCCTTTCCGATTTTTTTGGTTGCATTGCTTCAGAATCCCAAACAATAAAATATGGATAATGAAAAAATTTCTTTTTAAATTTTACATATTTTAATTCAGGATTTTCGCACTCCCAAACAGACACTAAATTATACCCCAAAGATTTTATTACTTGTTCCTTTCTCATCGTTTCATTGTATCTAGTTTTATCAAAAGTTGAACACGGACATCCATGCCATTGACACCCATAAAATTGAAAAACTGTATTGGTCGCAGGTTCGTAACCATCCACCAAAAAAATCTCCTTCTCACCATCCTTAACGCATCTTTCACCGCCATGGCCACATAGAGCATGATGAATATGTTTACCAATAAGTTCAGACTGTTTCTCTATCCATCTACATCCAACATAACTAAATTGGGTGTTTCCGCCATAAAATATTTTTTCTGAGCTGCTCATTGTTTGAACACATTTTTTACCTTTACAAATTACTTGTGTTTTTCCTCCTGTACATGTATTGTCATTCAAATGTCTATTATAATTATCATGTCTGTTAAATCTTTGTGCACATCCATGACATTCCCAACTATTAGTCAACATTGGTAAATCTTTTATGTAAAAACAATGGTCATTATGAATTCCTGCATCCAAAGTTGGTAATTGTTCTTTGATTTTACCTTTACCATACACCAAGACCCACGTTTTTTTGTCTTCTTTTGGCTCAAATATCCTAATGTTAATATTAAAAAACTTTGCGATATCTTCAAGTTCAATAAGATCCGTTCCTTTTATATCTTCTTCTTTCAGATTTGGTTTACCATAAAATTCTTGGGCTAGTTTTAAAGCTAATTGTTTTATTCTTTCGGCGGGTCTATTTTTCTCATCAAGATAGTTCCTAAACACGGCCAGGGTATTCCAAAAACACATTTTGTTACCATAATTATCAAGAGCATGAATAGACTTCTTCTTGTGTAGCCAATCTGGTAAAGGACCACAACCCATTAAAGTTTCATTTGTATGAATTATTTTCACATGAACTTCGTTAAAAACAACTCTACCTTGATATACGCCAGGTTTTTTGACAACTTCTGTCGCTGGAAGATACGCTTTATTCCACACTTCTACGTTATCCAAATCTAGTCTTTTTATTTCACATTGTTCAATATACTCCTCAATTTCTTTTAATGTTTTTAAAGCTCCAAGTTTTTTTCCCGAAATTGTTTTGTGGTACTCAACTATTTCTCCTTTTCCCCGATGAATTTCTGCTTTGAAACCATATACAACCCTTGTTCGCATCTGTATCTCCGGTCTTATTCTATCCATAATTATTTGTGATATGTCATTATTAAGATCCGCATTTATTACAATGTTGTTTTGCCCCACTATCTCGTCAGGTGCTCTTCCAAAAGGAATAAATTTAAAATTTGTTGGAGGTCTTAGTTTAATTTTCTTATCTTTATTTTCTACTGTTTTAGTTTTATTTTGTGTTTGATTATTAACCTTTTTTCTAGACGGTGGAATTGGTTTTATGATTTTCTTATTTGTTAGATTTTGTAAAGATTCATAAAACTTTTTTCTATCTTCCACTTTGTAATTTTTAATTATATTCCTTTTGGGTTTATTGGGTAAATTTTTATTAGTTGTAACTATAACCTCTTCATAAAACTTTTTTCTATCTTCCACTTTGTAATTTTTGAATATTCTTTTTGGCGAGGGTTTTTTAGAGTTTTTGGTATCCTTAACAGCTTCAAAAAACTTTATTCTTTCTGACACTTTTGAATTTTTGGGTGGAATATTTTTTACTATGGTTGGGGTAGGTCTTTCCTTCTGTTTAGGAATATTTTTTACGGGGCTCGGGAGAGGTCTTTCCTTTTGTTTAGGAATATTTTTCACAGGGGTTGGGAGAGGTCTTTCCTTTTGTTTAGGAATATTTTTTACTGGGGTCGGGGTAGGTCTTTCCTTCTGTTTAGGAATTTTTTTATTTTCAGGTTTAGTAAAAGCTGGTGTCCGGCGTGGTGGTGTGCCTGGGCGGGGGGAAGGCAGGGGGCTACCTGGAGGCGTGCCAAGTTGTGGTTCCACATTATCATACATTTCAACAAGTTCAGGAATTTTTCGCAATTCTTTTAAAAGGTCGCTTTTTCTCCTCAATTTTGACCTTCCTTTTATTTTATATTCTTTCGCAAGTTCTTTCAGCTGATCCACAGTTAATTTATCCATGTTGTTATTTTTGTGAAATATTTCTTATTTTTAAATCATTTTTTATTCGCAATATCTGATAAAAATTTACGAGATCTTTTCGTTTTTTGGGTAATCTTCGCCTTTTTTCTTGATCTTGTGTAATTTTGAGTGAATCTTTACATAAATCTTTTTCGTACTCTTGAGTGATAACAAAAAATGTGCGCGCGTGGGTGAAAAAAACAACATGTGTGTGTGTGTGAAAACAACAACATGTGTGTGTGTGGGGCAAAACCCTCTCATCTACTACTCCGAAACGTTTTTTCTATTAAATTTTTAACTTTTTAACTTTTTTATCGTCAGAAGTTGTCCGTCCTTGCTTTATCTAACGTTTATATATATATATATATATATATA
>OX453274.1:18867690-18875011 GCA_949710005.1 Ricordea florida | reverse complement strand
ACACTGCACGAAAAAATGGATTTAAACAGGTTTGCAACAGAAGTAAATATGATGCAAATTTAGCCCTCTAAATTTGACCAAAATTTTCACCAGAAGTAATTATGATGCAAACACAGATGTTTATTCTGTTGAAATTACGTGCAAATACGACGTAAACCTGAAATCTACTTTATATTTGCTTCGTATTTGATACCTCCGCAAATCAACAAATCCGGTGTACATTCACTCCAGATTTGTTCTCTGTGGAAAAATAATGTTTGCTTTCTGCAAAAATCTAAGCAAACATGTTGCAAATTTATATGTATGCATCACTGTTTTCCAACGTTTACCCAAACTACATCCAAAAACTTTAGCGTACGTTTTACTCATGTAACATGTGCAAATATTTACTTTTGGACAAAGTTTGCATTACTTCCAAATAACCAGATTTGCGAGTGTTTTTGCACATTTGCTTTCGGTATACTGATAGTATTCGTTATGATGAGGAATGAACGTTCGAAACGCCATCTTTTTGACGTGACAATGTCAACCTAGTTGACTAAACAATTTTCCAACTTCCACTCCGCAACCGACAGAGCATCAGTCCACTTTAAAGGAAAAGTAACCCCTTAACAAATTTTGACCATGAACTGAGGAATTGCAAAGGCAATAAGAAAGGAAAGAAGGGTAATCTAAAGTGTGTATAATGAACACAAGTCATGGGGTGGATAAAGATCCCCCCTGAAAGCATAAACTTTATTTCAAAGAGAATTTGGAATTAACACTATTTTACATCAGTTCAATTATACCATGTGATAGAAAATACAATCAATCAGAGTACAGATCGACTAGTTGACGGTTTTTAAAAAATCGGTTTGAGCAATGTCACCACCAAATTTTTCCACTCGCATTTATTAGTCTTGTTTTGTATTTTCTTTATAAAACACTGCATTACACTAAAAAAGAGTGACATTGGGTAAGCCATTCAAACAATTTTTCTTTCCAAAACGTAGAAAGCACGTCAGCAAGATAACAAAGTTTTACTAAATTTCAACGAATTAGTAAAAAATAAAGATAAATTCAAGTTTAAGGTAAAAATGATCTTAAGAAACTTGAGAATTATGCCCTATGAAACAACACTTATTGACGTACTAGCAACAGTCATGTCTCTGTTCTTGTCACACAAAATTCAAGATTTGAATTAGCTTTTGTACTAAGTAATGGTAGGTACTAGCTCAAAGTACACGAAAGAACAATGAACAGTAACTAGTTGTTTGATTACAATGTAGCCTTCTCCTTTGGCAAAGTCCACTGTGACTTAGCATGATATATTTACTAGACTGGACTAAGGTACCATTCATATTACCACATGCTCATCATGCACATGAGCTCCTCTATTTGCCGTACACTGTCCTTTCCCAGTCAGTTCTCTTAGGCCTTCGGTTCATTCACAACAGCGTTTTTCCCTCCCACCCACCTTTTGTTCTGACTGGAACCTTTGTTTAGCTCTTTCGATTATCAATTATGTTCACTATATATTTAGCATGACCAGAATGTATTTCAAGCAGATCATTATTTTATTCTTCTACATCTAAATGTATGTTGAAGATTAATCATTTATATTATGGTGTTATACTGGACTAGGTCTTATTCCTTCATTAAGTTCCTGGGATGTGAAACTACTGTCTTGCTTCCCAATAAAAGTAGTGGCAGGGAAGTGTAACCCCTAGCTGCACTTTACCCCACAGTAAGGCTTAGCCCTTGGAGACAGGTCTGGAAAAATGTCCACTCCAGGGTGTGGACCCCCGGTCACACCTGATCTGTACTCCACCCAGAATGGCCACCGCTCCTGGTTCCCCTTAGTTCCTAGTGACTGGGGTATATGGGCCTCACCCCCAGAGACTACCAGGACTCCTGTCTAGGGTGGCTTCCCCCGGTACCACTCAATCTTGTCTCCCCCCAGGAGGGCTTCTCTCCTGGTCCCCTTACCCCTAGATTTAAGTGCTTCCCTGCCACCAGAGTTTTGCCCATTACCTATTGTGTGCTTTCTGTGTGGTACCTGGCATAGAGCCTTTATGCAAAAACACTGCAAATTGGAAGAGTTTATTAACTCAGTTATTAAAAAATGATAACTACAGTGTTCATGTAGTGCTACTGTTGCCATGGCCAAAATCTCAAAAGAAGAAAGAAAATCATAAGAGCACAACATGCTAAATCCTTTGTTAGAAGTCTTCCAGTCTGGACCAAAACTGATCCCAATACAAAAACGTTATCTACTTTGTGAGTGCTGATACACCAGGGATTCACCATCAGGTCTTGACACCTCATTTCACTGCCATTTTAAATAAGTAAAGTGACGTTCAGCAGTGATTAAAAGCAAAAGAACCAGATCCACTCTGCATCATGTCTTTTGGGATCCAGAGCTTCTCTTTCAAATGACCTACACGGGAATGGTATTTACTGCAGAAATAACATGGTCCATGACCAAAACTTGTCGCCCATTATTTGTATTCACTACAAAGTTTGCTTCGGCTAACTTAACAGATGAAACATCTGTCCTGTCCCGTTTCCGGTGCGCTGCCTAAAGATGAAAACATCTGGGCAACTACAAGCTTCCACCTACTCTGCAGTCAACACACACTTGTGAAATTTAAGTGATTGACCAATGTTGAGTTTAGCCTTTGGTATTTACCTTTCTAATCATGATGATTTCATACAGTGAGTCTGGAAAAATTACTACCTCCGCCAATCATTGAATTTACCTTACAAGGGAAGCTTCCGCTAACTTAACAGATGAAACATCTGTCCTGTTCCGTTTCCGGTGCGCTGCCTTAAGATGAAAACATCTGGGCAACTACAAGCTTCCACCTACTATGTAAGGAAAACTGAATTAAAGGTAAATATTTCACCATCACTTTTCTGTAGTTCCAAGCTCGCAAAGGAGGTCATTTGAAAAAAGAAACCCTGCTAGTATGACCAGAAACAGTGGTTTTGGCTTTCAGTTGAGCCTGAAGTAAATAACAATTCTCCTACAGAATGTGAAATCCTTACTTGTGCAGTAAAATATGTCATACAATAGTCAAATCCACCTTATAAATTTAAATTTATAGCCAGGTCATTTTAAAAACAGAAGAAAAATAACCTAAGATCGGACAGAGTGGACTTGGCTTTCAGTCAAGCTAAAGCAAAACTTCAGTAACTTATCAGTAATTTTATTAGAAAGCTATTTTTTTAAAATAAAGGTCTCAATATTAAAATCATTAAAACACTTTTACCCTTTAAGCCCCAATATTCAAAGACAAAATTTCCCTAATAATCTCCACGCATTAGTTGAGAGAATTAATTTGTTGAAAGATGAAACCCTTCTCCTTGTGGTGTTTATTTTGTTGTCATAATCTTTCCTTTAATGAAGTAATGATGTTGTGAGGGGAAAACTGTTTTGGGTGATTCTTGGGGCTTAAAGGGTTTGTAGCCCTGCCACAGTGTCCTTGACAGTGTGATATAAAGTTTTAGTTAGTGGTGGTATGACAACCAATAGAGAGAAGGAGTATGATGTCACTTTACCATGGTAGCAACATTTCTGGATCACAACAGTGGGAAGCTTAAGCAACAACCACAGCGATGGCAACGAACGGCAGAAAAGAAATCAGTTTATTATATAAACACCAATGAAATACTAGGTGAGCTTTCTTGCAAAAACTTGATATCTTCACAGGTGAAAATAACATGTTATCTTCACATGTGAAAATATCACCTTTGCTATGGCTTGATAATAAATTGGGCCTTTCACAAAACTGTTAAAGTGAAATGGCTTGGTATTTCATTGGTGTTTACATAATAAATAGGACATTACATGGCTGCTTGGAGATACAAAATTTCTCTTCTTGTTCAACAGTTGAAGAGAAATGTCTTATCTCTGCGCGGCCATGTAATATCCTCTATTTATGTTAGCAAAACAACAACTTTGCATGTGCATCACGTTTTTTTGTACATTTCTTATCCATCGTTGCAAGTCTGCAACTAGAAACTTCCTAATTTCACGTCACTGGTTTATGGAGTTGGTGAACACAGCACAAGAATTTTCTTTTTCTTTTTCTAAAGTCAGATATGGTCCTTTTGGATTCAACCTCAGAAAATAATTTCTCCACAATTTTACAAACTAAAAGAAACTGAATAAGATCGATAAGTTTGAAACAGTGTGAATTCACTTTTTAAGTGACCTTTTCACTTTGTTGTCATCAAGAAATTTGACATAACGACTTCTCCTCTCTATTTAATATCAAGAACCTAATCATGATGACAGAGACTTGACACTGACCAATAGGTGATCCAAAGAAGCCCTAGCATTTGGGTCATTCTTTAGGCTGCATTCACTAAGGGAGAGAAGTGGCTTGCTACCAATCTTGGTTGCAATCTGCCTTAACAGACGGCCAAGGGCATATACATCACTTGCATAGGATGGAGGGTGAGTTCCTGCAACAACTTCAGGGGCAACATGTGTGTACTTCTGTTTGTATGTTTCTTGTTCTTGTTTGGACAAAACTTTTCTACTGGCTTCCTGTTTTCTAATGCACTTTCCAAAATCAATGATTACTGGCACAAACAGTGTATTTTTGTATGTAAGCAAGATGTTATCACCTTTTATATCCTGATGAATCAGTCCAGAGTTGTGCAACACTTTGAGTGCTTCTAGAAGTTGCAAAATAACATGAAACCACTCTTGATTTTTTAAAACCAAGGTATGGCTGTGTAAAGTCCTGTGAAGAGTGTATGCTTTGCCTTCCACATTGCAAAACTGGAGTACTAACAGGAAAGGTTTCCTTTGTACACAAATACCATAAACGTAGGGAAAACATGGGTGATCCAACTGTTTCATCAGTGATGCTTCTTTGATAACATTGGACTCTGATAACAGGTGTGTGTTAAATTGTTTAACAGCAACTGAAATCCCTCTGTAATACATTTTATAGCAACGTCCAAAGACACCACATCCCAGTAACAGAGGTTGGTCAGTAGAACCACTTGGATCTTTCACATGACTGAGATGACTTCTCTTTACATGTGACACCAGTTGATCTGCAGAAACTGAGGCATCTTTATGTGCCTGTTTCTCATTCTCCATAGCGTTTGATTTATCCATTTTGCTAGTCTGAAAAAAATTAATACCATTCTTGCCAATTATGAAATTTTATTGCTTCTCAGTAGCCCTTACATTTCTTAATTGCTTAATTTGGAATGATTTCCGCACAGGTCCCTACTTCATTATGCATGCTGAAGCTTTCTTGTCTGGTGTAATGCACGTGCAAATATTTCTTGTGTTCGAAGAACGAAATAATACAGTTACGGAATGCATAATGAAGTAGGGACCTGTGCGGAAATCTTACCCTTAATTTTGCTGACGCACCCATTTCATTGTAAACATGGTGTAAACAAATGACGTTCCTACCCTTTCACGAAGATGTAGAGCATGCCATTTAGCGTAATACTTCCTCGCAAGATGGAGCAATCTTTCATTCTTCGCTAAGGTCATCGCTCGTTCATCTTCAAGGGCTAACAAAGCTTTTCTTCTTTTATCTTCTTTGTTCGCCGCTCTAGCCTTTCTCTTTCGCTTTCTTCTTTCGTTCTGCATTGCTGCTCTTTCTTTATGGGTATTCTTTCTCCAAGAAAATGGCTGGTTTGTCTTCATAATATTTATACGCTGCTTATTGCTGCCGTCGATATTTCCCGCCTCAGAGCCTTTTCCCGCGTAAAATTGGGTCAGCAATGATGCTCAATTAGATAATTATTTCATTTATGACACGCGAAATCTCCATAACGGGTGAAACTTTGGCTTGGTTGGATTAATTGATACCTTTTAGGGAATGCAATCGTTCATCAACGACTTAATTTGTCCAACAATTCCAACATTTGACATATTTTACTCTGTAATACAGTAGCTCTTACACATTTCAAGGAGCAAGGATGTGTTCTTTAATTTATATTAACTTTTGCATAGATTTTTACATGATAGAAGAAATTGTGTGCACTAAAACTGGTCTGAAAAAGATTATGCATAGGCTTTATGTCAAACCTGTGCATTAATAATCAAGTTATAAGAAAATATTCCAAGGGTAGGGTGACTCCTGATGTAATTTTAATAAATTTATTTGATCCTGTTAGCCCTTTAACCAAACAAAAAATAACTAGTTTCCAAACCCTGGGCCTTACAAAATACTTCAAAAAATTGAATTCCAGCCCTTTCAAATACCTGAGGCCTGAAAAATGGTACCCCTAAGCAGATCCTTTGATTGTGTATAAAGGAGATATCATTCACTTCTCCTCCGTCTGCTCAAGTCCTTTATCAGAGGCAACTGGAGCATTGTTCTGGCACCCATCCACAATGCACGGGTACATTTTTCAGTTAAAATGTATGTGGGTTTATTTCATTCTTGACTGAAAGTAGATTACTATGAGCAGGATATTTTTTTGCCAAGATCACCTAATTGGATTTGAGTAAGATAGATGCAAGGTAGGTTTCAAGAACTGAAAATCGTTCCAAACCCACAATTTGGCAACATCACACCCCCCCCCCCCCTCCAACACACACCACGGCTACCTTCTCGCCCCTGGTCTGCAACCCCATTCACATAAGGAAACAAGAAATCACTGCATTCAGTTTCTGTTGAATAGCTTGAATTTATTATCACCAGATCATGATCATAACAATAAATACACATGTATAGACTACTGTAAACATATTATTATTCACTCAAAATATTTCCCCAATTCTGATTGGCTAAAAGCACATGTTTAATTCACCATAACCAGTTACTGATGACCAAATTTGGAAAAACGTTTGTGTTTAATGAGAAATGACGTCAAAAATGTAGCCTACAGGTTAATGAACAGTTAACTGAGAAGACCTGGGGACAAGGTTGAGTTGCTTTGGTTGTGAAAACAAAAATGGCCGACACTTCACCCGTTTCCAGAGTAATAACTACAGCTGGAACTAGGCAAAGTAATAGTTAAAAACATAGCAAAAACAGCAATAAGACAACTCATTCATTCAGTAACTGCTTAATATTAACTATTAACACTTGAGAATTAAATCATGCCCTTTTTTAAAATAATAAATTTCAAAATACAATAAGTTTATTTTGGAATTTCCTTTAAGTGTGCAATATGCAGTATAAAATCAGCTTTGTTGTGCTTTAAATGTGCTCATCATTTACACTGGCCATAGGCAATCATTATTGCGGTTCCATTTAAGAGGCTCTTCTCATGTCTTGATCATGTGATCAACTTTTGGTAATCACGAAAGCATAGCAAAAGCTGAAAGAGCATATTAAGATTAGGCAACCTG
>OX453274.1:18655190-18857690 GCA_949710005.1 Ricordea florida | reverse complement strand
GCAAATATAAACAAATCTGTTCAAATGTGGTATTTACTTCATATTTGCATTGATTTTGCAGTTGTTGTAAATCCATTTTTTCGTGCAGTGGGAGGACCGTCATTTAGGGGGGTAAGTTATAGAATAATTTCCAATCTTTTCTATACATGTTTTAGTGTGGTGTGCAGTAAAGTTTATTTTGCGATAAAAATTTTGATTGTAACGATTCGATTTCAATCAGAATTCAAGATCAGACTCTTTTTTTGTACGCATGCGTAATTCAGACAAAAGCGTGGGCCCCTAAAATAAAAGTTATTCTATGATATCTTGGCTTGGATAATCTTTGCAATTCCAAACCTTAGCAGATTTGTACAAGTAGGACAGGGCATTATCTACGCAGAAAATCAGATTGTTTGTAATTTGCGATCTTATTGAGTTTTGACTTTAAAGGTATTGACTTAAGGCAACTAAATCTAGAGCAGACGGCTCAGAGAGTACTAAAGTTCATGCAATCAGTGCTCATTACACGGATTAGTTATCAATATTCCATTTTCACCATGTTGTAGCATTTGAAATGAACTTTAAAACGCACTTTATCCCGTGTTTGTACTTACTCCAGAAGCTGAGATACGATACCTGTAGCTGGCTGCCAAGAAACTCGGCCTTACCGATTTTGGTGAAAATACATTATAAAAGATTGTATGGGCAGGAGGACCGTAATATAGGGGGGTAAGTTATAGAATAATTTCGAATCTTTTCTATACATGTTTTAGTGTGGTGTGCAGTAAAGTTTATTTTGCGATGAAAATTTTGATTGTAACGATTCGATTTCAATCAGAATTCAAGATCAGACTCTTTTTATGTACGCATGCGTACTTCAGACAAAAGCGTGGGCCCCTAAAATAAAAGTTATTCTATGATATCTTGGCTTGGATAATCTTTGCAATTCCAAACCTTAGCAGATTTGTACAAGTAGGACAGGGCATTATCTACGCAGAAAATCAGATTGTTTGTAATTTTCGATCTTATTGAGTTTTGACTTTAAAGGTATTGACTTAAAGCAACTAAATCTAGAGCAGATTGCTCAGAGAGTACTAAAGTTCATGCAATCAGTGCTCATTACACGGATTAGTTATCAATATTCCATTTTCACCATGTTGTAGCATTTGAAATGAACTTTAAAACGCACTTTATCCCGTGTTTGTACTTACTCCAGAAGCTGAGATACGATACCTGTAGCTGGCTGCCAAGAAACTCGGCCTCACCGATTTTGGTTAAAATATTTTATAAGAGATTGTATGGGCAGGAGGACCGTCATTTAGGGAGGTAAGTTATACAATAATTTCCAATCTTTTCTATACATGTTTTAGTGTGGTGTGCAGTAAAGTTTATTTTGCGATGAAAATTTTGATTGTAACGATTCGATTATAATCAGAATTCAAGATCAGACTCTTTTTTTGTACGCATGCGTAATTCAGACAAAAGCGTGAGCCCCTAAAATAAAAGTTATTCTATGATATCTTGGCTTGGATAATCTTTGCAATTCCAAACCTTAGCAGATTTGTACAAGTAGGACAGGGCATTATCTACGCAGAAAATCAGATTGTTTGTAATTTGCGATCTTATTGAGTTTTGACTTTAAAGGTATTGACTTAAGGCAACTAAATCTAGAGCTGACTGCTCAGAGAGTACTAAAGTTTATGCAATCAGTGCTCATTACACGGATTAGTTATCAATATTCCATTTTCACCATGTTGTAGCATTTGAAATGAACTTTAAAACGCACTTTATCCCGTGTTTGTACTTACTCCAGAAGCTAAGATACAATACCTGTAGCTGGCTGCCAAGAAACTCGGCCTTACCGATTTTGGTGAAAATACATTATAAGAGATTGTATGGGCAGGAGGACCGTCATTTAGGGGGGTAAGTTATAGAATAATTTCGAATCTTTTCTATACATATTTTAGTGTGGTGTGCAGTAAAGTTTATTTTGCGATAAAAATTTTGATTGTAACGATTCGATTTCAATCAGAATTCAAGATCAGACTCTTTTTTTGTACGCATGCGTAATTCAGACAAAAGCGTGGGCCCCTAAAATAAAAGTTATTCTATGATATCTTGGCTTGGATAATCTTTGCAATTCCAAACCTTAGCAGATTTGTACAAGTAGGACAGGGCATTATCTACGCAGAAAATCAGATTGTTTGTAATTTGCGATCTTATTGAGTTTTGACTTTAAAGGTATTGACTTAAAGCAACTAAATCTAGAGCAGATTGCTCAGAGAGTACTAAAGTTCATGCAATCAGTGCTCATTACACGGATTAGTTATCAATATTCCATTTTCACCATGTTGTAGCATTTGAAATGAACTTTAAAACGCACTTTATCCCGTGTTTGTACTTACTCCAGAAGCTGAGATACGATACCTGTAGCTGGCTGCCAAGAAACTCGGCCTCACCGAGTTTGGTGAAAATACATTATAAGAGATTGTATGGGCAGGAGGACCGTCATTTAGGGGGGTAAGTTATAGAATAATTTCGAATCTTTTCTATACATGTTTTAGTGTGGTGTGCAGTAAAGTTTATTTTGCGATGAAAATTTTGATTGTAACGATTCGATTTCAATCAGAATTCAAGATCAGACTCTTTTTTTGTACGCATGCGTAATTCAGACAAAAGCTTGGGCCCCTAAAATAAAATTTATTCTATGATATCTTGGCTTAGATAATCTTTGCAATTCCAAACCTTAGCAGATTTCTACAAGTAGGATAGGGCATTATCTACGCAGAAAATCAGATTGTTTGTAATTTGCGATCTTATTGAGTTTTGACTTTAAAGGTATTGAGTTAAGGCAACTAAATCTAAAGCAGACGGCTCAGAGAGTACTAAGGTTCATGCAATCAGTGCTCATTACACGGATTAGTTATCAATATTCCATTTTCACCATGTTGTAGCATTTGAAATGAACTTTAAAACGCACTTTATCCCGTGTTTGTACTTACTCCAGAAGCTGAGATACGATACCTGTAGCTGGCTGCCAAGAAACTCGGCCTTACCGATTTTAGTGAAAATACATTATAAGAGATTGTATGGGCAGGAGGACCGTCATTTAGGGGGGTAAGTTATAGAATAATTTCGAATCTTTTCTATACATGTTTTAGTGTGGTGTGCAGTAAAGTTTATTTTGCGATGAAATTTTTGATTGTAACGATTCGATTTCAATCAGAATTCAAGATCAGACTCTTTTTTTGTACGCATGCGTAATTCAGACAAAAGCGTGGGCCCCTAAAATAAAAGTTATTCTATGATATCTTGCCTTGGATAATCTTTGCAACTCCAAACCTTAACAGATTTGTACAAGTAGGACAGGGCATTATCTACGCAGAAAATCAGATTGTTTGTAATTTGCGATCTTATTGAGTTTTGACTTTAAGGGTATTGACTTATGGCAACTAAATCTAGAGCAGACGGCTCAGAGAGTACTAAGGTTCATGCAATCAGTGCTCATTACACGGATTAGTTATCAATATTCCATTTTCACCATGTTGTAGCATTTGAAATGAACTTTAAAACGCACTTTATCCCGTGTTTGTACTTACTCCAGAAGCTGAGATACGATACCTGTAGCTGGCTGCCAAGAAACTCGGCCTCACCGATTTTGGTGAAAATATTTTATAAGAGATTGTATGGGCAGGAGGACCGTCATTTAGGGGGGTAAGTTATAGAATAATTTCGAATCTTTTCTATACATGTTTTAGTGTGGTGTGCAGTAAAGTTTATTTTGCGATGAAAATTTTGATTGTAACGATTCGATTTCAATCAGAATTTAAGATCAGACTCTTTTTTTGTACGCATGCGTAATTCAGACAAAAGCGTGGGCCCCTAAAATAAAAGTTATTCTATGATATCTTGGCTTGGATAATCTTTGCAACTCCAAACCTTAACAGATTTGTACAAGTAGGACAGGGCATTATCTACGCAGAAAATCAGATTGTTTGTAATTTGCGATCTTATTGAGTTTTGACTTTAAGGGTATTGACTTATGGCAACTAAATCTAGAGCAGACGGCTCAGAGAGTACAAAGGTTCTTGCAATCAGTGCTCATTACACGGATTAGTTATCAATATTCCATTTTCACCATGTTGTAGCATTTGAAATGAACTTTAAAACGCACTTTATCCCGTGTTTGTACTTACTCCAGAAGCTGAGATACGATACCTGTAGCTGGCTGCCAAGAAACTCGGCCTCACCGATTTTGTTTAAAATATTTTATAAGAGATTGTATGGGCAGGAGGACCGTCATTTAGGGAGGTAAGTTATACAATAATTTCGAATCTTTTCTATACATGTTTTAGTGTGGTGTGCAGTAAAGTTTATTTTGCGATGAAAATTTTGATTGTAACGATTCAATTATAATCAGAATTCAAGATCAGACTCTTTTTTTGTACGCATGCGTAATTCAGACAAAAGCGTGAGCCCCTAAAATAAAAGTTATTCTATGATATCTTGGCTTGGATAATCTTTGCAATTCCAAACCTTAGCAGATTTGTACAAGTAGGACAGGGCATTATCTACGCAGAAAATCAGATTGTTTGTAATTTGCGATCTTATTAAGTTTTGACTTTAAAGGTGTTGACTTAAGGCAACTAAATCTAGAGCTGACGGCTCAGAGAGTACTAAAGTTTATGCAATCAGTGCTCATTACACGGATTAGTTATCAATATTCCATTTTCACCATGTTGTAGCATTTGAAATGAACTTTAAAACGCACTTTATCCCGTGTTTGTACTTACTCCAGAAGCTGAGATACAATACCTGTAGCTGGCTGCCAAGAAACTCGGCCTTACCGATTTTGGTGAAAATACATTATAAGAGATTGTATGGGCAGGAGGACCGTCATTTAGGGGGGTAAGTTATAGAATAATTTCGAATCTTTTCTATACATGTTTTAGTGTGGTGTGCAGTAAAGTTTATTTTGCGATAAAAATTTTGATTGTAACGATTCGATTTCAATCAGAATTCAAGATCAGACTCTTTTTTTGTACGCATGCGTAATTCAGACAAAAGCGTGGGCCCCTAAAATAAAAGTTATTCTATGATATCTTGGCTTGGATAATCTTTGCAATTCCAAACCTTAGCAGATTTGTACAAGTAGGACAGGGCATTATCTACGCAGAAAATCAGATTGTTTGTAATTTGCGATCTTATTGAGTTTTGACTTTAAAGGTATTGAGTTAAGGCAACTAAATCTAGAGCAGACGGCTCAGAGAGTACTAAGGTTCATGCAATCAGTGCTCATTACACGGATTAGTTATCAATATTCCATTTTCACCATGTTGTAGCATTTGAAATGAACTTTAAAACGCACTTTATCCCGTGTTTCTACTTACTCCTGAAGCTGAGATACGATACCTGTAGCTGGCTGCCAAGAAACTCGGCCTTACCGATTTTGGTGAAAATACATTATAAGAGACTGTATGGGCAGGAGGACCGTCATTTAGGGGGGTAAGTTATAGAATAATTTCAAATCTTTTCTATACATGTTTTAGTGTGGTGTGCTGTAAAGTTTATTTTGCGATGAAAATTTTGATTGTAACGATTCGATTTCAATCAGAATTCAAGATCAGACTCTTTTTATGTACGCATGCGTACTTCAGACAAAAGCGTGGGCCCCTAAAATAAAAGTTATTCTATGATATCTTGGCTTGGATAATCTTTGCAATTCCAAACCTTAGCAGATTTGTACAAGTAGGACAGGGCATTATCTACGCAGAAAATCAGATTGTTTGTAATTTTCGATCTTATTGAGTTTTGACTTTAAAGGTATTGACTTAAGGTAGCTAAATCTAGAGCAGATCGCTCAGAGAGTACTAAAGTTCATGCAATCAGTGCTCATTACACGGATTAGTTATCAATATTCCATTTTCACCATGTTGTAGCATTTGAAATGAACTTTAAAACGCACTTTATCCCGTGTTTGTACTTACTCCAGAAGCTGAGATACGATACCTGTAGCTGGCTGCCAAGAAACTCGGCCTCACCGAGTTTGGTGAAAATACATTATAAGAGATTGTATGGGCAGGAGGACCGTCATTTAGGGGGGTAAGTTATAGAATAATTTCGAATCTTTTCTATACATGTTTTAGTGTGGTGTGCAGTAAAGTTTATTTTGCGATAAAAATTTTGATTGTAACGATTCGATTTCAATCAGAATTCAAGATCAGACTCTTTTTTTGTACGCATGCGTAATTCAGACAAAAGCTTGGGCCCCTAAAATAAAAGTTATTCTATGATATCTTGGCTTGGATAATCTTTGCAATTCCAAACCTTAGCAGATTTGTACAAGTAGGACAGGGCATTATCTACGCAGAAAATCAGATTGTTTGTAATTTGCGATCTTATTGAGTTTTGACTTTAAAGGTATTGAGTTAAGGCAACTAAATCTAGAGCAGACGGCTCAGAGAGTACTAAAGTTCATGCAATCAGTGCTCATTACACGGATTAGTTATCAATATTCCATTTTCACCATGTTGTAGCATTTGAAATGAACTTTAAAACGCACTTTATCCCGTGTCTGTACTTACTCCAGAAGCTGAGATACGATACCTGTAGCTGGCTGCCAAGAAACTCGGCCTTACCGATTTTAGTGAAAATACATTATAAGAGACTGTATGGGCAGGAGGACCGTCATTTAGGGGGGTAAGTTATAGAATAATTTCGAATCTTTTCTATACATGTTTTAGTGTGGTGTGCAGTAAAGTTTATTTTGCGATGAAAATTTTGATTGTAACGATTCGATTTCAATCAGAATTCAAGATCAGACTCTTTTTTTGTACGCATGCGTAATTCAGACAAAAGCTTGGGCCCCTAAAATAAAAGTTATTCTATGATATCTTGGCTTGGATAATCTTTGCAATTCCAAACCTTAGCAGATTTGTACAAGTAGGACAGGGCATTATCTACGCAGAAAATCAGATTGTTTGTAATTTGCGATCTTATTGAGTTTTGACTTTAAAGGTATTGACTTAAGGCAACTAAATCTAGAGCAGACGGCTCAGAGAGTACTAAAGTTCATGCAATCAGTGCTCATTACACGGATTAGTTATCAATATTCCATTTTCACCATGTTGTAGCATTTGAAATGAACTTTAAAACGCACTTTATCCCGTGTTTGTACTTACTCCAGAAGCTGAGATACGATACCTGTAGCTGGCTGCCAAGAAACTCGGCCTTACCGATTTTGGTGAAAATACATTATAAGAGATTGTATGGGCAGGAGGACCGTCATTTAGGGGGGTAAGTTATAGAATAATTTCGAATCTTTTCTATACATGTTTTAGTGTGGTGTGCAGTAAAGTTTATTTTGCGATGAAAATTTTGATTGTAACGATTCGATTTCAATCAGAATTCAAGATCAGACTCTTTTTTTGTACGCATGCGTAATTCAGACAAAAGCGTGGGCCCCTAAAATAAAAGTTATTCTATGATATCTTGGCTTGGATAATCTTTGCAATTCCAAACCTTAGCAGATTTGTACAAGTAGGACAGGGCATTATCTACGCAGAAAATCAGATTGTTTGTAATTTGCGATCTTATTGAGTTTTGAATTTAAAGGTATTGACTTAAGGCAACTAAATCTAGAGCAGACGGCTCAGAGAGTACTAAAGTTCATGCAATCAGTGCTCATTACACGGATTAGTTATTAATATTCCATTTTCACCATGTTGTAGCATTTGAAATGAACTTTAAAACGCACTTTATCCCGTGTTTGTACTTACTCCAGAAGCTGAGATACGATACCTGTAGCTGGCTGCCAAGAAACTCGGCCTCACCGATTTTGGTGAAAATACATTATAAGAGATTGTATGGGCAGGAGGACCGTCATTTAGGGGGGTAAGTTATAGAATAATTTCGAATCTTTTCTATACATGTTTTAGTGTGGTGTGCAGTAAAGTTTATTTTGCGATGAAAATTTTGATTGTAACGATTCGATTTCAATCAGAATTCAAGATCAGACTTTTTTTTTGTACGCATGCGTAATTCAGACAAAAGCGTGGGCCCCTAAAATAAAAGTTATTCTATGATATCTTGGCTTGGATAATCTTTGCAATTCCAAACCTTAGCAGATTTGTACAAGTAGGACAGGGCATTATCTACGCAGAAAATCAGATTGTTTGTAATTTGCGATCTTATTGAGTTTTGACTTTAAAGGTATTGACTTAAGGTAGCTAAATCTAGAGCAGATCGCTCAGAGAGTACTAAAGTTCATGCAATCAGTGCTCATTACACGGATTAGTTATCAATATTCCATTTTCACCATGTTGTAGCATTTGAAATGAACTTTAAAACGCACTTTATCCCGTGTTTGTACTTACTCCAGAAGCTGAGATACAATACCTGTAGCTGGCTGCCAAGAAACTCGGCCTCACCGATTTTGGTGAAAATACATTATAAGATATTGTATGGGTAGGAGGACCGTCATTTAGGAGGATAAGTTATAGAATAATTTCGAATCTTTTCTATACATGTTTTAGTGTGGTGTGCAGTAAAGTTTATTTTGCGATGAAAATTTTGATTGTAACGATTCGATTTCAATCAGAATTCAAGATCAGACTCTTTTTTTGTACGCATGCGTAATTCAGACAAAAGCTTGGGCCCCTAAAATAAAAGTTATTCTATGATATCTTGGCTTGGATAATCTTTGCAATTCCAAACCTTAGCAGATTTGTACAAGTAGGACAGGGCATTATCTACGCAGAAAATCAGATTGTTTGTAATTTGCGATCTTATTGAGTTTTGACTTTAAAGGTATTGACTTAAGGTAGCTAAATCTAGAGCAGATCGCTCAGAGAGTACTAAAGTTCATGCAATCAGTGCTCATTACACGGATGAGTTATCAATATTCCATTTTCACCATGTTGTAGCATTTGAAATGAACTTTAAAACGCACTTTATCCCGTGTTTGTACTTACTCCAGAAGCTGAGATACGATACCTGTAGCTGGCTGCCAAGAAACTCGGCCTCACCGATTTTGGTGAAAATACATTATAAGAGATTGTATGGGCAAGAGGACCGTCATTTAGGGAGGTAAGTTATAGAATAATTTCGAATCTTTTCTATACATGTTTTAGTGTGGTGTGCAGTAAAGTTTATTTTGCAATGAAAACTTTGATTGTAACGATTCGATTTCAATCAGAATTCAAGATCAGACTCTTTTTTTGTACGCATGCGTAATTCAGACAAAAGCGTGGGCCCCTAAAATAAAAGTTATTCTATGATATCTTGGCTTGGATAATCTTTGCAATTCCAAACCTTAGCAGATTTGTACAAGTAGGACAGGGCATTATCTACGCAGAAAATCAGATTGTTTGTAATTTGCGATCTTATTGAGTTTTGACTTTAAAGGTATTGACTTAAGGCAACTAAATCTAGAGCAGACGGCTCAGAGAGTACTAAAGTTCATGCAATCAGTGCTCATTACACGGATTAGTTATCAATATTCCATTTTCACCATGTTGTAGCATTTGAAATGAACTTTAAAACGCACTTTATCCCGTGTTTGTACTTACTCCAGAAGCTGAGATACGATACCTGTAGCTGGCTGCCAAGAAACTCGGCCTTACCGATTTTGGTAAAAATACATTATAAGAGATTGTATGGGCAGGAGGACCGTAATTTAGGGGGGTAAGTTATAGAATAATTTCGAATCTTTTCTATACATGTTTTAGTGTGGTGTGCAGTAAAGTTTATTTTGCGATGAAAATTTTGATTGTAACGATTCGATTTCAATCAGAATTCAAGATCAGACTCTTTTTATGTACGCATGCGTACTTCAGACAAAAGCGTGGGCCCCTAAAATAAAAGTTATTCTATGATATCTTGGCTTGGATAATCTTTGCAATTCCAAACCTTAGCAGATTTGTACAAGTAGGACAGGGCATTATCTACGCAGAAAATCAGATTGTTTGTAATTTTCGATCTTATTGAGTTTTGACTTTAAAGGTATTGACTTAAAGCAACTAAATCTAGAGCAGATTGCTCAGAGAGTACTAAAGTTCATGCAATCAGTGCTCATTACACGGATTAGTTATCAATATTCCATTTTCACCATGTTGTAGCATTTGAAATGAACTTTAAAACGCACTTTATCCCGTGTTTGTACTTACTCCAGAAGCTGAGATACGATACCTGTAGCTGGCTGCCAAGAAACTCGGCCTCACCGAGTTTGGTGAAAATACATTATAAGAGATTGTATGGGCAGGAGGACCGTCATTTAGGGGGGTAAGTTATAGAATAATTTCGAATCTTTTCTATACATGTTTTAGTGTGGTGTGCAGTAAAGTTTATTTTGCGATGAAAATTTTGATGATTGTGACGATTCGATTTCAATCAGAATTCAAGATCAGACTCTTTTTTTGTACGCATGCGTAATTCAGACAAAAGCGTGAACCCCTAAAATAAAAGTTATTCTATGATATCTTGGCTTGGATAATCTTTGCAATTCCAAACCTTAGCAGATTTGTACAAGTAGGACAGGGCATTATCTACGCAGAAAATCAGATTGTTTGTAATTTGCGATCTTATTGAGTTTTGACTTTAAAGGTATTGACTTAAGGCAACTAAATCTAGAGCAGACGGCTCAGAGAGTACTAAAGTTTATGCAATCAGTGCTGATTACACGGATTAGTTATCAATATTCCATTTTCACCATGTTGTAGCATTTGAAATGAACTTTAAAACGCACTTTATCCCGTGTTTGTACTTACTCCAGAAGCTGAGATACAATACCTGTAGCTGGCTGCCAAGAAACTCGGCCTCACCGATTTTGGTGAAAATACATTATAAGAGATTGTATGGGCAGGAGGACCGTCATTTAGGGGGGTAAGTTATAGAATAATTTCGAATCTTTTCTATACATGTTTAAGTGTGGTGTGCAGTAAAGTTTATTTTGCGATGAAAATTTTGATTGTGACGATTCGATTTCAATCAGAATTCAAGATCAGACTCTTTTTTTGTACGCATGCGTAATTCAGACAAAAGCGTGAACCCCTAAAATAAAAGTTATTCTATGATATCTTGGCTTGGATAATCTTTGCAATTCCAAACCTTAGCAGATTTGTACAAGTAGGACAGGGCATTATCTACGCAGAAAATCAGATTGTTTGTAATTTGCGATCTTATTGAGTTTTGACTTTAAAGGTATTGACTTAAGGCAACTAAATCTAGAGCAGACGGCTCAGAGAGTACTAAAGTTTATGCAATCAGTGCTGATTACACGGATTAGTTATCAATATTCCATTTTCACCATGTTGTAGCATTTGAAATGAACTTTAAAACGCACTTTATCCCGTGTTTGTACTTACTCCAGAAGCTGAGATACAATACCTGTAGCTGGCTGCCAAGAAACTCGGCCTCACCGATTTTGGTGAAAATACATTATAAGAGATTGTATGGGCAGGAGGACCGTCATTTAGGGGGGTAAGTTATAGAATAATTTCGAATCTTTTCTATACATGTTTTAGTGTGGTGTGCAGTAAAGTTTATTTTGCGATGAAAATTTTGATTGTAACGATTCGATTTCAATCAGAATTCAAGATCAGACTCTTTTTTTGTACGCATGCGTAATTCAGACAAAAGCGTGGGCCCCTAAAATAAAAGTTATTCTATGATATCTTGGCTTGGATAATCTTTGCAATTCCAAACCTTAGCAGATTTGTACAAGTAGGACAGGGCATTATCTACGCAGAAAATCAGATTGTTTGTATTTTGCGATCTTATTGAGTTTTGACTTTAAAGGTATTGACTTAAGGCAACTAAATCTAGAGCAGACGGCTCAGAGAGTACTAAAGTTCATGCAATCAGTGCTCATTACACGGATTAGTTATCAATATTCCATTTTCACCATGTTGTTGCACTTGAAATGAACTTTAAAACGCACTTTATCCCGTGTTTGTACTTACTCCAGAAGCTGAGATACGATACCTGTAGCTGGCTGCCAAGAAACTCGGCCTCACCGATTTTGGTGAAAATATTTTATAAGAGATTGTATGGGAAGGAGGACCGTCATTTAGGGGGGTAAGTTATAGAATAATTTCGAATCTTTTCTATACATGTTTTAGTGTGGTGTGCAGTAAAGTTTATTTTGCGCTGAAAATTTTGATTGTAACGATTCGATTTCAATCAGAATTCAAGATCAGACTCTTTTTTGTACGCATGCGTAATTCAGACAAAAGCGTGGGCCCCTAAAATAAAAGTTATTCTATGATATCCTGGCTTGGATAATCTTTGCAATTCCAACCCTTAGCAGATTTGTACAAGTAGGACAGGGCATTATCTACGCAGAAAATCAGATTGTTTGTAATTTGCGATCTTATTGAGTTTTAACTTTAAGGGTATTGACTTAAGGCAACTAAATCGAGAGCAGACGGCTCAGAGAGTACTAAAGTTCATGCAATCAGTGCTCATTACACGGATTAGTTATCATTCTTCCATTTTCACCATGTTGTAGCATTTGAAATGAACTTTAAAACGCACTTTATCCCGTTTTTGTACTTACTCCAGAAGCTGAGATACGATACCTGTAGCTGGCTGCCAAGAAACTCGGCCTCACCGGTTTTGGTGAAAATACATTATAAGAGATTGTATGGGCAGGAGGACCGTCATTTAGGAGGGTAAGTTATAGAATAATTTCGAATCTTTTCTATACATGTTTTAGTGTGGTGTGCAGTAAAGTTTATTTTGCGATGAAAATTTTGATTGTAACGATTCGATTTCAATCAGAATTCAAGATCAGACTCTTTTTTTGTGCGCATGCGAATTTCAGACAAAAGCGTGAACCCCTAAAATAAAAGTTATTCTATGATATCTTGGCTTGGATAATCTTTGCAATTCCAAACCTTAGCAGATTTGTACAAGTAGGACAGGGCATTATCTACGCAGAAAATCAGATTGTTTGTAATTTGCGATCTTATTGAGCTTTGACTTTAAAGGCATTGACTTAAGGCAACTAAATCTAGAGCAGACGGCTCAGAGAGTACTAAAGTTCATGCAATCAGTGTTCATTACACGGATTAGTTATCAATATTCCATTTTCACCATGTTGTAGCATTTGAAATGAACTTTAAAACGCACTTTACCCCGTGTTTGTACTTACTCCAGAAGCTGAGATACGATACCTGTAGCTGGCTGCCAAGAAACTCGGCCTCACCGATTTTGGTGAAAATACATTAAAGAGATTGTATGGGCAGGAGGACCGTCATTTAGGGGGTAAGTTATAGAATAATTTCGAATCTTTTCTATACATGTTTTAGTGTGGTGTGCAGTAAAGTTTATTTTGCGATGAAAATTTTGATTGTAACGATTCGATTTCAATCAGAATTCAAGATCAGACTTTTTTTTTGTACGCATGCGTAATTCAGACAAAAGCGTGGGCCCCTAAAATAAAAGTTATTCTATGATATCTTGGCTTGGATAATCTTTGCAATTCCAAACCTTAGCAGATTTGTACAAGTAGGACAGGGCATTATCTACGCAGAAAATCAGATTGTTTGTAATTTGCGACTTTATTGAGTTTTAACTTTAAGGGTATTGACTTAAGGCAACTAAATCTAGAGCAGACGGCTCAGAGAGTACTAAAGTTCATGCAATCTGTGCTCATTACACGGATAACCTATCATTCTTCCATTTTCACCATGTTGTAGCATTTGAAATGAACTTTAAAACGCACTTTATCCCGTTTTTCTACTTACTCCAGAAGCTGAGATACGATACCTGTAGCTGGCTGCCAAGAAACTCGGCCTCACCGGTTTTGGTGAAAATACATTATAAGAGATTGTATGGGCAGGAGGACCGTCATTTAGGGGGGTAAGTTATAGAATAATTTCGAATCTTTTCTATACATGTTTTAGTGTGGTGTGCAGTAAAGTTTATTTTGCGATGAAAATTTTGATTGTAACGATTCGATTTCAATCAGAATTCAAGATCAGACTCTTTTTTTGTACGCATGCGTAATTCAGACAAAAGCGTGGGCCCCTAAAATAAAAGTTATTCTATGATATCTTGGCTTGGATAATCTTTGCAATTCCAAACCTTAGCAGATTTGTACAAGTAGGACAGGGCATTATCTACGCAGAAAATCAGATTGTTTGTAATTTGCGATCTTATTGAGTTTTGACTTTAAAGGTATTGACTTAAGGCAACTAAATCTAGAGCAGATTGCTCAGAGAGTACTAAAGTTCATGCAATCAGTGCTCATTACACGGATTAGTTATCAATATTCCATTTTCACCATGTTGTAGCATTTGAAATGAACTTTAAAACGCACTTTATCCCGTGTTTGTACTTACTCCAGAAGCTGAGATACGATACCTGTAGCTGGCTGCCAAGAAACTCGCCCTCACCGATTTTGGTGAAAATACATTATAAGAGATTGTATGGGCAGGAGGACCGTCATTTAGGGGGGTAAGTTATAGAATAATTTCGAATCTTTTCTATACATGTTTTAGTGTGGTGTGCAGTAAAGTTTAATTTGCGATGAAAATTTTGATTGTAACGATTCGATTTCAATCAGAATTCAAGATCAGACTCTTTTTTTGTACGCATGCGTAATTCAAAGAAAAGCGTCGGCCCCTAAAATAAAAGTTATTCTATGATATCTTGGCTTGGATAATCTTTTCAATTCCAAACCTTAACAGATTTGTACAAGTAGGACAGGGCATTATTTACGCAGAAAATCAGATTGTTTGTAATTTGCGATCTTATTGAGTTTTGACTTTAAAGGTATTGACTTAAGGCAACTAAATCTAGAGCAGACGGCTCAGAGAGTACTAAAGTTCATGCAATCAGTGCTCATTACACGGATTAGTTATCAATATTCCATTTTCACCATGTTGTAGCATTTGAAATGAACTTTAAAACGCACTTTATCCCGTGTTTGTACTTACTCCAGAAGCTGAGATACAATACCTGTAGCTGGCTGCCAAGAAACTCGGCCTCACCGATTTTGGTGAAAATACATTATAAGAGATTGTATGGGCAGGAGGACCGTCATTTAGGGGGGTAAGTTATAGAATAATTTCGAATCTTTTTTATACATGTTTAAGTGTGGTGTGCAGTAAAGTTTATTTTGCGATGAAAATTTTGATTGTGACGATTCGATTTCAATCAGAATTCAAGATCAGACTCTTTTTTTGTACGCATGCGTAATTCAGACAAAAGCGTGAACCCCTAAAATAAAAGTTATTCTATGATATCTTGGCTTGGATAATCTTTGCAATTCCAAACCTTAGCAGATTTGTACAATTAGGACAGGGCATTATCTACGCAGAAAATCAGATTGTTTGTAATTTGCGATCTTATTGAGTTTTGACTTTAAAGGTATTGACTTAAGGCAACTAAATCTAGAGCAGACGGCTCAGAGAGTACTAAAGTTTATGCAATCAGTGCTGATTACACGGATTAGTTATCAATATTCCATTTTCACCATGTTGTAGCATTTGAAATGAACTTTAAAACGCACTTTATCCCGTGTTTGTACTTACTCCAGAAGCTGAGATACAATACCTGTAGCTGGCTGCCAAGAAACTCGGCCTCACCGATTTTGGTGAAAATACATTATAAGAGATTGTATGGGCAGGAGGACCGTCATTTAGTGGGGTAAGTTATAGAATAATTTCGAATCTTTTCTATACATGTTTTAGTGTGGTGTGCAGTAAAGTTTATTTTGCGATGAAAATTTTGATTGTAACGATTCGATTTCAATCAGAATTCAAGATCAGACTCTTTTTTTGTACGCATGCGTAATTCAGACAAAAGCGTGGGCCCCTAAAATAAAAGTTATTCTATGATATCTTGGCTTGGATAATCTTTGCAATTCCAAACCTTAGCAGATTTGTACAAGTAGGACAGGGCATTATCTACGCAGAAAATCAGATTGTTTGTAATTTGCGATCTTATTGAGTTTTGACTTTAAAGGTATTGACTTAAGGCAACTAAATCTAGAGCAGACGGCTCAGAGAGTACTAAAGTTCATGCAATCAGTGCTCATTACACGGATTAGTTATCAATATTCCATTTTCACCATGTTGTAGCATTTGAAATGAACTTTAAAGCGCACTTTATCCCGTGTTTGTACTTACTCCAGAAGCTGAGATACGATACCTTTAGCTGGCTGCCAAGAAACTCGGCCTCACCGATTTTGGTGAAAATACATTATAAGAGATTGTATGGGCAGGAGGACCGTCATTTTGGGGGGTAAGTTATAGAATAATTTCCAATCTTTTCTATACATGTTTTAGTGTGGTGTGCAGTAAAGTTTATTTTGCGATGAAAATTTTGATTGTAACGATTCGATTTCAATCAGAACTCAAGATCAGACTCTTTTTTTGTACGCATGCGTAATTCAAACAAAAGCGTGGGCCCCTAAAATAAAAGTTATTCTATGATATCTTGGCTTGGATAATCTTTGCAATTCCAAACCTTAGCAGATTTGTACAAGTAGGACAGGGCATTATCTACGCAGAAAATCAGATTGTTTGTATTTTGCGACCTTATTGAGTTTTGACTTTAAAGGTATTGACTTAAGGCAACTAAATCTAGAGCAGACGGCTCAGAGAGTACTAAAGTTCATGCAATCAGTGCTCATTACACGGATTAGTTATCAATATTCCATTTTAACCATGTTGTTGCACTTGAAATGAACTTTAAAACGCACTTCATCCCGTGTTTGTACTTACTCCAGAAGCTGAGATACGATACCTGTAGCTGGCTGCCAAGAAACTCGGCCTCACCGATTTTGGTGAAAATATTTTATAAGAGATTGTATGGGAAGGAGGACCGTCATTTAGGGGGGTAAGTTATAGAATAATTTCGAATCTTTTCTATACATGTTTTAGTGTGGTGTGCAGTAAAGTTTATTTTGCGCTGAAAATTTTGATTGTAACGATTCGATTTCAATCAGAATTCAAGATCAGACTCTTTTTTGTACGCATGCGTAATTCAGACAAAAGCGTGAACCCCTAAAATAAAAGTTATTCTATGATATCTTGGCTTGGATAATCTTTGCAATTCCAACCCTTAGCAGATTTGTACATATAGGACAGGGCATTATCTACGCAGAAAATCAGATTGTTTGTAATTTGCGACCTTATTGAGTTTTAACTTTAAGGGTATTGACTTAAGGCAACTAAATCGAGAGCAGACGGCTCAGAGAGTACTAAAGTTCATGCAATCAGTGCTCATTACACGGATTAGTTATCATTCTTCCATTTTCACCATGTTGTAGCATTTGAAATGAACTTTAAAACGCACTTTATCCCGTTTTTGTACTTACTCCAGAAGCTGAGATACGATACCTGTAGCTGGCTGCCAAGAAACTCGGCCTCACCGGTTTTGGTGAAAATACATTATAAGAGATTGTATGGGCAGGAGGACCGTCATTTAGGAGGGTAAGTTATAGAATAATTTCGAATCTTTTCTATACATGTTTTAGTGTGGTGTGCAGTAAAGTTTATTTTGCGATGAAAATTTTGATTGTAACGATTCGATTTCAATCAGAATTCAAGATCAGACTCTTTTTTTGTGCGCATGCGTAATTCAGACAAAAGCGTGGGCCCCTAAAATAAAAGTTATTCTATGATATCTTGGCTTGGATAATCTTTGCAATTCCAAACCTTAGCAGATTTGTACAAGTAGGACAGGGCATTATCTACGCAGAAAATCAGATTGTTTGTAATTTGCGATCTTATTGAGTTTTGACTTTAAAGGCATTGACTTAAGGCAACTAAATCTAGAGCAGACGGCTCAGAGAGTACTAAAGTTCATGCAATCAGTGTTCATTACACGGATTAGTTATCAATATTCCATTTTCACCATGTTGTAGCATTTGAAATGAACTTTAAAACGCACTTTACCCCGTGTTTGTACTTACTCCAGAAGCTGAGATACGATACCTGTAGCTGGCTGCCAAGAAACTCGGCCTCACCGATTTTGGTGAAAATACATTAAAGAGATTGTATGGGCAGGAGGACCGTCATTTAGGGGGTAAGTTATAGAATAATTTCGAATCTTTTCTATACATGTTTTAGTGTGGTGTGCAGTAAAGTTTATTTTGCGATGAAAATTTTGATTGTAACGATTCGATTTCAATCAGAATTCAAGAGCAGACTTTTTTTTTGTACGCATGCGTAATTCAGACAAAAGCGTGGGCCCCTAAAATAAAAGTTATTCTATGATATCTTGGCTTGGATAATCTTTGCAATTCCAAACCTTAGCAGATTTGTACAAGTAGGACAGGGCATTATCTACGCAGAAAATCAGATTGTTTGTAATTTGCGACCTTATTGAGTTTTAACTTTAAGGGTATTGACTTAAGGCAACTAAATCTAGAGCAGACGGCTCAGAGAGTACTAAAGTTCATGCAATCAGTGCTCATTACACGGATTACCTATCATTCTTCCATTTTCACCATGTTGTAGCATTTGAAATGAACTTTAAAACGCACTTTATCCCGTTTTTGTACTTACTCCAGAAGCTGAGATACGATACCTGTAGCTGGCTGCCAAGAAACTCGGCCTCACCGGTTTTGGTGAAAATACATTATAAGAGATTGTATGGGCAGGAGGACCGTCATTTAGGGGGGTAAGTTATAGAATAATTTCGAATCTTTTCTATACATGTTTTAGTGTGGTGTGCAGTAAAGTTTATTTTGCGATGAAAATTTTGATTGTAACGATTCGATTTCAATCAGAATTCAAGATCAGACTCTTTTTTTGTACGCATGCGTAATTCAGACAAAAGCGTGGGCCCCTAAAATAAAAGTTATTCTATGATATCTTGGCTTGGATAATCTTTGCAATTCCAAACCTTAGCAGATTTGTACAAGTAGGACAGGGCATTATCTACGCAGAAAATCAGATTGTTTGTAATTTGCGATCTTATTGAGTTTTCACTTTAAAGGTATTGACTTAAGGCAACTAAATCTAGAGCAGACGGCTCAGAGAGTACTAAAGTTCATGCAATCAGTGTTCATTACACGGATTAGTTATCAATATTCCATTTTCACCATGTTGTAGCATTTGAAATGAACTTTAAAACGCACTTTATCCCGTGTTTGTACTTACTCCAGAAGCTGAGATACGATACCTGTAGCTGGCTGCCAAGAAACTCGGCCTCACCGATTTTGGTGAAAATACATTATAAGAGATTGTATGGGCAGGAGGACCGTCATTTAGGGGGGTAAGTTATAGAATAAATTCGAATCTTTTCTATACATGTTTTAGTGTGGTGTGCAGTAAAGTTTATTTTGCGATGAAAATTTTGATTGTAACGATTCGATTTCAATCAGAATTCAAGATCAGACTCTTTTTTTGTACGCATGCGTAATTCAGACAAAAGCGTGGGCCCCTAAGATAAAAGTTATTCTATGATATCTTGGCTTGGATAATCTTTGCAATTCCAAACCTTAGCAGATTTGTACAAGTAGGACAGGGCATTATCTACGCAGAAAATCAGATTGTTTGTAATTTGCGATCTTATTGAGTTTTGACTTTAAAGGTATTGACTTAAGGCAACTAAATCTAGAGCAGACGGCTCAGAGAGTACTAAAGTTCATGCAATCAGTGTTCATTACACGGATTAGTTATCAATATTCCATTTTCACCATGTTGTAGCATTTGAAATGAACTTTAAAACGCACTTTATCCCGTGTTTGTACTTACTCCAGAAGCTGAGATACGATACCTGTAGCTGGCTGCCAAGAAACTCGGCCTCACCGATTTTGGTGAAAATACATTATAAGAGATTGTATGGGCAGGACGACCGTCATTTAGGGGGGTAAGTTATAGAATAATTTCGAATCTTTTCTATACATGTTTTAGTGTGGTGTGCAGTAAAGTTTATTTTGCGATGAAAATTTTGATTGTAACGATTCGATTTCAATCAGAATTCAAGATCAGACTCTTTTTTTGTACGCATGCGTAATTCAGACAAAAGCGTGGGCCCCTAAGATAAAAGTTATTCTATGATATCTTGGCTTGGATAATCTTTGCAATTCCAAACCTTAGCAGATTTGTACAAGTAGGACAGGGCATTATCTACGCAGAAAATCAGATTGTTTGTAATTTGCGATCTTATTGAGTTTTGACTTTAAAGGTATTGACTTAAGGCAACTAAATCTAGAGCAGACGGCTCAGAGAGTACTAAAGTTCATGCAATCAGTGTTCATTACACGGATTAGTTATCAATATTCCATTTTCGCCATGTTGTAGCATTTGAAATGAACTTTAAAACGCACTTTATCCCGTGTTTGTACTTACTCCAGAAGCTGAGATACGATACCTGTAGCTGGCTGCCAAGAAACTCGGCCTCACCGATTTTGGTGAAAATACATTATAAGAGATTGTATGGGCAGGACGACCGTCATTTAGGGGGGTAAGTTATAGAATAATTTCGAATCTTTTCTATACATGTTTTAGTGTGGTGTGCAGTAAAGTTTATTTTGCGATGAAAATTTTGATTGTAACGATTCGATTTCAATCAGAATTCAAGATCAGACTCTTTTTTTGTACGCATGCGTAATTCAGACAAAAGCGTGGGCCCCTAAAATAAAAGTTATTCTATGATATCTTGGCTTGGATAATCTTTGCAATTCCAAATCTTAGCAGATTTGTACAAGTAGGACAGGGCATTATCTACGCAGAAAATCAGATTGTTTGTAATTTGCGACCTTATTGAGTTTTGACTTTAAAGGTATCGACTTAAGGCAACTAAATCTAGAGCAGACGGCTCAGAGAGTACTAAAGTTCATGCAATCAGTGCTCATTACACGGATTAGTTATCAATATTCCATTTTCACCATGTTGTAGCATTTGAAATGAACTTTAAAACGCACTTTATCCCGTGTTTGTACTTACTCCAGAAGCTGAGATACGATACCTGTAGCTGGCTGCCAAGAAACTCGGCCTCACCGATTTTGGTGAAAATACATTATAAGAGATTGTATGGGCAGGAGGACCGTCACTTAGGGGGGTAAGTTATAGAATAATTTCGAATCTTTTCTATACATGTTTTAGTGTGGTGTGCAGTAAAGTTTATTTTGCGATGAAAATTTTGATTGTAACGATTCGATTTCAATCAGAATTCAAGATCAGACTCTTTTTTTGTACGCATGCGTAATTCAGACAAAAGCGTGGGCCCCTAAAATAAAAGTTATTCTATGATATCTTGGCTTGGATAATCTTTGCAATTCCAAACCTTAGGTGATTTGTACAAGTAGGACAGGGCATTATCTACGCAGAAAATCAGATTGTTTGTAATTTGCGATCTTATTGAGTTTTGACTTTAAAGGTATTGACTTAAGGCAACTAAATCTAGAGCACACGGCTCAGAGAGTACTAAAGTTCATGCAATCAGTGCTCATTACACGGATTAGTTATCAATATTCCATTTTCACCATGTTGTAGCATTTGAAATGAACTTTAAAACGCACTTTATCCCGTGTTTGTACTTACTCCAGAAGCTGAGATACGATACCTTTAGCTGGCTGCCAAGAAACTCGGCCTCACCGATTTTGGTGAAAATACATTATAAGAGATTGTATGGGCAGGAGGACCGTCACTTAGGGGGGTAAGTTATAGAATAATTTCGAATCTTTTCTATACATGTTTTAGTGTGGTGTGCAGTAAAGTTTATTTTGCGATGAAAATTTTGATTGTAACGATTCGATTTCAATCAGAATTCAAGATCAGACTCTTTTTTTGTACGCATGCGTAATTCAGACAAAAGCGTGGGCCCCTAAAATAAAAGTTATTCTATGATATCTTGGCTTGGATAATCTTTGCAATTCCAAACCTTAGGTGATTTGTACAAGTAGGACAGGGCATTATCTACGCAGAAAATCAGATTGTTTGTAATTTGCGATCTTATTGAGTTTTGACTTTAAAGGTATTGACTTAAGGCAACTAAATCTAGAGCACACGGCTCAGAGAGTACTAAAGTTCATGCAATCAGTGCTCATTACACGGATTAGTTATCAATATTCCATTTTCACCATGTTGTAGCATTTGAAATGAACTTTAAAACGCACTTTATCCCGTGTTTGTACTTACTCCAGAAGCTGAGATACGATACCTGTAGCTGGCTGCCAAGAAACTCGGCCTCACCGATTTTGGTCAAAATACATTTTAAGATATTGTAAGAGCAGGAGGACCGTCATATAGGGGGGTAAGTTATACAATAATTTCGAATCTTTTCTATACATGTTTTAGTGTGGTGTGCAGTAAAGTTTATTTTGCGATGAAAATTTTGATTGTAACGATTTGATTTCAATTAGAATTCAAGATCAGACTCTTTTTTTGTACGCATGCGTAATTCAGACAAAAGCGTGGGCCCCTAAAATAAAACTTATTCTATGATATCTTGGCTTGGATAATCTTTGCAATTCCAAACCTTAGCAGATTTGTACAAGTAGGACAGGGCATTATCTACGCAAAAAATCAGATTGTTTGTAATTTGCGATCTTATTGAGTTTTGACTTTAAAGGTATTGACTTAAGGCAACTAAATCTAGAGAACACGGCTCAGAGAGTACTAAAGTTCATGCAATCAGTGCTCATTACACGGATTAGTTATCAATATTCCATTTTCACCATGTTGTAGCATTTGAAATGAACTTTAAAACGCACTTTATCCCGTGTTTGTACTTACTCCAGAAGCTGAGATACGATACCTTTAGCTGGCTGCCAAGAAACTCGGCCTCACCGATTTTGGTGAAAATACATTATATGAGATTGTATGGGCAGGAGGACCGTCATTTAGGGGGGTAAGTTATAGAATAATTTCGAATCTTTTCTATACATGTTTTAGTGTGGTGTGCAGTAAAGTTTATTTTGCGATGAAAATTTTGATTGTAACGATTCGATTTCAATGAGAATTCAAGATCAGACTCTTTTTTTGTACGCATGCGTAATTCAGACAAAAGCGTGGGCCCCTAAAATAAAAGTTATTCTATGATATCTTGGCTTGGATAATCTTTGCAATTCCAAACCTTAGCAGATTTGTACAAGTAGGACAGGGCATTATCTACGCAGAAAATCAGATTGTTTGTATTTTGCGATCTTATTGAGTTTTAACTTTAAAGGTATTGACTTAAGGCAACGAAATCTAGAGCAGACGGCTCAGAGAGTACTAAAGTTCATGCAATCAGTGCTCATTACACGGATTAGTTATCAATATTCCATTTTCACCATGTTGTAGCATTTGAAATGAACTTTAAAACGCACTTTATCCCGTGTTTGTACTTACTCCAGAAGCTGAGATACGATACCTGTAGCTGGCTGCCAAGAAACTCGGCCTCACCGATTTTGGTGAAAATACATTATAAGAGATTGTATGGGCAGGAGGACCGTCATTTAGGGGGGTAAGTTATAGAATAATTTCGAATCTTTTCTATACATGTTTTAGTGTGGTGTGCAGTAAAGTTTATTTTGCGATGAAAATTTTGATTGTAACGATTCGATTTCAATCAGAATTCAAGATCAGACTCTTTTTTTGTACGCATGCGTAATTCAGACAAAAGCGTGGGCCCCTAAAATAAAAGTTATTCTATGATATCTTGGCTTGGATAATCTTTGCAATTCCAAACCTTAGCAGATTTGTACAAGTAGGACAGGGCATTATCTACGCAGAAAATCAGATTGTTTGTAATTTGCGATCTTATTGAGTTTTGACTTTAAAGGTATTGACTTAAGGCAACTAAATCTAGAGCAGACGGCTCAGAGAGTACTAAAGTTCATGCAATCAGTGTTCATTACACGGATTAGTTATCAATATTCCATTTTCACCATGTTGTAGCATTTGAAATGAACTTTAAAACGCACTTTATCCCGTGTTTGTACTTACTCCAGAAGCTGAGATACGATACCTGTAGCTGGCTGCCAAGAAACTCGGCCTCACCGATTTTGGTGAAAATACATTATAAGAGATTGTATGGGCAGGACGACCGTCATTTAGGGGGGTAAGTTATAGAATAATTTCGAATCTTTTCTATACATGTTTTAGTGTGGTGTGCAGTAAAGTTTATTTTGCGATGAAAATTTTGATTGTAACGATTCGATTTCAATCAGAATTCAAGATCAGACTCTTTTTTTGTACGCATGCGTAATTCAGACAAAAGCGTGGGCCCCTAAGATAAAAGTTATTCTATGATATCTTGGCTTGGATAATCTTTGCAATTCCAAACCTTAGCAGATTTGTACAAGTAGGACAGGGCATTATCTACGCAGAAAATCAGATTGTTTGTAATTTGCGATCTTATTGAGTTTTGACTTTAAAGGTATTGACTTAAGGCAACTAAATCTAGAGCACACGGCTCAGAGAGTACTAAAGTTCATGCAATCAGTGTTCATTACACGGATTAGTTATCAATATTCCATTTTCACCATGTTGTAGCATTTGAAATGAACTTTAAAACGCACTTTATCCCGTGTTTGTACTTACTCCAGAAGCTGAGATACGATACCTGTAGCTGGCTGCCAAGAAACTCGGCCTCACCGATTTTGGTGAAAATACATTATAAGAGATTGTATGGGCAGGACGACCGTCATTTAGGGGGGTAAGTTATAGAATAATTTCGAATCTTTTCTATACATGTTTTAGTGTGGTGTGCAGTAAAGTTTATTTTGCGATGAAAATTTTGATTGTAACGATTCGATTTCAATCAGAATTCAAGATCAGACTCTTTTTTTGTACGCATGCGTAATTCAGACAAAAGCGTGGGCCCCTAAAATAAAAGTTATTCTATGATATCTTGGCTTGGATAATCTTTGCAATTCCAAACCTTAGCAGATTTGTACAAGTAGGACAGGGCATTATCTACGCAGAAAATCAGATTGTTTGTAATTTGCGACCTTATTGAGTTTTGACTTTAAAGGTATCGACTTAAGGCAACTAAATCTAGAGCAGACGGCTCAGAGAGTACTAAAGTTCATGCAATCAGTGCTCATTACACGGATTAGTTATCAATATTCCATTTTCACCATGTTGTAGCATTTGAAATGAACTTTAAAACGCACTTTATCCCGTGTTTGTACTTACTCCAGAAGCTGAGATACGATACCTGTAGCTGGCTGCCAAGAAACTCGGCCTCACCGATTTTGGTGAAAATACATTATAAGAGATTGTATGGGCAGGAGGACCGTCACTTAGGGGGGTAAGTTATAGAATAATTTCGAATCTTTTCTATACATGTTTTAGTGTGGTGTGCAGTAAAGTTTATTTTGCGATGAAAATTTTGATTGTAACGATTCGATTTCAATCAGAATTCAAGATCAGACTCTTTTTTTGTACGCATGCGTAATTCAGACAAAAGCGTGGGCCCCTAAAATAAAAGTTATTCTATGATATCTTGGCTTGGATAATCTTTGCAATTCCAAACCTTAGGTGATTTGTACAAGTAGGACAGGGCATTATCTACGCAGAAAATCAGATTGTTTGTAATTTGCGATCTTATTGAGTTTTGACTTTAAAGGTATTGACTTAAGGCAACTAAATCTAGAGCACACGGCTCAGAGAGTACTAAAGTTCATGCAATCAGTGCTCATTACACGGATTAGTTATCAATATTCCATTTCCACCATGTTGTAGCATTTGAAATGAACTTTAAAACGCACTTTATCCCGTGTTTGTACTTACTCCAGAAGCTGAGATACGATACCTGTAGCTGGCTGCCAAGAAACTCGGCCTCACCGATTTTGGTCAAAATACATTTTAAGATATTGTAAGAGCAGGAGGACCGTCATATAGGGGGGTAAGTTATACAATAATTTTGAATCTTTTCTATACATGTTTTAGTGTGGTGTGCAGTAAAGTTTATTTTGCGATGAAAATTTTGATTGTAACGATTTGATTTCAATTAGAATTCAAGATCAGACTCTTTTTTTGTACGCATGCGTAATTCAGACAAAAGCGTGGGCCCCTAAAATAAAACTTATTCTATGATATCTTGGCTTGGATAATCTTTGCAATTCCAAACCTTAGCAGATTTGTACAAGTAGGACAGGGCATTATCTACGCAGAAAATCAGATTGTTTGTAATTTGCGATCTTATTGAGTTTTAACTTTAAAGGTATTGACTTAAGGCAACGAAATCTAGAGC
The DNA here is from genome assembly GCA_949710005.1 of Ricordea florida. NCBI lineage: Eukaryota > Metazoa > Cnidaria > Anthozoa > Corallimorpharia > Ricordeidae > Ricordea > Ricordea florida. The sequence goes on along the minus strand of OX453274.1, from coordinate 18,831,563 downwards.
AGACGGCTCAGAGAGTACTAAAGTTCATGCAATCAGTGCTCATTACACGGATTAGTTATCAATATTCCATTTTCACCATGTTGTAGCATTTGAAATGAACTTTAAAACGCACTTTATCCCGTGTTTGTACTTACTCCAGAAGCTGAGATACGATACCTGTAGCTGGCTGCCAAGAAACTCGGCCTCACCGATTTTGGTTAAAATACATTATAAGAGATTGTATGGGCAGGAGGACCGTCATTTAGGGGGGTAAGTTATAGAATAATTTCGAATCTTTTCTATACATGTTTTAGTGTGGTGTGCAGTAAAGTTTATTTTGCGATGAAAATTTTGATTGTAACGATTCGATTTCAATCAGAATTCAAGATCAGACTCTTTTTTTGTACGCATGCGTAATTCAGACAAAAGCGTGGGCCCCTAAAATAAAAGAAATTCTACGATATCTTGGCTTGGATAATCTTTGCAATTCCAAACCTTAGCAGATTTGTACAAGTAGGACAGGGCATTATCTACGCAGAAAATCAGATTGTCTGTAATTTGCGACCTTATTGAGTTTTGACTTGAAAGGTATCGACTTAAGGCAACTAAATCTAGAGCAGACGGCTCAGAGAGTACTAAAGTTCATGCAATCAGTGCTCATTACACGGATTAGTTATCAATATTCCATTTTCACCATGTTGTAGCATTTGAAATGAACTTTAAAACGCACTTTATCCCGTGTTTGTACTTACTCCAGAAGCTGAGATACGATACCTGTAGCTGGCTGCCAAGAAACTTGGCCTCACCGATTTTGGTGAAAATACATTATAAGAGATTGTATGGGCAGGAGGACCGTCACTTAGGGGGGTAAGTTATAGAATAATTTCGAATCTTTTCTATACATGTTTTAGTGTGGTGTGCAGTAAAGTTTATTTTGCGATAAAAATTTTGATTGTAACGATTCGATTTCAATCAGAATTCAAGATCAGACTCTTTTTTTGTACGCATGCGTAATTCAGACAAAAGCGTGGGCCCCTAACAGAAAAGTTATTCTATGATATCTTGGCTTGGATAATCTTTGCAATTCCAAACCTTAGCAGATTTGTACAAGTAGGACAGGGCATTATCTACGCAGAAAATCAGATTGTTTGTAATTTGCGATCTTATTGAGTTTTGACTTTAAAGGTATTGACTTAATGCAACTAAATCTAGAGCATACGGCTCAGAGAGTACTCAAGTTCATGCAATCAGTGCTCATTACACGGATTAGTTATCAATATTCCATTTTCATCATGTTGTAGCATTTGAAATGAACTTTAAAACGCACTTTATCCCGTGTTTGTACTTACTCCAGAAGCTGAGATACGATACCTGTAGCTGGCTGCCAAGAAACTCGGCCTCACCGATTTTGGTGAAAATACATTATAAGAGATTGTATGGGCAGGAGGACCGTCATTTAGGGGGGTAAGTTATAGAATAATTTCGAATCTTTTCTATACATGTTTTAGTGTGGTGTGCAGTAAAGTTTATTTTGCGATGAAAATTTTGATTGTAACGATTCGATTTCAATCAGAATTCAAGATCAGACTCTTTTTTTGTACGCATGCGTAATTCAGACAAAAGCGTGGGCCCCTAAAATAAAAGTTATTCTATGATATCTTGGCTTGGATAATCTTTGCAATTCCAAACCTTAGCAGATTTGTACAAGTAGGACAGGGCATTATCTACGCAGAAAATCAGATTGTTTGTAATTTGCGACCTTATTGAGTTTTGACTTTAAAGGTATCGACTTAAGGCAACTAAATCTAGAGCATACGGCTCAGAGAGTACTAAAGTTCATGCAATCAGTGCTCATTACACGGATTTGTTATCAATATTCCATTTTCACCATGTTGTAGCATTTGAAATGGACTTTAAAACGCACTTTATCCCGTGTTTGTACTTACTCCAGAAGCTGAGATACGATACCTGTAGCTGGCTGCCAAGAAACTCGGCCTCACCGATTTTGGTGAAAATACATTTTAAGATATTGTATGGGCAGGAGGACCGTCATATAGGGGGGTAAGTTATAGAATAAATTCGAATCTTTTCTATACATGTTTTAGTGTGGTGTGCAGTAAAGTTTATTTTGCGATAAAAATATTGATTGTAACGATTCGATTTCATCAGAATTCAAGATCAAACTCTTTTTTTGTACGCATGCGTAATTCAGACAAAAGCGTAGGCCCCTAAAATAAAAGTTATTCTATGATATCTTGGCTTGGATAATCTTTGCAATTCCAAACCTTAGCAGATTTGTACAAGTAGGACAGGGCATTATCTACGCAGAAAATCACATTCTTTGTAATTTGCGACCTTATTGAGTTTTGACTTTAAAGGTATCGACTTAAGGCAACTAAATCTAGAGCAGACGGCTCAGAGAGTACTAAAGTTCATGCAATCAGTGCTCATTACACGGATTAGTTATCAATATTCCATTTTCACCATGTTGTAGCATTTGAAATGAACTTTAAAACGCACTTTATCCCGTGTTTGTACTTACTCCAGAAGCTGAGATACGATACCTGTAGCTGGCTGCCAACAAACTCGGCCTCACCGATTTTGGTGAAAATACATTATAATAGATTGTATGGGCAGGAGGACCGTCATTTAGGGGGGTAAGTTATAGAATAATTTCGAATCTTTTCTATACATGTTTTAGTGTGGTGTGCAGTAAAGTTTATTTTGCGATGAAAATTTTGATTGTAACGATTCGATTTCAATCAGAATTCAAGATCAGACTCTTTTTTTGTACGCATGCGTAATTCAGACAAAAGCGTGGGTTCCTAAAATAAAAGTTATTCTATGATATCTTGGCTTGGATAATCTTTGCAATTCCAAACCTTAGCAGATTTGTACAAGTAGGACAGGGCATTATCTACGCAGAAAATCAGATTGTTTGTAATTTGCGATCTTATTGAGTTTTGACTTTAAAGGTATTGACTTAAGGCAACTAAATCTAGAGCATATGGCTCAGAGAGTACTAAAGTTCATGCAATCAGTGCTCATTAAACGGATTAGTTATCAATATTCCATTTTCACCATGTTGTAGCATTTGAAATGAACTTTAAAACGCACTTTATCCCGTGTTTGTACTTACTCCAGAAGCTGAGATACGATACCTGTAGCTGGCTGCCAAGAAACTCGGCCTCACCGATTTTGGTGAAAATACATTTTAAGATATTGTATGGGCAGGAGGACCGTCATATAGGGGGGTAAGTTATAGAATAAATTCGAATCTTTTCTATACATGTTTTAGTGTGGTGTGCAGTAAAGTTTATTTTGCGATGAAAATTTTGATTGTAACGATTCGATTTCAATCAGAATTCAAGATCAGACTCTTTTTTTGTACGCATGCGTAATTCAGACAAAAGCGTGGGCCCCTAAAATAAAAGTTATTCTATGATATCTTGGCTTGGATAATCTTTGCAATTCCAAACCTTAGCAGATTTGTACAAGTAGGACAGGGCATTATCTACGCAGAAAATCAGATTGTTTGTAATTTGCGATCTTATTGAGTTTTGACTTTAAAGGTATTGACTTAAGGCAACTAAATCTAGAGCAGACGGCTCAGAGAGTACTAAAGTTCATGCAATCAGTGCTCATTACACGGATTAGTTATCAATATTCCATTTTCACCATGTTGTAGCATTTGAAATGAACTTTAAAACGCACTTTATCCCGTGTTTGTACTTACTCCAGAAGCTGAGATACGATACCTGTAGCTGGCTGCCAAGAAACTCGGCCTCACCGATTTTGGTCAAAATACATTATAAGAGATTGTATGGGCAGGAGGACCGTCATTTAGGGGGGTAAGTTATAGAATAATTTCGAATCTTTTCTATACATGTTTTAGTGTGGTGTGCAGTAAAGTTTATTTTGCGATGAAAATTTTGATTGTAACGATTCGATTTCAATCAGAATTCAAGATCAGACTCTTTTTTTGTACGCATGTGTAATTCAGACAAAAGCGTGGGCCACTAAAATAAAAGTTATTCTATGATATCTTGGCTTGGATAATCTTTGCAATTCCAAACCTTAGCAGATTTGTACAAGTAGGACAGGGCATTATCTACGCAGAAAATCAGATTGTTTGTAATTTGCGATCTTATTGAGTTTTGACTTTAAAGGTATTGACTTAAGGCAACTAAATCTAGAGCAGACGGCTCAGAGAGTACTAAAGTTCATGCAATCAGTGCTCATTACACGGATTAGTTATCAATATTCCATTTTCACCATGTTGTAGCATTTGAAATGAACTTTAAAACGCACTTTATCCCGTGTTTGTACTTACTCCAGAAGCTGAGATACGATACCTGTAGCTGGCTGCCAAGAAACTCGGCCTCACCGATTTTGGTGAAAATACATTATAAGAGATTGTATGGGCAGGAGGACCGTCATTTAGGGGGGTAAGTTATAGAATAATTTCGAATCTTTTCTATACATGTTTTAGTGTGGTGTGCAGTAAAGTTTATTTTGCGCTGAAAATTTTGATTGTAACGATTCGATTTCAATCAGAACTCAAGATCAGACTCTTTTTTTGTACGCATGCGTAATTCAGACAAAAGCGTGGGCCCCTAAAATAAAAGTTATTCTATGATATCTTGGATTGGATAATCTTTGCAATTCCAAACCTTAGCAGGTTTGTACAAGTAGGACAGGGCATTATCTACGCAGAAAATCAGATTGTTTGTAATTTGCGATCTTATTGAGTTTTGACTTTAAAGGTATTGACTTAAGGCAACGAAATCTAGAGCACACGGCTCAGAGAGTACTAAAGTTCATGCAATCAGTGCTCATTACACGGATTAGTTATCAATATTCCATTTTCACCATGTTGTAGCATTTGAAATGAACTTTAAAACGCACTTTATCCCGTGTTTGTACTTACTCCAGAAGCTGAGATACGATACCTGTAGCTGGCTGGCGAGAAACTCGGCCTCACCTATTTTGGTGAAAATACATTATATGAGATTGTATGGGCAGGAGTACCGTCATTTAGGGGGTAAGTTATAGAATAATTTCGAATCTTTTCTATACATGTTTTAGTGTGGTGTGCAGTAAAGTTTATTTTGCGCTGAAAATTTTGATTGTAACGATTCGATTTCAATCAGAACTCAAGATCAGACTCTTCTTTTGTACGCATGCGTAATTCAGACAAAAGCGTGGGCCCCTAAAATAAAAGTTATTCTATGATATCTTGGCTTGGATAATCTTTGCAATTCCAAACCTTAGCAGATTTGTACAAGTAGGACAGGGCATTATCTACGCAGAAAATCAGATTGTTTGTAATTTGCGATCTTATTGAGTTTTGACTTTAAAGGTATTGACTTAAGGCAACTAAATCTAGAGCAGGCGGCTAAGAGAGTACTAAAGTTCATGCAATCAGTGCTCATTACACGGATTAGTTATCAATATTCCATTTTCACAATGTTGTAGCATTTGAAATGAACTTTAAAACGCACTTTATCCCGTGTTTGTACTTACTCCAGAAGCTGAGATACGATACCTGTAGCTGGCTGCCAACAAACTCGGCCTCACCGATTTTGGTGAAAATACATTATAAGAGATTGTATGGGCAGGAGGACCGTCATTTAGGGGGGTAAGTTATAGAATAATTTCGAATCTTTTCTATACATGTTTTAGTGTGGTGTGCAGTAAAGTTTATTTTGCGATGAAAATTTTGATTGTAACGATTCGATTTCAATCAGAATTCAAGATCAGACTCTTTTTTTGTACGCATGCGTAATTCAGACAAAAGCGTGGGCCCCTAAAATAAAACTTATTCTATGATATCTTGGCTTGGATAATCTTTGCAATTCCAAACTTTAGCAGATTTGTACAAGTAGGACAGGGCATTATCTACGCAGAAAATCAGATTGTTTGTAATTTGCGATCTTATTGAGTTTTGACTTTAAAGGTATTGACTTAAGGCAACTAAATCTAGAGCAGACGGCTCAGAGAGTACTAAAGTTCATGCAATCAGTGCTCATTACACGGATTAGTTATCAATATTCCATTTTCACCATGTTGTAGCATTTGAAATGAACTTTAAAACGCACTTTATCCCGTGTTTGTACTAACTCCAGAAGCTAAGATACGATACCTGTAGCTGGCTGCCAAGAAACTCGGCCTCACCGATTTTGGTGAAAATACATTATAAGAGATTGTATGGGCAGGAGTACCGTCATTTAGGGGGGTAAGTTATAGAATAATTTCGAATCTTTTCTATACATGTTTTAGTGTGGTGTGCAGTAAAGTTTATTTTGCGATGAAAATTTTGATTGTAACGATTCGATTTCAATCAGAATTCAAGATCAGACTCTTTTTTTGTACGCATTCGCAATTCAGACAAAAGCGTGGGCCCTCTAAAATAAAAGTTATTCTATGATATCTTGGCTTGGATAATCTTTGCAATTCCAAACCTTAGCAGATTTGTACAAGTAGGACAGGGCACTATCTACGCAGAAAATTAGATTGTTTGTAATTTGCGATCTTATTGAGTTTTGACTTTAAAGGTATTGACTTAAGGCAATTAAATCTAGAGCAGACGGCTCAGAGAGTACTAAAGTTCATGCAATCAGTGCTCATTACACGGATTAGTTATCAATATTCCATTTTCACCATGTTGTAAAATTTGAAATGAACTTTATAACGCACTTTATCCCGTGTTTGTACTTACTGCAGAAGCTGAGATCCGATACCTGTAGATGGCTGCCAAGAAACTCGGCCTCACCGATTTTGGTGAAAATACATTATAAGAGATTGTATGGGCAGGAGGACCGTCATTTAGGGGGGTAAGTTATAGAATAATTTCGAATCTTTTCTATACATGTTTTAGTGTGGTGTGCAGTAAAGTTTATTTTGCGCTGAACATTTTGATTGTAACGATTCGATTTCAATCAGAACTCAAGATCAGACTCTTTTTTTGTACGCATGCGTAATTCAGACAAAAGCGTGGGCCCCTAAAATAAAAGTTATTCTATGATATCTTGGCTTGGATAATCTTTGCAATTCCAAACCTTAGCAGATTTGTACAAGTAGGACAGGGCATTATCTACGCAGAAAATCAGATTGTTTGTAATTTGCGATCTTATTGAGTTTTGACTTTAAAGGTATTGACTTAAGGGAACTAAATCTAGAGCAGACGGCTAAGAGAGTACTAAAGTTCATGCAATCAGTGCTCATTACACGGATTAGTTATCAATATTCCATTTTCACCATGTTGTAGCATTTGAAATGAACTTTAAAACGCTTTTTATCCCGTGTTTGTACTTACTCCAGAAGCTGAGATACGATACCTGTAGCTGGCTGCCAAGAAACTCGGCCTCACCGATTTTGGTGAAAATACATTATAAGAGATTGTATGGGCAGAAGGACCGTCATTTAGGGGGTAAGTTATAGAATAATTTCGAATCTTTTCTATACATGTTTTAGTGTGGTGTGCAGTAAAGTTTATTTTGCGATGAAAATTTTGATTGTAACGATTCGATTTCAATCAGAATTCAAGATCAGACTCTTTTTTTGTACGCATGCGTAATTCAGACAAAAGCGTGGGCCCCTAAAGTAAAAGTTATTCTATGATATCTTGGCTTGGATAATCTTTGCAATTCCAAACCTTAGCAGATTTGTACAAGTAGGACAGGGCATTATCTACGCAGAAAATCAGATTGTTTGTAATTTGCGATCTTATTGAGTTTTGACTTTAAAGGTATTGACTTAAGGCAACTAAATCTAGAGCAGACGGCTCAGAGAGTACTAAAGTTCATGCAATCAGTGCTCATTACACGGATTAGTTATCAATATTCCATTTTCACCATGTTGTAGCATTTGAAATGAACTTTAAAACGCACCTTATCCCGTGTTTGTACTAACTCCAGAAGCTGAGATACGATACCTGTAGCTGGCTGCCAAGAAACTCGGCCTCACCGATTTTGGTGAAAACACATTATAAGAGATTGTATGGGCAGGAGGACCGTCATTTAGGGGGGTAAGTTATAGAGAAAATTTCGAATCTTTTCTATACATGTTTTAGTGTGGTGTGCAGTAAAGTTTATTTTGCGATGAACATTTTGATTGTAACGATTCGATTTCAATCAGAATTCAAGATCAGACTCTTTTTTTGTACGCATGCGTAATTCAGACAAAAGCGTGGGCCCTCTAAAATAAAAGTTATTCTATGATATCTTGGCTTGGATAATCTTTGCAATTCCAAACCTTAGCAGATTTGTACAAGTAGGACAGGGCAGTATCTACGCAGAAAATCAGATTGTTTGTAATTTGCGATCTTATTGAGTTTTGACTTTAAAGGTATTGACTTAAGGCAACTAAATCTAGAGCAGACGGCTCAGAGAGTACTAAAGTTCATGCAATCAGTGCTCATTACACGGATTAGTTATCAATATTCCATTTTCACCATGTTGTAGCATTTGAAATGAACTTTAAAACGCACTTTATCCCGTGTTTGTACTAACTCCAGAAGCTGAGATACGATACCTGTAGCTGGCTGCCAAGAAACTCGGCCTCACCGATTTTGGTGAAAATACATTATAAGAGATTGTATGGGCAGGAGGACCGTCATTTAGGGGGGTAAGTTATAGAGAAAATTTCGAATCTTTTCTATACATGTTTTAGTGTGGTGTGCAGTAAAGTTTATTTTGCGATGAAAATTTTGATTGTAACGATTCGATTTCAATCAGAATTCAAGATCAGACTCTTTTTTTGTACGCATGCGTAATTCAGACAAAAGCGTGGGCCCCTAAAATAAAAGTTATTCTAATATATCTTGGCTTGGATAATCTTTGCAATTCCAAACATTAGCAGATTTGTACAAGTAGGACAGGGCACTATCTACGCAGAAAATCAGATTGTTTGTAATTTGCGATCTTATTGAGTTTTGACTTTAAAGGTATTGACTTAAGGCAACTCAATCTAGAGCAGACGGCTTAGAGAGTACTAAAGTTCATGCAATCAGTGCTCATTACACGGATTAGTTATCAATATTCCATTTTCACCATGTTGTAGAATTTGAAATGAACTTTATAACGCACTTTATCCCGTGTTTGTACTTACTCCAGAAGCTGAGATACGATACCTGTAGCTGGCTGCCAAGAAACTCGGCCTCACCGATTTTGGTGAAAATACATTATAAGAGATTGTATGGGCAGGAGGACCGTCATTTAAAGGGGTAAGTTATAGAATAATTTCGAATCTTTTCTATACATGTTTTAGTGTGGTGTGCAGTAAAGTTTATTCTGCGATGAAAATTTTGATTGTAACGATTCGATTTCAATCAGAATTCAAGATCAGACTCTTTTTTTGTACGCATGCGTAATTCAGACAAAAGCGTGGGCCCCTAAAATAAAAGTTATTCTATGATATCTTGGCTTGGATAATCTTTGCAATTCCAAACCTTAGCAGATTTGTACAAGTAGGACAGGGCATTATCTACGCAGAAAATCAGATTGTTTGTAATTTGCGATCTTATTGAGTTTTGACTTTAAAGGTATTGACTTAAGGCAACGAAATCTAGAGCACACGGCTTAGAGAGTACTAAAGTTCATGCAATCAGTGCTCATTACACGGATTAGTTATCAATATTCCATTTTCACCATGTTGTAGCATTTGAAATGAACTTTAAAACGCACTTTATCCCGTGTTTGTACTAACTCCAGAAGCTGAGATACGATACCTGTAGCTGGCTGCCAAGAAACTCGGCCTCACCGATTTTGGTGAAAATACATTATAAGAGATTGTATGGGCAGGAGGACCGTCATTTAGGGGGGTAAGTTATAGAGAAAATTTCGAATCTTTTCTATACATGTTTTAGTGTGGTGTGCAGTAAAGTTTATTTTGCGATGAAAATTTTGATTGTAACGATTCGATTTCAATCAGAATTCAAGATCAGACTCTTTTTTTGTACGCATGCGTAATTCAGACAAAAGCGTGGGCCCCTAAAATAAAAGTTATTCTAATATATCTTGGCTTGGATAATCTTTGCAATTCCAAACCTTAGCAGATTTGTACAAGTAGGACAGGGCACTATCTACGCAGAAAATCAGATTGTTTGTAATTTGCGATCTTATTGAGTTTTGACTTTAAAGGTATTGACTTAAGGCAACTCAATCTAGAGCAGACGGCTTAGAGAGTACTAAAGTTCATGCAATCAGTGCTCATTACACGGATTAGTTATCAATATTCCATTTTCACCATGTTGTAGAATTTGAAATGAACTTTATAACGCACTTTATCCCGTGTTTGTACTTACTCCAGAAGCTGAGATACGATACCTGTAGCTGGCTGCCAAGAAACTCGGCCTCACCGATTTTGGTGAAAATACATTATAAGAGATTGTATGGGCAGGAGGACCGTCATTTAAAGGGGTAAGTTATAGAATAATTTCGAATCTTTTCTATACATGTTTTAGTGTGGTGTGCAGTAAAGTTTATTTTGCGCTGAAAATTTTGATTGTAACGATTCGATTTCAATCAGAACTCAAGATCAGACTCTTTTTTTGTACGCATGCGTAATTCAGACAAAAGCGTGGGCCCCTAAAATAAAAGTTATTCTATGATATCTTGGCTTGGATAATCTTTGCAATTCCAAACCTTAGCAGATTTGTACAAGTAGGACAGGGCATTATCTACGCAGAAAATCAGATTGTTTGTAATTTGCGATCTTATTGAGTTTTGACTTTAAAGGTATTGACTTAAGGCAACGAAATCTAGAGCACACGGCTTAGAGAGTACTAAAGTTCATGCAATCAGTGCTCATTACACGGATTAGTTATCAATATTCCATTTTCACCATGTTGTAGCATTTGAAATGAACTTTAAAACGCACTTTATCCCGTGTTTGTACTTACTCCAGAAGCTGAGATACGATACCTGTAGCTGGCTGCCAAGAAACTCGGCCTCACCAATTTTGGTGAAAATACATTATAAGAGATTGTATGGGCAGGAGGACCGTCATTTAGGGGGGTAAGTTATAGAATAATTTCGAATCTTTTCTATACATGTTTTAGTGTGGTGTGCAGTAAAGTTTATTTTGCGCTGAAAATTTTGATTGTAACGATTCGATTTCAATCAGAACTCAAGATCAGACTCTTTTTTTGTACGCATGCGTAATTCAGACAAAAGCGTGGGCCCCTAAAATAAAAGTTATTCTATGATATCTTGGCTTGGATAATCTTTGCAGTTCCAAACCTTAGCAGATTTGTACAAGTAGGACAGGGCATTATCTACGCAGAAAATCAGATTGTTTGTAATTTGCGATCTTATTGAGTTTTGACTTTAAAGGTATTGACTTAAGGCAACGAAATCTAGAGCACACGGCTCAGAGAGTACTAAAGTTCATGCAATCAGTGCTCATTACACGGATTAGTTATCAATATTCCATTTTCACCATGTTGTAGCATTTGAATTGAACTTTAAAACGCACTTTATCCCGTGTTTGTACTTACTCCAGAAGCTGAGATACGATACCTGTAGCTGGCTGCCAAGAAACTCGGCCTCACCGATTTTGGTTAAAATACATTATAAGAGATTGTATGGGCAGGAGGACCGTCACTTAGGGGGGTAAGTTATAGAATAATTTCGAATCTTTTCTATACATGTTTTAGTGTGGTGTGCAGTAAAGTTTATTTTGCGATGAAAATTTTGATTGTAACGATTCGATTTCAATCAGAATTCAAGATCAGACTCTTTTTTTTTACGCATGCGTAATTCAGACAAAAGCGTGGGCCCCTAAAATAAAAGTTATTCTATGATATCTTGGCTTGGATAATCTTTGCAATTCCAAACCTTAGCAGATTTGTACAAGTAGGACAGGGCATTATCTACGCAGAAAATCAGATTGTTTGTAATTTGCGATCTTATTGAGTTTTGACTTTAAAGGTATTGACTTAAGGCAATTAAATCTAGAGCAGATTGCTCAGAGAGTACTAAAGTTCATGCAGTCAGTGCTGATTACACTGATTAGTTATCAATATTCCATTTTCACCATGTTGTAGCATTTGAAATGAACTTTAAAACGCACTTTATCCCGTGTTTGTACTTACTCCAGAAGCTGAGATACGATACCTGTAGCTGGCTGCCAAGAAACTCGGCCTCACCGATTTTGGTCAAAATACATTATAAGAGATTGTATGGGCAGGAGGACCGTCATTTAGGGGGGTAAGTTATAGAATAATTTCGAATCTTTTCTATACATGTTTTAGTGTGGTGTGCAGTAAAGTTTATTTTGCGCTGAAAATTTTGATTGTAACGATTCGATTTCAATCAGAATTCAAGATCAGACTCTTTTTTTGTACGCATGCGTAATTCAGACAAAAGCGTGGGCCCCTAAAATAAAAGTTATTCTATGATATCTTGGCTTGGATAATCTTTGCAATTCCAAACCTTAGCAGATTTGTACAAGTAGGACAGGGCATTATCTACGCAGAAAATCAGATTGTTTGTAATTTGCGATCTTATTGAGTTTTGACTTTAAAGGTATTGACTTAAGGCAATTAAATCTAGAGCAGATTGCTCAGAGAGTACTAAAGTTCATGCAGTCAGTGCTGATTACACTGATTAGTTATCAATATTCCATTTTCACCATGTTGTAGCATTTGAAATGAACTTTAAAACGCACTTTATCCCGTGTTTGTACTTACTCCAGAAGCTGAGATACGATACCTGTAGCTGGCTGCCAAGAAACTCGGCCTCACCGATTTTGGTTAAAATACATTATAAGAGATTGTATGGGCAGGAGGACCGTCATTTAGGGGGGTAAGTTATAGAATAATTTCGAATCTTTTCTATACATGTTTTAGTGTGGTGTGCAGTAAAGTTTATTTTGCGATGAAAATTTTGATTGTAACGATTCGATTTCAATCAGAATTCAAGATCAGACTCTTTCTTTTTACGCATGCGTAATTCAGACAAAAGCGTGGGCCCCTATAATAAAAGTTATTCTATGATATCTTGGCTTGGATAATCTTTGCAATTCCAAACCTTAGCAGATTTGTACAAGTAGGACAGGGCATTATCTACGCAGAAAATCAGATTGTTTGTAATTTGCGATCTTATTGAGTTTTGACTTTAAAGGTATTGACTTAAGGCAATTAAATCTAGAGCAGATTGCTCAGAGAGTACTAAAGTTCATGCAGTCAGTGCTGATTACACTGATTAGTTATCAATATTCCATTTTCACCATGTTGTAGCATTTGAAATGAACTTTAAAACGCACTTTATCCCGTGTTTGTACTTACTCCAGAAGCTGAGATACGATACCTGTAGCTGGCTGCCAAGAAACTCGGCCTCACCGATTTTGGTGAAAATACATTATAAGAGATTGTATGGGCAGGAGGACCGTCATTTAGGGGGGTAAGTTATAGAATAATTTCGAATCTTTTCTATACATGTTTTAGTGTGGTGTGCAGTAAAGTTTATTTTGCGCTGAAAATTTTGATTGTAACGATTCGATTTCAATCAGAATTCAAGATCAGACTCTTTTTTTGTACGCATGCGTAATTCAGACAAAAGCGTGGGCCCCTAAAATAAAAGTTATTCTATGATATCTTGGCTTGGATAATCTTTGCAATTCCAAACCTTAGCAGATTTGTACAAGTAGGACAGGGCATTATCTACGCAGAAAATCAGATTGTTTGTAATTTGCGATCTTATTGAGTTTTGACTTTAAAGGTATTGACTTAAGGCAATTAAATCTAGAGCAGATTGCTCAGAGAGTACTAAAGTTCATGCAGTCAGTGCTGATTACACTGATTAGTTATCAATATTCCATTTTCACCATGTTGTAGCATTTGAAATGAACTTTAAAACGCACTTTATCCCGTGTTTGTACTTACTCCAGAAGCTGAGATACGATACCTGTAGCTGGCTGCCAAGAAACTCGGCCTCACCGATTTTGGTTAAAATACATTATAAGAGATTGTATGGGCAGGAGGACCGTCATTTAGGGGGGTAAGTTATAGAATAATTTCGAATCTTAACTATACATGTTTTAGTGTGGTGTGCAGTAAAGTTTATTTTGCGATGAAAATTTTGATTGTAACGATTCGATTTCAATCAGAATTCAAGATCAGACTCTTTTTTTTACGCATGCGTAATTCAGACAAAAGCGTGGGCCCCTAAAATAAAAGTTATTCTATGATATCTTGGCTTGGATAATCTTTGCAATTCCAAACCTTAGCAGATTTGTACAAGTAGGACAGGGCATTATCTACGCAGAAAATCAGATTGTTTGTAATTTGCGATCTTATTGAGTTTTGACTTTAAAGGTATTGACTTAAGGCAATTAAATCTAGAGCAGATTGCTCAGAGAGTACTAAAGTTCATGCAGTCAGTGCTGATTACACTGATTAGTTATCAATATTCCATTTTCACCATGTTGTAGCATTTGAAATGAACTTTAAAACGCACTTTATCCCGTGTTTGTACTTACTCCAGAAGCTGAGATACGATACCTGTAGCTGGCTGCCAAGAAACTCGGCCTCATCGATTTTGGTGAAAATACATTATAAGAGATTGTATGGGCAGGAGGACCGTCATTTAGGGGGGTAAGTTATAGAATAATTTCGAATCTTTTCTATACATGTTTTAGTGTGGTGTGCAGTAAAGTTTATTTTGCGCTGAAAATTTTGATTGTAACGATTCGATTTCAATCAGAATTCAAGATCAGACTCTTTTTTTGTACGCATGCGTAATTCAGACAAAAGCGTGGGCCCCTAAAATAAAAGTTATTCTATGATATCTTGGCTTGGATAATCTTTGCAATTCCAAACCTTAGCAGATTTGTACAAGTAGGACAGGGCATTATCTACGCAGAAAATCAGATTGTTTGTAATTTGCGATCTTATTGAGTTTTGACTTTAAAGGTATTGACTTAAGGCAATTAAATCTAGAGCAGATTGCTCAGAGAGTACTAAAGTTCATGCAGTCAGTGCTGATTACACTGATTAGTTATCAATATTCCATTTTCACCATGTTGTAGCATTTGAAATGAACTTTAAAACGCACTTTATCCCGTGTTTGTACTTACTCCAGAAGCTGAGATACGATACCTGTAGCTGGCTGCCAAGAAACTCGGCCTCACCGATTTTGGTTAAAATACATTATAAGAGATTGTATGGGCAGGAGGACCGTCATTTAGGGGGGTAAGTTATAGAATAATTTCGAATCTTAACTATACATGTTTTAGTGTGGTGTGCAGTAAAGTTTATTTTGCGATGAAAATTTTGATTGTAACGATTCGATTTCAATCAGAATTCAAGATCAGACTCTTTTTTTTACGCATGCGTAATTCAGACAAAAGCGTGGGCCCCTAAAATAAAAGTTATTCTATGATATCTTGGCTTGGATAATCTTTGCAATTCCAAACCTTAGCAGATTTGTACAAGTAGGACAGGGCATTATCTACGCAGAAAATCAGATTGTTTGTAATTTGCGATCTTATTGAGTTTTGACTTTAAAGGTATTGACTTAAGGCAATTAAATCTAGAGCAGATTGCTCAGAGAGTACTAAAGTTCATGCAGTCAGTGCTGATTACACTGATTAGTTATCAATATTCCATTTTCACCATGTTGTAGCATTTGAAATGAACTTTAAAACGCACTTTATCCCGTGTTTGTACTTACTCCAGAAGCTGAGATACGATACCTGTAGCTGGCTGCCAAGAAACTCGGCCTCATCGATTTTGGTGAAAATACATTATAAGAGATAGTATGGGCAGGAGGACCGTCATTTAGGGGGGTAAGTTATAGAATAATTTCGAATCTTTTCTATACATGTTTTAGTGTGGTGTGCAGTAAAGTTTATTTTGCGCTGAAAATTTTGATTGTAACGATTCGATTTCAATCAGAATTCAAGATCAGACTCTTTTTTTGTACGCATGCGTAATTCAGACAAAAGCGTGGGCCCCTAAAATAAAAGTTATTCTATGATATCTTGGCTTGGATAATCTTTGCAATTCCAAACCTTAGCAGATTTGTACAAGTAGGACAGGGCATTATCTACGCAGAAAATCAGATTGTTTGTAATTTGCGATCTTATTGAGTTTTGACTTTAAAGGTATTGACTTAAGGCAATTAAATCTAGAGCAGATTGCTCAGAGAGTACTAAAGTTCATGCAGTCAGTGCTGATTACACTGATTAGTTATCAATATTCCATTTTCACCATGTTGTAGCATTTGAAATGAACTTTAAAACGCACTTTATCCCGTGTTTGTACTTACTCCAGAAGCTGAGATACGATACCTGTAGCTGGCTGCCAAGAAACTCGGCCTCACCGATTTTGGTTAAAATACATTATAAGAGATTGTATGGGCAGGAGGACCGTCATTTAGGGGGGTAAGTTATAGAATAATTTCGAATCTTAACTATACATGTTTTAGTGTGGTGTGCAGTAAAGTTTATTTTGCGATGAAAATTTTGATTGTAACGATTCGATTTCAATCAGAATTCAAGATCAGACTCTTTTTTTTTACGCATGCGTAATTCAGACAAAAGCGTGGGCCCCTAAAATAAAAGTTATTCTATGATATCTTGGCTTGGATAATCTTTGCAATTCCAAACCTTAGCAGATTTGTACAAGTAGGACAGGGCATTATCTACGCAGAAAATCAGATTGTTTGTAATTTGCGATCTTATTGAGTTTTGACTTTAAAGGTATTGACTTAAGGCAATTAAATCTAGAGCAGATTGCTCAGAGAGTACTAAAGTTCATGCAGTCAGTGCTGATTACACTGATTAGTTATCAATATTCCATTTTCACCATGTTGTAGCATTTGAAATGAACTTTAAAACGCACTTTATCCCGTGTTTGTACTTACTCCAGAAGCTGAGATACGATACCTGTAGCTGGCTGCCAAGAAACTCGGCCTCACCGATTTTGGTGAAAATACATTATAAGAGATTGTATGGGCAGGAGGACCGTCATTTAGGGGGGTAAGTTATAGAATAATTTCGAATCTTTTCTATACATGTTTTAGTGTGGTGTGCAGTAAAGTTTATTTTGCGATGAAAATTTTGATTGTAACGATTCGATTTCAATCAGAATTCAAGATCAGACTCTTTTTTTGTACGCATGCGTAATTCAGACAAAAGCGTGGGCCCCTAAAATAAAAGTTATTCTATGATATCTTGGCTTGGATAATCTTTGCAATTCCAAACCTTAGCAGATTTGTACAAGTAGGACAGGGCATTATCTACGCAGAAAATCAGATTGTTTGTAATTTGCGATCTTATTGAGTTTTGACTTTAAAGGTATTGACTTAAGGCAATTAAATCTAGAGCAGATTGCTCAGAGAGTACTAAAGTTCATGCAGTCAGTGCTGATTACACTGATTAGTTATCAATATTCCATTTTCACCATGTTGTAGCATTTGAAATGAACTTTAAAACGCACTTTATCCCGTGTTTGTACTTACTCCAGAAGCTGAGATACGATACCTGTAGCTGGCTGCGAAGAAACTCGGCCTCACCGATTTTGGTGAAAATACATTATAAGAGATTGTATGGGCAGGAGGACCGTCATTTAGGGAGGTAAGTTATAGAATAATTTCGAATCTTTTCTATACATGTTTTAGTGTGGTGTGCAGTAAAGTTTATTTTGCGATGAAAATTTTGATTGTAACGATTCGATTTCAATCAGAATTCAAGATCAGACTCTTTTTTTGTACGCATGCGTAATTCAGACAAAAGCGTGGGCCCCTAAAATAAAAGTTATTCTATGATATCTTGGCTTGGATAATCTTTGCAATTCCAAACCTTAGCAGATTTGTACAAGTAGGACAGGGCATTATCTACGCAGAAAATCAGATTGTTTGTAATTTGCGATCTTATTGAGTTTTGACTTTAAAGGTATTGACTTAAGGCAATTAAATCTAGAGCAGACGGCTCAGAGAGTACTAAAGTTCATGCAGTCAGTGCTGATTACACGGATTAGTTATCAATATTCCATTTTCACCATGTTGTAGTATTTGAAATGAACTTAAAAACGCTTTTTATCCCGTGTTTGTACTTACTCCAGAAGCTGAGATACGATACCTGTAGCTGGCTGCGAAGAAACTCGGCCTCACCGATTTTGGTGAAAATACATTATAAGAGATTGTATGGGCAGGAGGACCGTCATTTAGGGAGGTAAGTTATAGAATAATTTCGAATCTTTTCTATACATGTTTTAGTGTGGTGTGCAGTAAAGTTTATTTTGCGATGAAAATTTTGATTGTAACGATTCGATTTCAATCAGAATTCAAGATCAGACTCTTTTTTTGTACGCATGCGTAATTCAGACAAAAGCGTGGGCCCCTAAAATAAAAGTTATTCTATGATATCTTGGCTTAGATAATCTTTGCAATTCCAAACCTTAGCAGATTTGTACAAGTAGGACAGGGCATTATCTACGCAGAAAATCAGATTGTTTGTAATTTGCGATCTTATTGCGTCCTGACTTTAAAGGTATTGACTTAAGGCAGCTCAATCTAGAGCAGATAGCTCAGAGAGTACTAAAGGTCATGCAGTCAGTGCTGATTACACGGATTAGTTATCAATATTCCATTTTCACCATGTTGTAGCATTTGAAATGAACTTTAAAACGCACTTTATCCCGTGTTTGTACTTACTCCAGAAGCTGAGATACGATACCTGTAGCTGGCTGCCAAGAAACTCGGCCTCACCGATTTTGGTGAAAATACATTATAAGAGATTGTATGGGCAGGAGGACCGTCATTTAGGGAGGTAAGTTATAGAATAATTTCGAATCTTTTCTATACATGTTTTAGTGTGGTGTGCAGTAAAGTTTATTTTGCGATGAAAATTTTGATTGTAACGATTCGATTTCAATCAGAATTCAAGATCAGACTCTTTTTTTGTACGCATGCGTAATTCAGACAAAACCGTGGGCCCCTAAAATAAAAGTTATTCTATGATATCTTGGCTTGGATAATCTTTGCAATTCCAAACCTTAGCAGATTTGTACAAGTAGGACAGGGCATTATCTACGCAGAAAATCAGATTGTTTGTAATTTGCGATCTTATTGAGTCTTGACTTTAAAGGTATTGACTTAGGGCAGCTAAATCTAGAGCAGACGGCTCAGAGAGTACTAAAGTTCATGCAGTCAGTGCTGATTACACGGATTAGTTATCAATATTCCATTTTCACCATGTTGTAGCATTTGAAATGAACTTTAAAACGCACTTTATCCCGTGTTTGTACTTACTCCAGAAGCTGAGATACGATACCTGTAGCTGGCTGCCAAGAAACTCGGCCTCACCGATTTTGGTGAAAATACATTATAAGAGATTGTATGGGCAGGAGGACCGTCATTTAGGGGGGTAAGTTATAGAATAATTTCGAATCTTTTCTATACATGTTTTAGTGTGGTGTGCAGTAAAGTTTATTTTGCGATGAAAATTTTGATTGTAACGATTCGATTTCAATGAGAATTCAAGATCAGACTCTTTTTTTGTACGCATGCGTAATTCAGACAAAAGCGTGGGCCCCTAAAATAAAAGTTATTCTATGATATCTTGGCTTGGATAATCTTTGCAATTCCAAACCTTAGCAGATTTGTACAAGTAGGACAGGGCATTATCTACGCAGAAAATCAGATTGTTTGTAATTTGCGATCTTATTGAGTCTTGACTTTAAACGTATTGACTTAAGGCAGCTAAATCTAGAGCAGACGGCTCAGAGAGTACTAAAGTTCATGCAATCAGTGCTCATTACACGGATTAGTTATCAATATTCCATTTTCACCATGTTGTAGCATTTGAAATGAACTTAAAAACGCACTTTATCCCGTGTTTGTACTTACTCCAGAAGCTGAGATACAATACCTGTAGATGGCTGCCAAGAAACTCGGCCTCACCGATTTTGGTGAAAATACATTATAAGAGATTGTATGGGCAGGAGGACCGTCATTTAGGGGGGTAAGTTATTGAATAATTTCGAATCTTTTCTATACATGTTTTAGTGTGGTGTGCAGTAAAGTTTATTTTGCGATGAAAATTTTGATTGTAACGATTCGATTTCAATCAGAATTCAAGATCAGACTCTTTTTTTGTACGCATGCGTAATTCAGACAAAACCGTGGGCCCCTAAAATAAAAGTTATTCTATGATATCTTGGCTTGGATAATCTTTGCAATTCCAAACCTTAGCAGATTTGTACAAGTAGGACAGGGCATTATCTACGCAGAAAATCAGATTGTTTGTAATTTGCGATCTTATTGAGTTTTGACTTTAAAGGTATTGACTTAAGGCAGCTAAATCTAGAGCAGACGGCTCAGAGAGTACTAAAGTTCATGCAATCAGTGCTCATTACACGGAGTAGTTATTAATATTCCATTTTCACATTGTTGTAGCATTTGAAATGAACTTTAAAACGCACTTTATCCCGTGTTTGTACTTACTCCAGAAGCTGAGATACGATACCTGTAGCTGGCTGCCAAGAAACTCGGCCTCACCGATTTTGGTGAAAATACATTATAAGAGATTGTATGGGCAGGAGGACCGTCATTTAGGGAGGTAAGTTATAGAATAATTTCGAATGTTTTCTATACATGTTTTAGTGTGGTGTGCAGTAAAGTTTATTTTGCGATGAAAATTTTGATTGTAACGATTCGATTTCAATCAGAATTCAAGATCAGACTCTTTTTTTGTACGCATGCGTAATTCAGACAAAAGCTTTGGCCCCTAAAATAAAAGTTATTCTATGATATCTTGGCTTGGATAATCTTTGCAATTCCAAACCTTAGCAGATTTGTACAAGTAGGACAGGGCATTATCTACGCAGAAAATCAGATTGTTTGTAATTTGCGATCTTATTGCGTCCTGACTTTAAAGGTATTGACTTAAGGCAGCTCAATCTAGAGCAGATAGCTCAGAGAGTACTAAAGGTCATGCAGTCAGTGCTGATTACACGGATTAGTTATCAATATTCCATTTTCACCATGTTGTAGCATTTGAAATGAACTTTAAAACGCACTTTATCCCGTGTTTGTACTTACTCCAGAAGCTGAGATACGATACCTGTAGCTGGCTGCCAAGAAACTCGGCCTCACCGATTTTGGTGAAAATACATTATAAGAGATTGTATGGGCAGGAGGACCGTCATTTAGGGAGGTAAGTTATAGAATAATTTCGAATCTTTTCTATACATGTTTTAGTGTGGTGTGCAGTAAAGTTTATTTTGCGATGAAAATTTTGATTGTAACGATTCGATTTCAATCAGAATTCAAGATCAGACTCTTTTTTTGTACGCATGCGTAATTCAGACAAAACCGTGGGCCCCTAAAATAAAAGTTATTCTATGATATCTTGGCTTGGATAATCTTTGCAATTCCAAACCTTAGCAGATTTGTACAAGTAGGACAGGGCATTATCTACGCAGAAAATCAGATTGTTTGTAATTTGCGATCTTATTGAGTCTTGACTTTAAAGGTATTGACTTAGGGCAGCTAAATCTAGAGCAGACGGCTCAGAGAGTACTAAAGTTCATGCAGTCAGTGCTGATTACACGGATTAGTTATCAATATTCCATTTTCACCATGTTGTAGCATTTGAAATGAACTTTAAAACGCACTTTATCCCGTGTTTGTACTTACTCCAGAAGCTGAGATACGATACCTGTAGCTGGCTGCCAAGAAACTCGGCCTCACCGATTTTGGTGAAAATACATTATAAGAGATTGTATGGGCAGGAGGACCGTCATTTAGGGGGGTAAGTTATAGAATAATTTCGAATCTTTTCTATACATGTTTTAGTGTGGTGTGCAGTAAAGTTTATTTTGCGATGAAAATTTTGATTGTAACGATTCGATTTCAATGAGAATTCAAGATCAGACTCTTTTTTTGTACGCATGCGTAATTCAGACAAAAGCGTGGGCCCCTAAAATAAAAGTTATTCTATGATATCTTGGCTTGGATAATCTTTGCAATTCCAAACCTTAGCAGATTTGTACAAGTAGGACAGGGCATTATCTACGCAGAAAATCAGATTGTTTGTAATTTGCGATCTTATTGAGTCTTGACTTTAAACGTATTGACTTAAGGCAGCTAAATCTAGAGCAGACGGCTCAGAGAGTACTAAAGTTCATGCAATCAGTGCTCATTACACGGATTAGTTATCAATATTCCATTTTCACCATGTTGTAGCATTTGAAATGAACTTAAAAACGCACTTTATCCCGTGTTTGTACTTACTCCAGAAGCTGAGATACAATACCTGTAGATGGCTGCCAAGAAACTCGGCCTCACCGATTTTGGTGAAAATACATTATAAGAGATTGTATGGGCAGGAGGACCGTCATTTAGGGGGGTAAGTTATTGAATAATTTCGAATCTTTTCTATACATGTTTTAGTGTGGTGTGCAGTAAAGTTTATTTTGCGATGAAAATTTTGATTGTAACGATTCGATTTCAATCAGAATTCAAGATCAGACTCTTTTTTTGTACGCATGCGTAATTCAGACAAAACCGTGGGCCCCTAAAATAAAAGTTATTCTATGATATCTTGGCTTGGATAATCTTTGCAATTCCAAACCTTAGCAGATTTGTACAAGTAGGACAGGGCATTATCTACGCAGAAAATCAGATTGTTTGTAATTTGCGATCTTATTGAGTTTTGACTTTAAAGGTATTGACTTAAGGCAGCTAAATCTAGAGCAGACGGCTCAGAGAGTACTAAAGTTCATGCAATCAGTGCTCATTACACGGAGTAGTTATTAATATTCCATTTTCACATTGTTGTAGCATTTGAAATGAACTTTAAAACGCACTTTATCCCGTGTTTGTACTTACTCCAGAAGCTGAGATACGATACCTGTAGCTGGCTGCCAAGAAACTCGGCCTCACCGATTTTGGTGAAAATACATTATAAGAGATTGTATGGGCAGGAGGACCGTCATTTAGGGAGGTAAGTTATAGAATAATTTCGAATGTTTTCTATACATGTTTTAGTGTGGTGTGCAGTAAAGTTTATTTTGCGATGAAAATTTTGATTGTAACGATTCGATTTCAATCAGAATTCAAGATCAGACTCTTTTTTTGTACGCATGCGTAATTCAGACAAAAGCGTGGGCCCCTAAAATAAAAGTTATTCTATGATATCTTGGCTTGGATAATCTTTGCAATTCCAAACCTTAGCAGATTTGTACAAGTAGGACAGGGCATTATCTACGCAGAAAATCAGATTGTTTGTAATTTGCGATCTTATTGAGTTTTGACTTTAAAGGTATTCACTTAAGGCAGCTAAATCTAGAGCAGACGGCTCAGAGAGTACTAAAGTTCATGCAATCAGTGCTCATTACACGGATTAGTTATTAATATTCCATTTTCACATTGTTGTAGCATTTGAAATGAACTTTAAAACGCACTTTATCCCGTGTTTGTACTTACTCCAGAAGCTGAGATACGATACCTGTAGCTGGCTGCCAAGAAACTCGGCCTCACCGATTTTGGTGAAAATACATTATAAGAGATTGTATGGGCAGGAGGACCGTCATTTAGGGGGGTAAGTTATTGAATAATTTCGAATCTTTTCTATACATGTTTTAGTGTGGTGTGCATTAAAGTTTATTTTGCGATGAAAATTTTGATTGTAACGATTCGATTTCAATCAGAATTCAAGATCAGACTCTTTTTTTGTACGCATGCGTAATTCAGACAAAAGCGTGGGCCCCTAAAAATAAAAGTTATTCTATGATATCTTGGCTTGAATAATCTTTGCAATTCCAAACCTTAGCAGATTTGTACAAGTAGGACAGGGCATTATCTACGCAGAAAATCAGATTGTTTGTAATTTGCGATCTTATTGAGTTTTGACTTTAAAGGTATTGACTTAAGGTAGCTAAATCTAGAGCAGATCGCTCAGAGAGTACTAAAGTTCATGCAATCAGTGCTCATTACACGGATTAGTTATCAATATTCCATTTTCACATTGTTGTAGCATTTGAAATGAACTTTAAAACGCACTTTATCCCGTGTTTGTACTTACTCCAGAAGCTGAGATACGATACCTGTAGCTGGCTGCCAAGAAACTCGGCCTCACCGATTTTGGTGAAAATACATTATAAGAGATTGTATGGGCAGGAGGACCGTCATTTAGGGGGGTAAGTTATAGAATAATTTCGAATCTTTTCTATACATGTTTTAGTGTGGTGTGCAGTAAAGTTTATTTTGCAATGAAAACTTTGATTGTAACGATTCGATTTCAATCAGAATTCAAGATCAGACTCTTTTTTTGTACGCATGCGTAATTCAGACAAAAGCGTGGGCCCCTAAAATAAAAGTTATTCTATGATATCTTGGCTTGGATAATCTTTGCAATTCCAAACCTTAGCAGATTTGTACAAGTAGGACAGGGCATTATCTACGCAGAAAATCAGATTGTTTGTAATTTGCGATCTTATTGAGTTTTGACTTTAAAGGTATTGACTTAAGGCAACTAAATCTAGAGCAGACGGCTCAAAGATTACTAAAGTTCATGCAATCAGTGCTCATTACACGGATTAGTTATCAATATTCCATTTTCACCATGTTGTAGCATTTGAAATGAACTTTAAAACGCACTTTACCCCGTGTTTGTACTTACTCCAGAAGCTGAGATACGATACCTGTAGCTGGCTGCCAAGAAACTCGGCCTCACCGATTTTGGTGAAAATACATTATAAGAGATTGTATGGGCAGGAGGACCGTCATTTAGGGGGGTAAGTTATAGAATAATTTCGAATCTTTTCTATACATGTTTTAGTGTGGTGTGCAGTAAAGTTTATTTTGCGATGAAAATTTTGATTGTAACGATTCGATTATAATCAGAATTCAAGATCAGACTCTTTTTTTGTACGCATGCGTAATTCAGACAAAAGCGTGGGCCCCTAAAATAAAAGTTATTCTATGATATCTTGGCTTGGATAATCTTTGCAATTCCAAACCTTAGCAGATTTGTACAAGTAGGACAGGGCATTATCTACGCAGAAAATCAGATTGTTTGTAATTTGCGATCTTATTGAGTTTTGACTTTAAAGGTATTGACTTAAGGCAACTAAATCTAGAGCAGACGGCTCAGAGAGTACTAAAGTTCATGCAATCAGTGCTCATTACACGGATTAGTTATCAATATTCCATTTTCACCATGTTGTAGCATTTGAAATGAACTTTAAAACGCACTTTACCCCATGTTTGTACTTACTCCAGAAGCTGAGATACGATACCTGTAGCTGGCTGCCAAGAAACTCGGCCTCACCGATTTTGGTGAAAATACATTATAAGAGATTGTATGGGCAGGAGGACCGTCATTTAGGGGGGTAAGTTATAGAATAATTTCGAATCTTTTCTATACATGTTTTAGTGTGGTGTGCAGTAAAGTTTATTTTGCGATGAAAATTTTGATTGTAACGATTCGATTATAATCAGAATTCAAGATCAGACTCTTTTTTTGTACGCATGCGTAATTCAGACAAAAGCGTGGGCCCCTAAAATAAAAGTTATTCTATGATATCTTGGCTTGGATAATCTTTGCAATTCCAAACCTTAGCAGATTTGTACAAGTAGGACAGGGCATTATCTACGCAGAAAATCAGATTGTTTGTAATTTGCGATCTTATTGAGTTTTGACTTTAAAGGTATTGACTTAAGGCAACTAAATCTAGAGCAGACGGCTCAGAGAGTACTAAAGTTCATGCAATCAGTGCTCATTACACGGATTAGTTATCAATATTCCATTTTCACCATGTTGTAGCATTTGAAATGATTTTTAAAACGCACTTTATCCCGTGTTTGTACTTACTCCAGAAGCTGAGATACGATACCTGTAGCTGGCTGCCAAGAAACTCGGCCTCACCGATTTTGGTGAAAATACATTATAAGAGATTGTATGGGCAGGAGGACCGTCATTTCGGGGGGTAAGTTATAGAATAATTTCGAATCTTTTCTATACATGTTTTAGTGTGGTGTGCAGTAAAGTTTATTTTGCGATGAAAATTTTGATTGTAACGATTCGATTTCAATCAGAATTCAAGATCAGACTTTTTTTTTGTACGCATGCGTAATTCAGACAAAAGCGTGGGCCCCTAAAATAAAAGTTATTCTATGATATCTTGGCTTGGATAATCTTTGCAATTCCAAACCTTAGCAGATTTGTACAAGTAGGACAGGGCATTATCTACGCAGAAAATCAGATTGTTTGTAATTTGCGATCTTATTGAGTTTTGACTTTAAAGGTATTGACTTAAGGTAGCTAAATCTAGAGCAGATCGCTCAGAGAGTACTAAAGTTCATGCAATCAGTGCTCATTACACGGATTAGTTATCAATATTCCATTTTCACCATGTTGTAGCATTTGAAATGAACTTTAAAACGCACTTTATCCCGTGTTTGTACTTACTCCAGAAGCTGAGATACAATACCTGTAGCTGGCTGCCAAGAAACTCGGCCTCACCGATTTTGGTGAAAATACATTATAAGATATTGTATGGGCAGGAGGACCGTCATTTAGGAGGGTAAGTTATAGAATAATTTCGAATCTTTTCTATACATGTTTTAGTGTGGTGTGCAGTAAAGTTTATTTTGCGATGAAAATTTTGATTGTAACGATTCGATTTCAATCAGAATTCAAGATCAGACTCTTTTTTTGTACGCATGCGTAATTCAGACAAAAGCTTTGGCCCCTAAAATAAAAGTTATTCTATGATATCTTGGCTTGGATAATCTTTGCAATTCCAAACCTTAGCAGATTTGTACAAGTAGGACAGGGCATTATCTACGCAGAAAATCAGATTGTTTGTAATTTGCGATCTTATTGAGTTTTGACTTTAAAGGTATTGACTTAAGGTAGCTAAATCTAGAGCAGATCGCTCAGAGAGTACTAAAGTTCATGCAATCAGTGCTCATTACACGGATTAGTTATCAATATTCCATTTTCACCATGTTGTAGCATTTGAAATGAACTTTAAAACGCACTTTATCCCGTGTTTGTACTTACTCCAGAAGCTGAGATACGATACCTGTAGCTGGCTGCCAAGAAACTCGGCCTCACCGATTTTGGTGAAAATACATTATAAGAGATTGTATGGGCAGGAGGACCGTCATTTAGGGAGGTAAGTTATAGAATAATTTCGAATCTTTTCTATACATGTTTTAGTGTGGTGTGCAGTAAAGTTTATTTTGCAATGAAAACTTTGATTGTAACGATTCGATTTCAATCAGAATTCAAGATCAGACTCTTTTTTTGTACGCATGCGTAATTCAGACAAAAGCGTGGGCCCCTAAAATAAAAGTTATTCTATGATATCTTGGCTTGGATAATCTTTGCAATTCCAAACCTTAGCAGATTTGTACAAGTAGGACAGGGCATTATCTACGCAGAAAATCAGATTGTTTGTAATTTGCGATCTTATTGAGTTTTGACTTTAAAGGTATTGACTTAAGGCAACTAAATCTAGAGCAGACGGCTCAGAGAGTACTAAAGTTCATGCAATCAGTGCTCATTACACGGATTAGTTATCAATATTCCATTTTCACCATGTTGTAGCATTTGAAATGAACTTTAAAACGCACTTTACCCCGTGTTTGTACTTACTCCAGAAGCTGAGATACGATACCTGTAGCTGGCTGCCAAGAAACTCGGCCTCACCGATTTTGGTGAAAATACATTATAAGAGATTGTATGGGCAGGAGGACCGTCATTTAGGGGGGTAAGTTATAGAATAATTTCGAATCTTTTCTATACATGTTTTAGTGTGGTGTGCAGTAAAGTTTATTTTGCGATGAAAATTTTGATTGTAACGATTCGATTATAATCAGAATTCAAGATCAGACTCTTTTTTTGTACGCATGCGTAATTCAGACAAAAGCGTGGGCCCCTAAAATAAAAGTTATTCTATGATATCTTGGCTTGGATAATCTTTGCAATTCCAAACCTTAGCAGATTTGTACAAGTAGGACAGGGCATTATCTACGCAGAAAATCAGATTGTTTGTAATTTGCGATCTTATTGAGTTTTGACTTTAAAGGTATTGACTTAAGGCAACTAAATCTAGAGCAGACGGCTCAGAGAGTACTAAAGTTCATGCAATCAGTGCTCATTACACGGATTAGTTATCAATATTCCATTTTCACCATGTTGTAGCATTTGAAATGAACTTTAAAACGCACTTTACCCCGTGTTTGTACTTACTCCAGAAGCTGAGATACGATACCTGTAGCTGGCTGCCAAGAAACTCGGCCTCACCGATTTTGGTGAAAATACATTATAAGAGATTGTATGGGCAGGAGGACCGTCATTTAGGGGGGTAAGTTATAGAATAATTTCGAATCTTTTCTATACATGTTTTAGTGTGGTGTGCAGTAAAGTTTATTTTGCGATGAAAATTTTGATTGTAACGATTCGATTATAATCAGAATTCAAGATCAGACTCTTTTTTTGTACGCATGCGTAATTCAGACAAAAGCGTGGGCCCCTAAAATAAAAGTTATTCTATGATATCTTGGCTTGGATAATCTTTGCAATTCCAAACCTTAGCAGATTTGTACAAGTAGGACAGGGCATTATCTACGCAGAAAATCAGATTGTTTGTAATTTGCGATCTTATTGAGTTTTGACTTTAAAGGTATTGACTTAAGGCAACTAAATCTAGAGCAGAGGGCTCAGAGAGTACCAAAGTTCATGCAATCAGTGCTCATTACACGGATTAGTTATCAATATTCCATTTTCACCATGTTGTAGCATTTGAAATGAACTTTAAAACGCACTTTATCCCGTGTTTGTACTTACTCCAGAAGCTGAGATACGATACCTGTAGCTGGCTGCCAAGAAACTCGGCCTCACCGATTTTGGTGAAAATACATTATAAGAGATTGTATGGGCAGGAGGACCGTCATTTAGGGGGGTAAGTTATAGAATAATTTCGAATCTTTTCTATACATGTTTTAGTGTGGTGTGCAGTAAAGTTTATTTTGCGATGAAAATTTTGATTGTAACGATTCGATTTCAATCAGAATTCAAGATCAGACTCTTTTTTTGTACGCATGCGTAATTCAGACAAAAGCTTGGGCCCCTAAAATAAAAGTTATTCTATGATATCTTGGCTTGGATAATCTTTGCAATTCCAAACCTTAGCAGATTTCTACAAGTAGGATAGGGCATTATCTACGCAGAAAATCAGATTGTTTGTAATTTGCGATCTTATTGAGTTTTGACTTTAAAGGTATTGACTTAAGGCAACTAAATCTAGAGCAGACGGCTCAGAGAGTACTAAAGTTCATGCAATCAGTGCTCATTACACGGATTAGTTATCAATATTCCATTTTCACCATGTTGTAGCATTTGAAATGAACTTTAAAACGCACTTTATCCCGTGTTTGTACTTACTCCAGAAGCTGAGATACGATACCTGTAGCTGGCTGCCAAGAAACTCGGCCTTACCGATTTTAGTGAAAATACATTATAAGAGATTGTATGTGCAGGAGGACCGTCATTTAGGGGGGTAAGTTATAGAATAATTTCGAATCTTTTCTATACATGTTTTAGTGTGGTGTGCAGTAACGTTTATTTTGCGATGAAATTTTTGATTGTAACGATTCGATTTCAATCAGAATTCAAGATCAGACTCTTTTTTTGTACGCATGCGTAATTCAGACAAAAGCTTGGGCCCCTAAAATAAAAGTTATTCTATGATATCTTGGCTTGGATAATCTTTGCAATTCCAAACCTTAGCAGATTTGTACAAGTAGGACAGGGCATTATCTACGCAGAAAATCAGATTGTTTGTAATTTGCGATCTTATTGAGTTTTGACTTTAAAGGTATTGACTTAAGGTAGCTAAATCTAGAGCAGATCGCTCAGAGAGTACTAAAGTTCATGCAATCAGTGCTCATTACACGGATTAGTTATCAATATTCCATTTTCACCATGTTGTAGCATTTGAAATCAACTTTAAAACGCACTTTATCCCGTGTTTGTTCTTACTCCAGAAGCTGAGATACGATACCTGTAGCTGGCTGCCAAGAAACTCGGCCTCACCGATTTTGGTGAAAATACATTATAAGAGATTGTATGGGCAGGAGGACCGTCATTTAGGGAGGTAAGTTATAGAATAATTTCGAATCTTTTCTATACATGTTTTAGTGTGGTGTGCAGTAAAGTTTATTTTGCAATGAAAACTTTGATTGTAACGATTCGATTTCAATCAGAATTCAAGATCAGACTCTTTTTTTGTACGCATGCGTCATTCAGACAAAAGCGTGGGCCCCTAAAATAAAAGTTATTCTATGATATCTTGGCTTGGATAATCTTTGCAATTCCAAACCTTAGCAGATTTGTACAAGTAGGACAGGGCATTATCTACGCAGAAAATCAGATTGTTTGTAATTTGCGATCTTATTGAGTTTTGACTTTAAAGGTATTGACTTAAGGCAACTAAATCTAGAGGAGACGGCTCAGAGAGTACTAAAGTTCATGCAATCAGTGCTCATTACACGGATTAGTTATCAATATTCCATTTTCACCATGTTGTAGCATTTGAAATGAACTTTAAAACGCACTTTATCCCGTGTTTGTACTTACTCCAGAAGCTGAGATACGATACCTGTAGCTGGCTGCCAAGAAACTCGGCCTCACCGATTTTGGTGAAAATACATTATAAGAGATTGTATGGGCAGGAGGACCGTCATTTAGGGGGGTAAGTTATAGAATAATTTCGAATCTTTTCTATACATGTTTTAGTGTGGTGTGCAGTAAAGTTTATTTTGCGATGAAAATTTTGATTGTAACGATTCGATTTCAATCAGAATTCAAGATCAGACTCTTTTTATGTACGCATGCGTACTTCAGACAAAAGCGTGGGCCCCTAAAATAAAAGTTATTCTATGATATCTTGGCTTGGATAATCTTTGCAATTCCAAACCTTAGCAGATTTGTACAAGTAGGACAGGGCATTATCTACGCAGAAAATCAGATTGTTTGTAATTTTCGATCTTATTGAGTTTTGACTTTAAAGGTATTGACTTAAAGCAACTAAATCTAGAGCAGATTGCTCAGAGAGTACTAAAGTTCATGCAATCAGTGCTCATTACACGGATTAGTTATCAATATTCCATTTTCACCATGTTGTAGCATTTGAAATGAACTTTAAAACGCACTTTATCCCGTGTTTGTACTTACTCCAGAAGCTGAGATACGATACCTGTAGCTGGCTGCCAAGAAACTCGGCCTCACCGAGTTTGGTGAAAATACATTATAAGAGATTGTATGGGCAGGAGGACCGTCATTTAGGGGGGTAAGTTATAGAATATTTTCGAATCTTTTCTATACATGTTTTAGTGTGGTGTGCAGTAAAGTTTATTTTGCGATGAAAATTTTGATTGTAACGATTCGATTTCAATCAGAATTCAAGATCAGACTCTTTTTTTGTACGCATGCGTAATTCAGACAAAAGCTTGGGCCCCTAAAATAAAAGTTATTCTATGATATCTTGGCTTGGATAATCTTTGCAATTCCAAACCTTAGCAGATTTCTACAAGTAGGATAGGGCATTATCTACGCAGAAAATCAGATTGTTTGTAATTTGCGATCTTATTGAGTTTTGACTTTAAAGGTATTGAGTTAAGGCAACTAAATCTAGAGCAGACGGCTCAGAGAGTACTAAAGTTCATGCAATCAGTGCTCATTACACGGATTAGTTATCAATATTCCATTTTCACCATGTTGTAGCATTTGAAATGAACTTTAAAACGCACTTTATCCCGTGTTTGTACTTACTCCAGAAGCTGAGATACGATACCTGTAGCTGGCTGCCAAGAAACTCGGCCTTACCGATTTTAGTGAAAATACATTATAAGAGATTGTATGTGCAGGAGGACCGTCATTTAGGGGGGTAAGTTATAGAATAATTTCGAATCTTTTCTATACATGTTTTAGTGTGGTGTGCAGTAAAGTTTATTTTGCGATGAAATTTTTGATTGTAACGATTCGATTTCAATCAGAATTCAAGATCAGACTCTTTTTTTGTACAAATGCGTAATTCAGACAAAAGCGTGGGCCCCTAAAATAAAAGTTATTCTATGATATCTTGCCTTGGATAATCTTTGCAACTCCAAACCTTAACAGATTTGTACAAGTAGGACAGGGCATTATCTACGCAGAAAATCAGATTGTTTGTAATTTGCGATCTTATTGAGTTTTGACTTTAAGGGTATTGACTTATGGCAACTAAATCTAGAGCAGACGGCTCAGAGAGTACTAAGGTTCATGCAATCAGTGCTCATTACACGGATTAGTTATCAATATTCCATTTTCACCATGTTGTAGCATTTGAAATGAACTTTAAAACGCAC
Organism: Ricordea florida; assembly: GCA_949710005.1. Lineage (NCBI taxonomy): Eukaryota > Metazoa > Cnidaria > Anthozoa > Corallimorpharia > Ricordeidae > Ricordea > Ricordea florida. Next base: position 18,799,212 of record OX453274.1, on the reverse strand, counting down.
TTTATCCCGTGTTTGTACTTACTCCAGAAGCTGAGATACGATACCTGTAGCTGGCTGCCAAGAAACTCGGCCTCACCGATTTTGGTGAAAATATTTTATAAGAGATTGTATGGGCAGGAGGACCGTCATTTAGGGGGGTAAGTTATAGAATAATTTCGAATCTTTTCTATACATGTTTTAGTGTGGTGTGCAGTAAAGTTTATTTTGCGATGAAAATTTTGATTGTAACGATTCGATTTCAATCAGAATTCAAGATCAGACTCTTTTTATGTACGCATGCGTACTTCAGACAAAAGCGTGGGCCCCTAAAATAAAAGTTATTCTATGATATCTTGGCTTGGATAATCTTTGCAATTCCAAACCTTAGCAGATTTGTACAAGTAGGACAGGGCATTATCTACGCAGAAAATCAGATTGTTTGTAATTTTCGATCTTATTGAGTTTTGACTTTAAAGGTATTGACTTAAAGCAACTAAATCTAGAGCAGATTGCTCAGAGAGTACTAAAGTTCATGCAATCAGTGCTCATTACACGGATTAGTTATCAATATTCCATTTTCACCATGTTGTAGCATTTGAAATGAACTTTAAAACGCACTTTATCCCGTGTTTGTACTTACTCCAGAAGCTGAGATACGATACCTGTAGCTGGCTGCCAAGAAACTCGGCCTCACCGAGTTTGGTGAAAATACATTATAAGAGATTGTATGGGCAGGAGGACCGTCATTTAGGGGGGTAAGTTATAGAATAACTTCGAATCTTTTCTATACATGTTTTAGTGTGGTGTGCAGTAAAGTTTATTTTGCGATGAAAATTTTGATTGTAACGATTCGATTTCAATCAGAATTCAAGATCAGACTCTTTTTTTGTACGCATGCGTAATTCAGACAAGAGCTTGGGCCCCTAAAATAAAAGTTATTCTATGATATCTTGGCTTGGATAATCTTTGCAATTCCAAACCTTAGCAGATTTCTACAAGTAGGATAGGGCATTATCTACGCAGAAAATCAGATTGTTTGTAATTTGCGATCTTATTGAGTTTTGACTTTAAAGGTATTGAGTTAAGGCAACTAAATCTAGAGCAGACGGCTCAGAGAGTACTAAAGTTCATGCAATCAGTGCTCATTACACGGATTAGTTATCAATATTCCATTTTCACCATGTTGTAGCATTTGAAATGAACTTTAAAACGCACTTTATCCCGTGTTTGTACTTACTCCAGAAGCTGAGATACGATACCTGTAGCTGGCTGCCAAGAAACTCGGCCTTACCGATTTTAGTGAAAATACATTATAAGAGATTGTATGTGCAGGAGGACCGTCATTTAGGGGGGTAAGTTATAGAATAATTTCGAATCTTTTCTATACATGTTTTAGTGTGGTGTGCAGTAAAGTTTATTTTGCGATGAAATTTTTGATTGTAACGATTCGATTTCAATCAGAATTCAAGATCAGACTCTTTTTTTGTACAAATGCGTAATTCAGACAAAAGCGTGGGCCCCTAAAATAAAAGTTATTCTATGATATCTTGCCTTGGATAATCTTTGCAACTCCAAACCTTAACAGATTTGTACAAGTAGGACAGGGCATTATCTACGCAGAAAATCAGATTGTTTGTAATTTGCGATCTTATTGAGTTTTGACTTTAAGGGTATTGACTTATGGCAACTAAATCTAGAGCAGACGGCTCAGAGAGTACTAAGGTTCATGCAATCAGTGCTCATTACACGGATTAGTTATCAATATTCCATTTTCACCATGTTGTAGCATTTGAAATGAACTTTAAAACGCACTTTATCCCGTGTTTGTACTTACTCCAGAAGCTGAGATACGATACCTGTAGCTGGCTGCCAAGAAACTCGGCCTCACCGATTTTGGTGAAAATATTTTATAAGAGATTGTATGGGCAGGAGGACCGTCATTTAGGGGGGTAAGTTATAGAATAATTTCGAATCTTTTCTATACATGTTTTAGTGTGGTGTGCAGTAAAGTTTATTTTGCGATGAAAATTTTGATTGTAACGACTCGATTTCAATCAGAATTCAAGATCAGACTCTTTTTTTGTACGCATGCGTAATTCAGACAAAAGCTTGGGCCCCTAAAATAAAAGTTATTCTATGATATCTTGGCTTGGATAATCTTTGCAATTCCAAACCTTAGCAGATTTGTACAAGTAGGACAGGGCATTATCTACGCAGAAAATCAGATTGTTTGTAATTTGCGATCTTATTGAGTTTTGACTTTAAAGGTATTGAGTTAAGGCAACTAAATCTATAGCAGACGGCTCAGAGAGTACTAAGGTTCATGCAATCAGTGCTCATTACACGGATTAGTTATCAATATTCCATTTTCACCATGTTGTAGCATTTGAAATCAACTTTAAAACGCACTTTATCCCGTGTTTGTACTTACTCCAGAAGCTGAGATACGATACCTGTAGCTGGCTGCCAAGAAACTCTGCCTCACCGATTTTGGTTAAAATATTTTATAAGAGATTGTATGGGCAGGAGGACCGTCATTTAGGGGGGTAAGTTATAGAATAATTTCCAATCTTTTCTATACATGTTTTAGTGTGGTGTGCAGTAAAGTTTATTTTGCGATGAAAATTTTGATTGTAACGATTCGATTATAATCAGAATTGAAGATCAGACTCTTTTTTTGTACGCATGCGTAATTCAGACAAAAGCGTGAGCCCCTAAAATAAAAGTTATTCTATGATATCTTGGCTTGGATAATCTTTGCAATTCCAAACCTTAGCAGATTTGTACAAGTAGGACAGGGCATTATCTACGCAGAAAATCAGATTGTTTGTAATTTGCGATCTTATTGAGTTTTGACTTTAAAGGTATTGAGTTAAGGCAACTAAATCTATAGCAGACGGCTCAGAGAGTACTAAAGTTCATGCAATCAGTGCTCATTACACGGATTAGTTATCAATATTCCATTTTCACCATGTTGTAGCATTTGAAATGAACTTTAAAACGCACTTTATCCCGTGTTTGTACTTACTCCAGAAGCTAAGATAAGATACCTGTAGCTGGCTGCCAAGAAACTCTGCCTCACCGATTTTGGTTAAAATATTTTATAAGAGATTGTATGGGCAGGAGGACCGTCATTTAGGGGGGTAAGTTATAGAATAATTTCCAATCTTTTCTATACATGTTTTAGTGTGGTGTGCAGTAAAGTTTATTTTGCGATGAAAATTTTGATTGTAACGATTCGATTATAATCAGAATTGAAGATCAGACTCTTTTTTTGTACGCATGCGTAATTCAGACAAAAGCGTGAGCCCCTAAAATAAAAGTTATTCTATGATATCTTGGCTTGGATAATCTTTGCAATTCCAAACCTTAGCAGATTTGTACAAGTAGGACAGGGCATTATCTACGCAGAAAATCAGATTGTTTGTAATTTGGGATCTTATTGAGTTTTGACTTTAAAGGTATTGACTTAAGGCAACTAAATCTAGAGCTGACGGCTCAGAGAGTACTAAAGTTTATGCAATCAGTGCTCATTACACGGATTAGTTATCAATATTCCATTTTCACATATGTTGTAGCATTTGAAATGAACTTTAAAACGCACTTTATCCCGTGTTTGTACTTACTCCAGAAGCTGAGATACAATACCTGTAGCTGGCTGCCAAGAAACTCGGCCTTACCGATTTTGGTGAAAATACATTATAAGAGATTGTATGGGCAGGAGGACCGTCATTTAGGGGGGTAAGTTATAGAATAATTTCGAATCTTTTCTATACATGTTTTAGTGTGGTGTGCAGTAAAGTTTATTTTGCGATGAAAATTTTGATTGTAACGATTCGATTTCAATCAGAATTCAAGATCAGACTCTTTTTTTGTACGCATGCGTAATTCAGACAAAAGCGTGGGCCCCTAAAATAAAAGTTATTCTATGATAGCTTGGCTTGGATAATCTTTGCAATTCCAAACCTTAGCAGATTTGTACAAGTAGGACAGGGCATTATCTACGCAGAAAATCAGATTGTTTGTAATTTGCGATCTTATTGAGTTTTGACTTTAAAGGTATTGACTTAAGGCAACTAAATCTAGAGCAGACGGCTCAGAGAGTACTAAAGTTCATGCAATCAGTGCTCATTACACGGATTAGTTATCAATATTCCATTTTCACCATGTTGTAGCATTTGAAATGAACTTTAAAACGCACTTTATCCCGTGTTTGTACTTACTCCAGAAGCTGAGATACGATACCTGTAGCTGGCTGCCAAGAAACTCTGCCTCACCGATTTTGGTTAAAATATTTTATAAGAGATTGTATGGGCAGGAGGACCGTCATTTACGGGGGTAAGTTATAGAATAATTTCCAATCTTTTCTATACATGTTTTAGTGTGGTGTGCAGTAAAGTTTATTTTGCGATGAAAATTTTGATTGTAACGATTCGATTATAATCAGAATTCAAGATCAGACTCTTTTTTTGTACGCATGCGTAATTCAGACAAAAGCGTGAGCCCCTAAAATAAAAGTTATTCTATGATATCTTGGCTTGGATAATCTTTGCAATTCCAAACCTTAGCAGATTTGTACAAGTAGGACAGGGCATTATCTACGCAGAAAATCAGATTGTTTGTAATTTGCGATCTTATTGAGTTTTGACTTTAAAGGTATTGAGTTAAGGCAACTAAATCTATAGCAGACGGCTCAGAGAGTACTAAAGTTCATGCAATCAGTGCTCATTACACGGATTAGTTATCAATATTCCATTTTCACCATGTTGTAGCATTTGAAATGAACTTTAAAACGCACTTTATCCCGTGTTTGTACTTACTCCAGAAGCTGAGATACGATACCTGTAGCTGGCTGCCAAGAAACTCGGCCTTACCGATTTTGGTGAAAATACATTATAAGAGATTGTATGGGCAGGAGGACCGTCATTTAGGGGGGTAAGTTATAGAATAATTTCGAATCTTTTCTATACATGTTTTAGTGTGGTGTGCAGTAAAGTTTATTTTGCGATGAAAATTTTGATTGTAACGATTCGATTTCAATCAGAATTCAAGATCAGACTCTTTTTTTGTACGCATGCGTAATTCAGACAAAAGCGTGGGCCCCTAAAATAAAAGTTATTCTATGATAGCTTGGCTTGGATAATCTTTGCAATTCCAAACCTTAGCAGATTTGTACAAGTAGGACAGGGCATTATCTACGCAGAAAATCAGATTGTTTGTAATTTGCGATCTTATTGAGTTTTGACTTTAAAGGTATTGACTTAAGGCAACTAAATCTAGAGCAGACGGCTCAGAGAGTACTAAAGTTCATGCAATCAGTGCTCATTACACGGATTAGTTATCAATATTCCATTTTCACCATGTTGTAGCATTTGAAATGAACTTTAAAACGCACTTTATCCCGTGTTTGTACTTACTCCAGAAGCTGAGATACGATACCTGTAGCTGGCTGCCAAGAAACTCTGCCTCACCGATTTTGGTTAAAATATTTTATAAGAGATTGTATGGGCAGGAGGACCGTCATTTACGGGGGTAAGTTATAGAATAATTTCCAATCTTTTCTATACATGTTTTAGTGTGGTGTGCAGTAAAGTTTATTTTGCGATGAAAATTTTGATTGTAACGATTCGATTATAATCAGAATTCAAGATCAGACTCTTTTTTTGTACGCATGCGTAATTCAGACAAAAGCGTGAGCCCCTAAAATAAAAGTTATTCTATGATATCTTGGCTTGGATAATCTTTGCAATTCCAAACCTTAGCAGATTTGTACAAGTAGGACAGGGCATTATCTACGCAGAAAATCAGATTGTTTGTAATTTGCGATCTTATTGAGTTTTGACTTTAAAGGTATTGAGTTAAGGCAACTAAATCTATAGCAGACGGCTCAGAGAGTACTAAAGTTCATGCAATCAGTGCTCATTACACGGATTAGTTATCAATATTCCATTTTCACCATGTTGTAGCATTTGAAATGAACTTTAAAACGCACTTTATCCCGTGTTTGTACTTACTCCAGAAGCTGAGATACGATACCTGTAGCTGGCTGCCAAGAAACTCGGCCTTACCGATTTTGGTGAAAATACATTATAAGAGATTGTATGGGCAGGAGGACCGTCATTTAGGGGGGTAAGTTATAGAATAATTTCGAATCTTTTCTATACATGTTTTAGTGTGGTGTGCAGTAAAGTTTATTTTGCGATGAAAATTTTGATTGTAACGATTCGATTTCAATCAGAATTCAAGATCAGACTCTTTTTTTGTACGCATGCGTAATTCAGACAAAAGCGTGGGCCCCTAAAATAAAAGTTATTCTATGATATCTTGGCTTGGATAATCTTTGCAACTCCAAACCTTAACAGATTTGTACAAGTAGGACAGGGCATTATCTACGCAGAAAATCAGATTGTTTGTAATTTGCGATCTTATTGAGTTTTGACTTTAAGGGTATTGACTTATGGCAACTAAATCTAGAGCAGACGGCTCAGAGAGTACTAAGGTTTATGCAATCAGTGCTCATTACACGGATTAGTTATCAATATTCCATTTTCACCATGTTGTAGCATTTGAAATGAACTTTAAAACGCACTTTATCCCGTGTTTGTACTTACTCCAGAAGCTGAGATACGATACCTGTAGCTGGCTGCCAAGAAACTCTGCCTCACCGATTTTGGTTAAAATATTTTATAAGAGATTGTATGGGCAGGAGGACCGTCATTTAGGGGGGTAAGTTATAGAATAATTTCCAATCTTTTCTATACATGTTTTAGTGTGGTGTGCAGTAAAGTTTATTTTGCGATGAAAATTTTGATTGTAACGATTCGATTATAATCAGAATTCAAGATCAGACTCTTTTTTTGTACGCATGCGTAATTCAGACAAAAGCGTGAGCCCCTAAAATAAAAGTTATTCTATGATATCTTGGCTTGGATAATCTTTGCAATTCCAAACCTTAGCAGATTTGTACAAGTAGGACAGGGCATTATCTACGCAGAAAATCAGATTGTTTGTAATTTGCGATCTTATTGAGTTTTGACTTTAAAGGTATTGACTTAAGGCAACTAAATCTAGAGCTGACGGCTCAGAGAGTACTAAAGTTTATGCAATCAGTGCTCATTACACGGATTAGTTATCAATATTCCATTTTCACATATGTTGTAGCATTTGAAATGAACTTTAAAACGCACTTTATCCCGTGTTTGTACTTACTCCAGAAGCTGAGATACAATACCTGTAGCTGGCTGCCAAGAAACTCGGCCTTACCGATTTTGGTGAAAATACATTATAAGAGATTGTATGGGCAGGAGGACCGTCATTTAGGGGGGTAAGTTATAGAATAATTTCGAATCTTTTCTATACATGTTTTAGTGTGGTGTGCAGTAAAGTTTATTTTGCGATGAAAATTTTGATTGTAACGATTCGATTTCAATCAGAATTCAAGATCAGACTCTTTTTTTGTACGCATGCGTAATTCAGACAAAAGCGTGGGCCCCTAAAATAAAAGTTATTCTATGATAGCTTGGCTTGGATAATCTTTGCAATTCCAAACCTTAGCAGATTTGTACAAGTAGGACAGGGCATTATCTACGCAGAAAATCAGATTGTTTGTAATTTGCGATCTTATTGAGTTTTGACTTTAAAGGTATTGACTTAAGGCAACTAAATCTAGAGCAGACGGCTCAGAGAGTACTAAAGTTCATGCAATCAGTGCTCATTACACGGATTAGTTATCAATATTCCATTTTCACCATGTTGTAGCATTTGAAATGAACTTTAAAACGCACTTTATCCCGTGTTTGTACTTACTCCAGAAGATGAGATACGATACCTGTAGCTGGCTGCCAAGAAACTCGGCCTTACCGATTTTGGTGAAAATACATTATAAGAGACTGTATGGGCAGGAGGACCGTCATTTAGGGGGGTAAGTTATAGAATAATTTCGAATCTTTTCTATACATGTTTTAGTGTGGTGTGCAGTAAAGTTTATTTTGCGATGAAAATTTTGATTGTAACGATTCGATTTCAATCAGAATTCAAGATCAGACTCTTTTTTTGTACGCATGCGTAATTCAGACAAAAGCTTGGGCCCCTAAAATAAAAGTTATTCTATGATATCTTGGCTTGGATAATCTTTGCAATTCCAAACCTTAGCAGATTTGTACAAGTAGGACAGGGCATTATCTACGCAGAAAATCAGATTGTTTGTAATTTGCGATCTTATTGAGTTTTGACTTTAAAGGTATTGAGTTAAGGCAACTAAATCTAGAGCAGACGGCTCAGAGAGTACTAAAGTTCATGCAATCAGTGCTCATTACACGGATTAGTTATCAATATTCCATTTTCACCATGTTGTAGCATTTGAAATGAACTTTAAAACGCACTTTATCCCGTGTTTGTACTTACTCCTGAAGCTGAGATACGATACCTGTAGCTGGCTGCCAAGAAACTCGGCCTTACCGATTTTAGTGAAAATACATTATAAGAGATTGTATGGGCAGGAGGACCGTCATTTGGGGGGGTAAGTTATAGAATAATTTCGAATCTTTTCTATACATGTTTTAGTGTGGTGTGCAGTAAAGTTTATTTTGCGATGAAATTTTTGATTGTAACGATTCGATTTCAATCAGAATTCAAGATCAGACTCTTTTTTTGTACGCATGCGTAATTCAGACAAAAGCGTGGGCCCCTAAAATAAAAGTTATTCTATGATATCTTGCCTTGGATAATCTTTGCAACTCCAAACCTTAACAGATTTGTCCAAGTAGGACAGGGCATTATCTACGCAGAAAATCAGATTGTTTCTAATTTGCGATCTTATTGAGTTTTGACTTTAAAGGTATTGACTTATGGCAACTAAATCTAGAGCAGACGGCTCAGAGAGTACTAAGGTTCATGCAATCAGTGCTCATTACACGGATTAGTTATCAATATTCCATTTTCACCATGTTGTAGCATTTGAAATGAACTTTAAAACGCACTTTATCCCGTGTTTGTACTTACTCCAGAAGCTGAGATACGATACCTGTAGCTGTCTGCCAAGAAACTCGGCCTCACCGATTTTGGTGAAAATATTTTATAAGAGATTGTATGGGCAGGAGGACCGTCATTTAGGGGGGTAAGTTATAGAATAATTTCGAATCTTTTCTATACATGTTTTAGTGTGGTGTGCAGTAAAGTTTATTTTGCGATGAAAATTTTGATTGTAACGATTCGATTTCAATCAGAATTCAAGATCAGACTCTTTTTTTGTACGCATGCGTAATTCAGACAAAAGCTTGGGCCCCTAAAATAAAAGTTATTCTATGATATCTTGGCTTGGATAATCTTTGCAATTCCAAACCTTAGCAGATTTGTACAAGTAGGACAGGGCATTATCTACGCAGAAAATCAGATTGTTTGTAATTTGCGATCTTATTGAGTTTTGACTTTAAAGGTATTGAGTTAAGGCAACTAAATCTAGAGCAGACGGCTCAGAGAACACTAAAGTTCATGCAATCAGTGCTCATTACACGGATTAGTTATCAATATTCCATTTTCACCATGTTGTAGCATTTGAAATGAACTTTAAAACGCACTTTATCCCGTGTTTGTACTTACTCCAGAAGCTGAGATACGATACCTGTAGCTGGCTGCCAAGAAACTCGGCCTCACCGATTTTGGTGAAAATACATTATAAGAGATTGTATGGGCAGGAGGACCGTCATTTAGGGGGGTAAGTTATAGAATAATTTCGAATCTTTTCTATACATGTTTTAGTGTGGTGTGCAGTAAAGTTTATTTTGCGATGAAAATTTTGATTGTAACGATTCGATTTCAATCAGAATTCAAGATCAGACTCTTTTTTTGTACGCATGCGTAATTCAGACAAAAGCGTGGGCCCCTAAAATAAAAGTTATTCTATGATATCTTGGCTTGGATAATCTTTGCAACTCCAAACCTTAACAGATTTGTACAAGTAGGACAGGGCATTATCTACGCAGAAAATCAGATTGTTTGTAATTTGCGATCTTATTGAGTTTTGACTTTAAGGGTATTGACTTATGGCAACTAAATCTAGAGCAGACGGCTCAGAGAGTACTAAGGTTCATGCAATCAGTGCTCATTACACGGATTAGTTATCAATATTCCATTTTCACCATGTTGTAGCATTTGAAATGAACTTTAAAACGCACTTTATCCCGTGTTTGTACTTACTCCAGAAGCTGAGATACGATACCTGTAGCTGGCTGCCAAGAAACTCGGCCTCACCGATTTTGGTTAAAATATTTTATAAGAGATTGTATGGGCAGGAGGACCGTCATTTAGGGGGGTAAGTTATAGAATAATTTCGAATCTTTTCTATACATGTTTTAGTGTGGTGTGCAGTAAAGTTTATTTTGCGATGAAAATTTTGATTGTAACGATTCCATTATAATCAGAATTCAAGATCAGACTCTTTTTTTGTACGCATGCGTAATTCAGACAAAAGCGTGAGCCCCTAAAATAAAAGTGATTCTATGATATCTTGGCTTGGATAATCTTTGCAATTCCAAACCTTAGCAGATTTGTACAAGTAGGACAGGGCATTATCTACGCAGAAAATCAGATTGTTTGTAATTTGCGATCTTATTGCGTTTTGACTTTAAAGGTATTGACTTAAGGCAACTAAATCTAGAGCAGACGGCTCAGAGAGTACTAAAGTTTATGCAATCAGTGCTCATTACACGGATTAGTTATCAATATTCCATTTTCACCATGTTGTAGCATTTGAAATGAACTTTAAAACGCACTTTATCCCGTGTTTGTACTTACTCCAGAAGCTGAGATACAATACCTGTAGCTGGCTGCCAAGAAACTCGGCCTTACCGATTTTGGTGAAAATACATTATAAGAGATTGTATGGGCAGGAGGACCGTCATTTAGGGGGGTAAGTTATAGAATAATTTCGAATCTTTTCTATACATGTTTTAGTGTGGTGTGCAGTAAAGTTTATTTTGCGATGAAAATTTTGATTGTAACGATTCGATTTCAATCAGAATTCATGATCAGACTTTTTTTTTGTACGCATGCGTAATTCAGACAAAAGCGTGGGCCCCTAAAATAAAAGTTATTCTATGATATCTTGGCTTGGATAATCTTTGCAATTCCAAACCTTAGCAGATTTGTACAAGTAGGACAGGGCATTATCTACGCAGAAAATCAGATTGTTTGTAATTTGCGATCTTATTGAGTTTTGACTTTAAAGGTATTGACTTAAGGCAACTAAATCTAGAGCAGACGGCTCAGAGAGTACTAAAGTTCATGCAATCAGTGCTCATTACACGGATTAGTTATCAATATTCCATTTTCACCATGTTGTAGCATTTGAAATGAACTTTAAAACGCACTTTATCCCGTGTTTGTACTTACTCCAGAAGCTGAGATACAATACCTGTAGCTGGCTGCCAAGAAACTCAGCCTCACCGATTTTGGTGAAAATACATTATAAGATATTGTATGGGCAGGAGGACCGTCATTTAGGGGGGTAAGTTATAGAATAATTTCGAATCTTTTCTATACATGTTTTAGTGTGGTGTGCAGTAAAGTTTATTTTGCGATGAAAATTTTGATTGTAACGATTCGATTTCAATCAGAATTCAAGATCAGACTCTTTTTTTGTATGCATGCGTAATTCAGACAAAAGCGTGGGCCCCTAAAATAAAAGTTATTCTATGATATCTTGGCTTGGATAATCTTTGCAATTCCAAACCTTAGCAGATTTGTACAAGTAGGACAGGGCATTATCTACGCAGAAAATCAGATTGTTTGTAATTTGCGATCTTATTGAGTTTTGACTTTAAAGGTATTGACTTAAGGCAACTAAATCTAGAGCAGACGGCTCAGAGAGTACTAAAGTTCATGCAATCAGTGCTCATTACACGGATTAGTTATCAATATTCCATTTTCACCATGTTGTAGCATTTGAAATGAACTTTAAAACGCACTTTATCCCGTGTTTGTACTTACTCCAGAAGCTGAGATACAATACCTGTAGCTGGCTGCCAAGAAACTCGGCCTCACCGATTTTGGTGAAAATACATTATAAGATATTGTATGGGCAGGAGGACCGTCATTTCGGGGGGTAAGTTATAGAATAATTTCGAATCTTTTCTATACATGTTTTAGTGTGGTGTGCAGTAAAGTTTATTTTGCGATGAAAATTTTGATTGTAACGATTCGATTTCAATCAGAATTCAAGATCAGACTCTTTTTTTGTACGCATGCGTAATTCAGACAAAAGCTTGGGCCCCTAAAATAAAAGTTATTCTATGATATCTTGGCTTGGATAATCTTTGCAATTCCAAACCTTAGCAGATTTGTACAAGTAGGACAGGGCATTATCTACGCAGAAAATCAGATTGTTTGTAATTTGCGATCTTATTGAGTTTTGACTTTAAAGGTATTGACTTAAGGCAACTAAATCTAGAGCAGACGGCTCAGAGAGTACTAAAGTTCATGCAATCAGTGCTCATTACACGGATTAGTTATCAATATTCCATTTTCACCATGTTGTAGCATTTGAAATGAACTTTAAAACGCACTTTATCCCGTGTTTGTACTTACTCCAGAAGATGAGATACGATACCTGTAGCTGGCTGCCAAGAAACTCGGCCTCACCGACTTTGGTGAAAATATTTTATAAGAGATTGTATGGGCAGGAGGACCGTCATTTAGGGGGGTAAGTTATAGAATAATTTCGAATCTTTTCTATACATGTTTTAGTGTGGTGTGCAGTAAAGTTTATTTTGCGATGAAAATTTTGATTGTAACGATTCGATTATAATCAGAATTCAAGATCAGACTCTTTTTTTGTACGCATGCGTAATTCAGACAAAAGCGTGGGCCCCTAAAATAAAAGTTATTCTATGATATCTTGGCTTGGATAATCTTTGCAATTCCAAACCTTAGCAGATTTGTACAAGTAGGACAGGGCATTATCTACGCAGAAAATCAGATTGTTTGTAATTTGCGATCTTATTGAGTTTTGACTTTAAAGGTATTGACTTAAGGCAACTAAATCTAGAGCAGATTGCTCAGAGAGTACTAAAGTTCATGCAATCAGTGCTCATTACACGGATTAGTTATCAATATTCCATTTTCACCATGTTGTAGCATTTGAAATGAACTTTAAAACGCACTTTATCCCGTGTTTGTACTTACTCCAGAAGCTGAGATACGATACCTGTAGCTGGCTGCCAAGAAACTCGGCTTCACCGATTTTGGTGAAAATACATTATAAGAGATTGTATGGGCAGGAGGACCGTCATTTAGGGGGGTAAGTTATAGAATAATTTCCAATCTTTTCTATACATGTTTTAGTGTGGTGTGCAGTAAAGTTTATTTTGCGATGAAAAATTTGATTGTAACGATTCGATTTCAATCAGAATTCAAGATCAGACTCTTTTTTTGTACGCATGCGTAATTCAGACAAAAGCGTGGGCCCCTAAAATAAAAGTTATTCTATGATATCTTGGCTTGGATAATCTTTGCAATTCCAAACCTTAGCAGATTTGTACAAGTAGGACAGGGCATTATCTACGCAGAAAATCAGATTGTTTGTAATTTGCGATCTTATTGAGTTTTGACTTTAAAGGTATTGACTTAAGGCAACTAAATCTAGAGCAGATTGCTCAGAGAGTACTAAAGTTCATGCAATCAGTGCTCATTACACGGATTAGTTATCAATATTCCATTTTCACCATGTTGTAGCATTTGAAATGAACTTTAAAACGCACTTTATCCCGTGTTTGTACTTACTCCAGAAGCTGAGATACGATACCTGTAGCTGGCTGCCAAGAAACTCGGCTTCACCGATTTTGGTGAAAATACATTATAAGAGATTGTATGGGCAGGAGGACCGTCATTTAGGGGGGTAAGTTATAGAATAATTTCCAATCTTTTCTATACATGTTTTAGTGTGGTGTGCAGTAAAGTTTATTTTGCGATGAAAAATTTGATTGTAACGATTCGATTTCAATCAGAATTCAAGATCAGACTCTTTTTTTGTACGCATGCGTAATTCAGACAAAAGCGTGGGCCCCTAAAATAAAAGTTATTCTATGATATCTTGGCTTGGATAATCTTTGCAATTCCAAACCTTAGCAGATTTGTACAAGTAGGACAGGGCATTATCTACGCAGAAAATCAGATTGTTTGTAATTTGCGATCTTATTGAGTTTTGAATTTAAAGGTATTGACTTAAGGCAACTAAATCTAGAGCAGATTGCTCAGAGAGTACTAAAGTTCATGCAATCAGTGCTCATTACACGGATTAGTTATCAATATTCCATTTTCACCATGTTGTAGCATTTGAAATGAACTTTAAAACGCACTTTATCCCGTGTTTGTACTTACTCCAGAAGCTGAGATACGATACCTGTAGCTGGCTGCCAAGAAACTCGGCTTCACCGATTTTGGTGAAAATACATTATAAGAGATTGTATGGGCAGGAGGACCGTCATTTAGGGGGGTAAGTTATAGAATAATTTCCAATCTTTTCTATACATGTTTTAGTGTGGTGTGCAGTAAAGTTTATTTTGCGATGAAAAATTTGATTGTAACGATTCGATTTCAATCAGAATTCAAGATCAGACTCTTTTTTTGTACGCATGCGTAATTCAGACAAAAGCGTGGGCCCCTAAAATAAAAGTTATTCTATGATATCTTGGCTTGGATAATCTTTGCAATTCCAAACCTTAGCAGATTTGTACAAGTAGGACAGGGCATTATCTACGCAGAAAATCAGATTGTTTCTAATTTGCGATCTTATTGAGTTTTGACTTTAAAGGTATTGACTTAAGGCAACTAAATCTAGAGCAGACGGCTCAGAGAGTACTAAAGTTCATGCAATCAGTGCTCATTACACGGATTAGTTATCAATATTCCATTTTCACCATGTTGTAGCATTTGAAATGAACTTTAAAACGCACTTTATCCCGTGTTTGTACTTACTCCAGAAGCTGAGATACAATACCTGTAGCTGGCTGCCAAGAAACTCGGCCTCACCGATTTTGGTGAAAATACATTATAAGATATTGTATGGGCAGGAGGACCGTCATTTCGGGGGGTAAGTTATAGAATAATTTCGAATCTTTTCTATACATGTTTTAGTGTGGTGTGCAGTAAAGTTTATTTTGCGATGAAAATTTTGATTGTAACGATTCGATTTCAATCAGAATTCAAGATCAGACTCTTTTTTTGTACGCATGCGTAATTCAGACAAAAGCTTGGGCCCCTAAAATAAAAGTTATTCTATGATATCTTGGCTTGGATAATCTTTGCAATTCCAAACCTTAGCAGATTTGTACAAGTAGGACAGGGCATTATCTACGCAGAAAATCAGATTGTTTGTAATTTGCGATCTTATTGAGTTTTGACTTTAAAGGTATTGACTTAAGGCAACTAAATCTAGAGCAGACGGCTCAGAGAGTACTAAAGTTCATGCAATCAGTGCTCATTACACGGATTAGTTATCAATATTCCATTTTCACCATGTTGTAGCATTTGAAATGAACTTTAAAACGCACTTTATCCCGTGTTTGTACTTACTCCAGAAGCTGAGATACGATACCTGTAGCTGGCTGCCAAGAAACTCGGCCTCACCGACTTTGGTGAAAATATTTTATAAGAGATTGTATGGGCAGGAGGACCGTAATTTAGGGGGGTAAGTTATAGAATAATTTCGAATCTTTTCTATACATGTTTTAGTGTGGTGTGCAGTAAAGTTTATTTTGCGATGAAAATTTTGATTGTAACGATTCGATTATAATCAGAATTCAAGATCAGACTCTTTTTTTGTACGCATGCGTAATTCAGACAAAAGCGTGGGCCCCTAAAATAAAAGTTATTCTATGATATCTTGGCTTGGATAATCTTTGCAATTCCAAACCTTAGCAGATTTGTACAAGTAGGACAGGGCATTATCTACGCAGAAAATCAGATTGTTTGTAATTTGCGATCTTATTGAGTTTTGACTTTAAAGGTATTGACTTAAGGCAACTAAATCTAGAGCAGATTGCTCAGAGAGTACTAAAGTTCATGCAATCAGTGCTCATTACACGGATTAGTTATCAATATTCCATTTTCACCATGTTGTAGCATTTGAAATGAACTTTAAAACGCACTTTATCCCGTGTTTGTACTTACTCCAGAAGCTGAGATACGATACCTGTAGCTGGCTGCCAAGAAACTCGGCTTCACCGATTTTGGTGAAAATACATTATAAGAGATTGTATGGGCAGGAGGACCGTCATTTAGGGGGGTAAGTTATAGAATAATTTCCAATCTTTTCTATACATGTTTTAGTGTGGTGTGCAGTAAAGTTTATTTTGCGATGAAAAATTTGATTGTAACGATTCGATTTCAATCAGAATTCAAGATCAGACTCTTTTTTTGTACGCATGCGTAATTCAGACAAAAGCGTGGGCCCCTAAAATAAAAGTTATTCTATGATATCTTGGCTTGGATAATCTTTGCAATTCCAAACCTTAGCAGATTTGTACAAGTAGGACAGGGCATTATCTACGCAGAAAATCAGATTGTTTGTAATTTGCGATCTTATTGAGTTTTGACTTTAAAGGTATTGACTTAAGGCAACTAAATCTAGAGCAGACGGCTCAGAGAGAACTAGAGTTCATGCAATCAGTGCTCATTACACGGATTAGTTATCAATATTCCATTTTCACCATGTTGTAGCATTTGAAATGAACTTTAAAACGCACTTTATCCCGTGTTTGTACTTACTCCAGAAGCTGAGATACGATACCTGTAGCTGGCTGCCAAGAAACTCGGCCTTACCGATTATGGTGAAAATACATTATAAGAGACTGTATGGGCAGGAGGACCGTCATTTAGGGGGGTAAGTTATAGAATAATTTCGAATCTTTTCTATACATGTTTTAGTGTGGTGTGCAGTAAAGTTTATTTTGCGATGAAAATTTTGATTGTAACGATTCGATTTCAATCAGAATTCAAGATCAGACTCTTTTTTTGTACGCATGCGTAATTCAGACAAAAGCGTGGGCCCCTAAAATAAAAGTTATTCTATGTAATCTTGGCTTGGATAATCTTTGCAATTCCAAACCTTAGCAGATTTGTACAAGTAGGACAGGGCATTATCTACGCAGAAAATCAGATTGTTTGTAATTTGCGATCTTATTGAGTTTTGACTTTAAAGGTATTGACTTAAGGCAGCTAAATCTAGAGCAGACGGCTCAGAGAGTACTAAAGTTCATGCAATCAGTGCTCATTACACGGATTAGTTATCAATATTCCATTTTCACCATGTTGTAGCATTTGAAATGAACTTTAAAACGCACTTTATCCCGTGTTTGTACTTACTCCAGAAGCTGAGATACGATACCTGTAGCTGGCTGCCAAGAAACTCGGCCTCACCGATTTTGGTGAAAATACATTATAAGAGATTGTATGGGCAGGAGGACCGTCATTTAGGGGGGTAAGTTATAGAATAATTTCGAATCTTTTCTATACATGTTTTAGTGTGGTGTGCAGTAAAGTTTATTTTGCGATGAAAATTTTGATTGTAACGATTCGATTTCAATCGGAATTCAAGATCAGACTCTTTTTTTGTACGCATGCGTAATTCAGACAAAAGCGTGGGCCCCTAAAATAAAAGTTATTCTATGATATCTTGGCTTGGATAATCTTTGCAATTCCAAACCTTAGCAGATTTGTACAAGTAGGACAGGGCATTATCTACGCAGAAAATCAGATTGTTTGTAATTTGCGATCTTATTGAGTTTTGACTTTAAAGGTATTGACTTAAGGCAACTAAATCTAGAGCAGACGGCTCAGAGAGTACTAAAGTTCATGCAATCAGTGCTCATTACACGGATTAGTTATCAATATTCCATTTTCACCATGTTGTAGCATTTGAAATGAACTTTAAAACGCACTTTATCCCGTGTTTGTACTTACTCCAGAAGCTGAGATACGATACCTGTAGCTGGCTGCCAAGAAACTCGACCTTACCGATTTTGGTGAAAATACATTATAAGAGACTGTATGGGCAGGAGGACCGTCATTTAGGGGGGTAAGTTATAGAATAATTTCGAATCTTTTCTATACATGTTTTAGTGTGGTGTGCAGTAAAGTTTATTTTGCGATGAAAATTTTGATTGTAACGATTCGATTTCAATCAGAATTCAAGATCAGACTCTTTTTTTGTACGCATGCGTAATTCAGACAAAAGCGTGGGCCCCTAAAATAAAAGTTATTCTATGATATCTTGGCTTGGATAATCTTTGCAATTCCAAACCTTAGCAGATTTGTACAAGTAGGACAGGGCATTATCTACGCAGAAAATCAGATTGTTTGTAATTTGCGATCTTATTGAGTTTTGACTTTAAAGGTATTGACTTAAGGCAACTAAATCTAGAGCAGACGGCTCAGAGAGTACTAAAGTTCATGCAATCAGTGCTCATTACACGGATTAGTTATCAATATTCCATTTTCACCATGTTGTAGCATTTGAAATGAACTTTAAAACGCACTTTATCCCGTGTTTGTACTTACTCCAGAAGCTGAGATACGATACCTGTAGCTGGCTGCCAAGAAACTCGACCTTACCGATTTTGGTGAAAATACATTATAAGAGACTGTATGGGCAGGAGGACCGTCATTTAGGGGGGTAAGTTATAGAATAATTTCGAATCTTTTCTATACATGTTTTAGTGTGGTGTGCAGTAAAGTTTATTTTGCGATGAAAAATTTGATTGTAACGATTCGATTTCAATCAGAATTCAAGATCAGACTCTTTTTTTGTACGCATGCGTAATTCAGACAAAAGCGTGGGCCCCTAAAATAAAAGGTATTCTATGATATCTTGGCTTGGATAATCTTTGCAATTCCAAACCCTAGCAGATTTGTACAAGTAGGACAGGGCATTATCTACGCAGAAAATCAGATTGTTTGTAATTTGCGATCTTATTGAGTTTTGACTTTAAAGGTATTGACTTAAGGCAACTAAATCTAGAGCATACGGCTCAGAGAGTACTAAAGTTCATACAATGAGTGCTCATTACACGGATTAGTTATCAATATTCCATTTTCACCATGTTGTAGCATTTGAAATGAACTTTAAAACGCACTTTATCCCGTGTTTGTACTTACTCCAGAAGCTGAGATACGATACCTGTAGCTGGCTGCCAAGAAACTCGGCCTTACCGATTTTGGTGAAAATACATTATAAGAGATTGTATGGGCAGGAGGACCGTCATTTAGGGGGGTAAGTTATAGAATAATTTCGAATCTTTTCTATACATGTTTTAGTGTGGTGTGCAGTAAAGTTTATTTTGCGATGAAAATTTTGATTGTAACGATTCGATTTCAATCAGAATTCAAGATCAGACTCTTTTTTTGTACGCATGCGTAATTCAGACAAAAGCGTGGGCCCCTAAAATAAAAGTTATTCTATGATATCTTGGCTTGGATAATCTTTGCAATTCCAAACCTTAGCAGATTTGTACAAGTAGGACAGGGCATTATCTACGCAGAAAATCAGATTGTTTGTAATTTGCGATCTTATTGAGTTTTGACTTTAAAGGTATTGACTTAAGGCAACTAAATCTAGAGCAGACGGCTCAGAGAGTACTAACGTTCATGCAATCAGTGCTCATTACACGGATTAGTTATCAATATTCCATTTTCACCATGTTGTAGCATTTGAAATGAACTTTAAAACGCACTTTATCCCGTGTTTGTACTTACTCCAGAAGCTGAGATACGATACCTGTAGCTGGCTGCCAAGAAACTCGGCCTCACCGATTTTGGTGAAAATACATTATAAGAGATTGTATGGGCAGGAGGACCGTCATTTAGGGGGGTAAGTTATAGAATAATTTCCAATCTTTTCTATACATGTTTTAGTGTGGTGTGCAGTAAAGTTTATTTTGCGATGAAAAATTTGATTGTAACGATTCGATTTCAATCAGAATTCAAGATCAGACTCTTTTTTTGTACGCATGCGTAATTCAGACAAAAGCGTGGGCCCCTAAAATAAAAGGTATTCTATGATATCTTGGCTTGGATAATCTTTGCAATTCCAAACCCTAGCAGATTTGTACAAGTAGGACAGGGCATTATCTACGCAGAAAATCAGATTGTTTGTAATTTGCGATCTTATTGAGTTTTGACTTTAAAGGTATTGACTTAAGGCAACTAAATCTAGAGCAGACGGCTCAGAGAGAACTAGAGTTCATGCAATCAGTGCTCATTACACGGATTAGTTATCAATATTCCATTTTCACCATGTTGTAGCATTTGAAATGAACTTTAAAACGCACTTTATCCCGTGTTTGTACTTACTCCAGAAGCTGAGATACGATACCTGTAGCTGGCTGCCAAGAAACTCGGCCTTACCGATTTTGGTGAAAATACATTATAAGAGACTGTATGGGCAGGAGGACCGTCATTTAGGGGGGTAAGTTATAGAATAATTTCGAATCTTTTCTATACATGTTTTAGTGTGGTGTGCAGTAAAGTTTATTTTGCGATGAAAATTTTGATTGTAACGATTCGATTTCAATCAGAATTCAAGATCAGACTCTTTTTTTGTACGCATGCGTAATTCAGACAAAAGCGTGGGCCCCTAAAATAAAAGTTATTCTATGATATCTTGGCTTGGATAATCTTTGCAATTCCAAACCTTAGCAGATTTGTACAAGTAGGACAGGGCATTATCTACGCAGAAAATCAGATTGTTTGTAATTTGCGATCTTATTGAGTTTTGACTTTAAAGGTATTGACTTAAGGCAGCTAAATCTAGAGCAGACGGCTCAGAGAGTACTAAAGTTCATGCAATCAGTGCTCATTACACGGATTAGTTATCAATATTCCATTTTCACCATGTTGTAGCATTTGAAATGAACTTTAAAACGCACTTTATCCCGTGTTTGTACTTACTCCAGAAGCTGAGATACGATACCTGTAGCTGGCTGCCAAGAAACTCGGCCTCACCGATTTTGGTGAAAATACATTATAAGAGATTGTATGGGCAGGAGGACCGTCATTTAGGGGGGTAAGTTATAGAATAATTTCGAATCTTTTCTATACATGTTTTAGTGTGGTGTGCAGTAAAGTTTATTTTGCGATGAAAATTTTGATTGTAACGATTCGATTTCAATCGGAATTCAAGATCAGACTCTTTTTTTGTACGCATGCGTAATTCAGACAAAAGCGTGGGCCCCTAAAATAAAAGTTATTCTATGATATCTTGGCTTGGATAATCTTTGCAATTCCAAACCTTAGCAGATTTGTACAAGTAGGACAGGGCATTATCTACGCAGAAAATCAGATTGTTTGTAATTTGCGATCTTATTGAGTTTTGACTTTAAAGGTATTGACTTAAGGCAACTAAATCTAGAGCAGACGGCTCAGAGAGTACTAAAGTTCATGCAATCAGTGCTCATTACACGGATTAGTTATCAATATTCCATTTTCACCATGTTGTAGCATTTGAAATGAACTTTAAAACGCACTTTATCCCGTGTTTGTACTTACTCCAGAAGCTGAGATACGATACCTGTAGCTGGCTGCCAAGAAACTCGACCTTACCGATTTTGGTGAAAATACATTATAAGAGACTGTATGGGCAGGAGGACCGTCATTTAGGGGGGTAAGTTATAGAATAATTTCGAATCTTTTCTATACATGTTTTAGTGTGGTGTGCAGTAAAGTTTATTTTGCGATGAAAATTTTGATTGTAACGATTCGATTTCAATCAGAATTCAAGATCAGACTCTTTTTTTGTACGCATGCGTAATTCAGACAAAAGCGTGGGCCCCTAAAATAAAAGTTATTCTATGATATCTTGGCTTGGATAATCTTTGCAATTCCAAACCTTAGCAGATTTGTACAAGTAGGACAGGGCATTATCTACGCAGAAAATCAGATTGTTTGTAATTTGCGATCTTATTGAGTTTTGACTTTAAAGGTATTGACTTAAGGCAACTAAATCTAGAGCAGACGGCTCAGAGAGTACTAAAGTTCATGCAATCAGTGCTCATTACACGGATTAGTTATCAATATTCCATTTTCACCATGTTGTAGCATTTGAAATGAACTTTAAAACGCACTTTATCCCGTGTTTGTACTTACTCCAGAAGCTGAGATACGATACCTGTAGCTGGCTGCCAAGAAACTCGGCCTCACCGATTTTGGTGAAAATACATTATAAGAGATTGTATGGGCAGGAGGACCGTCATTTAGGGGGGTAAGTTATAGAATAATTTCCAATCTTTTCTATACATGTTTTAGTGTGGTGTGCAGTAAAGTTTATTTTGCGATGAAAAATTTGATTGTAACGATTCGATTTCAATCAGAATTCAAGATCAGACTCTTTTTTTGTACGCATGCGTAATTCAGACAAAAGCGTGGGCCCCTAAAATAAAAGGTATTCTATGATATCTTGGCTTGGATAATCTTTGCAATTCCAAACCCTAGCAGATTTGTACAAGTAGGACAGGGCATTATCTACGCAGAAAATCAGATTGTTTGTAATTTGCGATCTTATTGAGTTTTGACTTTAAAGGTATTGACTTAAGGCAACTAAATCTAGAGCAGACGGCTCAGAGAGTACTAAAGTTCATACAATCAGTGCTCATTACACGGATTAGTTATCAATATTCCATTTTCACCATGTTGTAGCATTTGAAATGAACTTTAAAACGCACTTTATCCCGTGTTTGTACTTACTCCAGAAGCTGAGATACGATACCTGTAGCTGGCTGCCAAGAAACTCGACCTTACCGATTTTGGTGAAAATACATTATAAGAGATTGTATGGGCAGGAGGACCGTCATTTAGGGGGGTAAGTTATAGAATAATTTCGAATCTTTTCTATACATGTTTTAGTGTGGTGTGCAGTAAAGTTTATTTTGCGATGAAAATTTTGATTGTAACGATTCGATTTCAATCAGAATTCAAGATCAGACTCTTTTTTTGTACGCATGCGTAATTCAGACAAAAGCGTGGGCCCCTAAAATAAAAGTTATTCTATGATATCTTGGCTTGGATAATCTTTGCAATTCCAAACCTTAGCAGATTTGTACAAGTAGGACAGGGCATTATCTACGCAGAAAATCAGATTGTTTGTAATTTGCGATCTTATTGAGTTTTGACTTTAAAGGTATTGACTTAAGGCAACTAAATCTAGAGCAGACGGCTCAGAGAGTACTAACGTTCATGCAATCAGTGCTCATTACACGGATTAGTTATCAATATTCCATTTTCACCATGTTGTAGCATTTGAAATGAACTTTAAAACGCACTTTATCCCGTGTTTGTACTTACTCCAGAAGCTGAGATACGATACCTGTAGCTGGCTGCCAAGAAACTCGGCCTCACCGATTTTGGTGAAAATACATTATAAGAGATTGTATGGGCAGGAGGACCGTCATTTAGGGGGGTAAGTTATAGAATAATTTCCAATCTTTTCTATACATGTTTTAGTGTGGTGTGCAGTAAAGTTTATTTTGCGATGAAAAATTTGATTGTAACGATTCGATTTCAATCAGAATTCAAGATCAGACTCTTTTTTTGTACGCATGCGTAATTCAGACAAAAGCGTGGGCCCCTAAAATAAAAGGTATTCTATGATATCTTGGCTTGGATAATCTTTGCAATTCCAAACCCTAGCAGATTTGTACAAGTAGGACAGGGCATTATCTACGCAGAAAATCAGATTGTTTGTAATTTGCGATCTTATTGAGTTTTGACTTTAAAGGTATTGACTTAAGGCAACTAAATCTAGAGCAGACGGCTCAGAGAGTACTAAAGTTCATGCAATCAGTGCTCATTACACGGATTAGTTATCAATATTCCATTTTCACCATGTTGTAGCATTTGAAATGAACTTTAAAACGCACTTTATCCCGTGTTTGTACTTACTCCAGAAGCTGAGATACGATACCTGTAGCTGGCTGCCAAGAAACTCGGCCTTACCGATTTTGGTGAAAATACATTATAAGAGACTGTATGGGCAGGAGGACCGTCATTTAGGGGGGTAAGTTATAGAATAATTTCGAATCTTTTCTATACATGTTTTAGTGTGGTGTGCAGTAAAGTTTATTTTGCGATGAAAATTTTGATTGTAACGATTCGATTTCAATCAGAATTCAAGATCAGACTCTTTTTTTGTACGCATGCGTAATTCAGACAAAAGCGTGGGCCCCTAAAATAAAAGTTATTCTATGATATCTTGGCTTGGATAATCTTTGCAATTCCAAACCTTAGCAGATTTGTACAAGTAGGACAGGGCATTATCTACGCAGAAAATCAGATTGTTTCTAATTTGCGATCTTATTGAGTTTTGACTTTAAAGGTATTGACTTAAGGCAACTAAATCTAGATCAGATTGCTCAGAGAGTACTAAAGTTCATGCAATCAGTGCTCATTACACGGATTAGTTATCAATATTCCATTTTCACCATGTTGTAGCATTTGAAATGAACTTTAAAACGCACTTTATCAAGTGTTTGTACTTACTCCAGAAGCTGAGATACGATACCTGTAGCTGGCTGCCAAGAAACTCGGCCTCACCGATTTTGGTGAAAATACATTATAAGAGATTGTATGGGCAGGAGGACCGTCATTTAGGGGGGTAAGTTATAGAATAATTTCCAATCTTTTCTATACATGTTTTAGTGTGGTGTGCAGTAAAGTTTATTTTGCGATGAAAAATTTGATTGTAACGATTCGATTTCAATCAGAATTCAAGATCAGACTCTTTTTTTGTACGCATGCGTAATTCAGACAAAAGCGTGGGCCCCTAAAATAAAAGTTATTCTATGATATCTTGGCTTGGATAATCTTTGCAATTCCAAACCTTAGCAGATTTGTACAAGTAGGACAGGGCATTATCTACGCAGAAAATCAGATTGTTTGTAATTTGCGATCTTATTGAGTTTTGACTTTAAAGGTATTGACTTAGGGCAACTAAATCTAGAGCAGACGGCTCAGAGAGAACTAGAGTTCATGCAATCAGTGCTCATTACACGGATTAGTTATCAATATTCCATTTTCACCATGTTGTAGCATTTGAAATGAACTTTAAAACGCACTTTATCCCGTGTTTGTACTTACTCCAGAAGCTGAGATACGATACCTGTAGCTGGCTGCCAAGAAACTCGGCCTTACCGATTTTGGTGAAAATACATTATAAGAGACTGTATGGGCAGGAGGACCGTCATTTAGGGGGGTAAGTTATAGAATAATTTCGAATCTTTTCTATACATGTTTTAGTGTGGTGTGTAGTAAAGTTTATTTTGCGATGAAAATTTTGATGGTAACGATTCGATTTCAATCAGAATTCAAGATCAGACTCTTTTTTTGTACGCATGCGTAATTCAGACAAAAGCGTGGACCCCTAAAATAAAAGTTATTCTATGATATCTTGGCTTGGATAATCTTTGCAATTCCAAACCTTAGCAGATTTGTACAAGTAGGACAGGGCATTATCTACGCAGAAAATCAGATTGTTTGTAATTTGCGATCTTATTGAGTTTTGACTTTAAAGGTATTGACTTAAGGCAACTAAATCTAGAGCAGACGGCTAAGAGAGAGTACTAAAGTTCATGCAATCAGTTCTCATTACACGGATTAGTTATCAATATTCCATTTTCACCATGTTGTAGCATTTGAAATGAACTTTAAAACGCACTTTATCCCGTGTTTGTACTTACTCC
The DNA here is from genome assembly GCA_949710005.1 of Ricordea florida. Classification (NCBI taxonomy): domain Eukaryota; kingdom Metazoa; phylum Cnidaria; class Anthozoa; order Corallimorpharia; family Ricordeidae; genus Ricordea; species Ricordea florida. Next base: position 18,773,512 of record OX453274.1, on the reverse strand, counting down.
AGAAGCTGAGATACGATACCTGTAGCTGGCTGCCAAGAAACTCGGCCTCACCGATTTTGGTGAAAATACATTATAAGAGATTGTATGGGCAGGAGGACCGTCATTTAGGGGGGTAAGTTATAGAATAATTTCGAATCTTTTCTATACATGTTTTAGTGTGGTGTGCAGTAAAGTTTATTTTGCGATGAAAATTTTGATTGTAACGATTCGATTTCAATCAGAATTCAAGATCAGACTCTTTTTTTGTACGCATGCGTAATTCAGACAAAAGCGTGGGCCCCTAAAATAAAAGTTATTCTATGATATCTTGGCTTGGATAATCTTTGCAATTCCAAACCTTAGCAGATTTGTACAAGTAGGACAGGGCATTATCTACGCAGAAAATCAGATTGTTTGTAATTTGCGATCTTATTGAGTTTTGACTTTAAAGGTATTGACTTAAGGCAACTAAATCTAGAGCAGACGGCTCAGAGAGTACTAAAGTTCATGCAATCAGTGCTCATTACACGGATTAGTTATCAATATTCCATTTTCACCATGTTGTAGCATTTGAAATGAACTTTAAAACGCACTTTATCCCGTGTTTGTACTTACTCCAGAAGCTGAGATACGATACCTGTAGCTGGCTGCCAAGAAACTCGACCTTACCGATTTTGGTGAAAATACATTATAAGAGACTGTATGGGCAGGAGGACCGTCATTTAGGGGGGTAAGTTATAGAATAATTTCGAATCTTTTCTATACATGTTTTAGTGTGGTGTGCAGTAAAGTTTATTTTGCGATGAAAATTTTGATTGTAACGATTCGATTTCAATCAGAATTCAAGATCAGACTCTTTTTTTGTACGCATGCGTAATTCAGACAAAAGCGTGGGCCCCTAAAATAAAAGTTATTGTATGATATCTTGGCTTGGATAATCTTTGCAATTCCAAACCTTAGCAGATTTGTACAAGTAGGACAGGGCATTATCTACGCAGAAAATCAGATTGTTTGTAATTTGCGATCTTATTGAGTTTTGACTTTAAAGGTATTGACTTAAGGCAACTAAATCTAGAGCAGACGGCTCAGAGAGTACTAAAGTTCATGCAATCAGTGCTCATTACACGGATTAGTTATCAATATTCCATTTTCACCATGTTGTAGCATTTGAAATGAACTTTAAAACGCACTTTATCCCGTGTTTGTACTTACTCCAGAAGCTGAGATACAATACCTGTAGCTGGCTGCCAAGAAACTCAGCCTCACCGATTTTGGTGAAAATACATTATAAGATATTGTATGGGCAGGAGGACCGTCATTTATGGGGGTAAGTTATAGAATAATTTCGAATCTTTTCTATACATGTTTTAGTGTGGTGTGCAGTAAAGTTTATTTTGCGATGAAAATTTTGATTGTAACGATTCGATTTCAATCAGAATTCAAGATCAGACTCTTTTTTTGTACGCATGCGTAATTCAGACAAAAGCGTGGGCCCCTAAAATAAAAGTTATTCTATGATATCTTGGCTTGGATAATCTTTGCAATTCCAAACCTTAGCAGATTTGTACAAGTAGGACAGGGCATTATCTACGCAGAAAATCAGATTGTTTGTAATTTGCGATCTTATTGAGTTTTGACTTTAAAGGTATTGACTTAAGGCAACTAAATCTAGAGCAGACGGCTCAGAGAGTACTAAAGTTCATGCAATCAGTGCTCATTACACGGATTAGTTATCAATATTCCATTTTCACCATGTTGTAGCATTTGAAATGAACTTTAAAACGCACTTTATCCCGTGTTTGTACTTACTCCAGAAGCTGAGATACGATACCTGTAGCTGGCTGCCAAGAAACTCGACCTTACCGATTTTGGTGAAAATACATTATAAGAGACTGTATGGGCAGGAGGACCGTCATTTAGGGGGGTAAGTTATAGAATAATTTCGAATCTTTTCTATACATGTTTTAGTGTGGTGTGCAGTAAAGTTTATTTTGCGATGAAAATTTTGATTGTAACGATTCGATTTCAATCAGAATTCAAGATCAGACTCTTTTTTTGTACGCATGCGTAATTCAGACAAAAGCGTGGGCCCCTAAAATAAAAGTTATTCTATGATATCTTGGCTTGGATAATCTTTGCAATTCCAAACCTTAGCAGATTTGTACAAGTAGGACAGGGCATTATCTACGCAGAAAATCAGATTGTTTGTAATTTGCGATCTTATTGAGTTTTGACTTTAAAGGTATTGACTTAAGGCAACTAAATCTAGAGCAGACGGCTCAGAGAGTACTAAAGTTCATGCAATCAGTGCTCATTACACGGATTAGTTATCAATATTCCATTTTCACCATGTTGTAGCATTTGAAATGAACTTTAAAACGCACTTTATCCCGTGTTTGTACTTACTCCAGAAGCTGAGATACAATACCTGTAGCTGGCTGCCAAGAAACTCAGCCTCACCGATTTTGGTGAAAATACATTATAAGATATTGTATGGGCAGGAGGACCGTCATTTATGGGGGTAAGTTATAGAATAATTTCGAATCTTTTCTATACATGTTTTAGTGTGGTGTGCAGTAAAGTTTATTTTGCGATGAAAATTTTGATTGTAACGATTCGATTTCAATCAGAATTCAAGATCAGACTCTTTTTTTGTACGCATGCGTAATTCAGACAAAAGCGTGGGCCCCTAAAATAAAAGTTATTCTATGATATCTTGGCTTGGATAATCTTTGCAATTCCAAACCTTAGCAGATTTGTACAAGTAGGACAGGGCATTATCTACGCAGAAAATCAGATTGTTTGTAATTTGCGATCTTATTGAGTTTTGACTTTAAAGGTATTGACTTAAGGCAACTAAATCTAGAGCAGACGGCTCAGAGAGTACTAAAGTTCATGCAATCAGTGCTCATTACACGGATTAGTTATCAATATTCCATTTTCACCATGTTGTAGCATTTGAAATGAACTTTAAAACGCACTTTATCCCGTGTTTGTACTTACTCCAGAAGCTGAGATACGATACCTGTAGCTGGCTGCCAAGAAACTCGACCTTACCGATTTTGGTGAAAATACATTATAAGAGACTGTATGGGCAGGAGGACCGTCATTTAGGGGGGTAAGTTATAGAATAATTTCGAATCTTTTCTATACATGTTTTAGTGTGGTGTGCAGTAAAGTTTATTTTGCGATGAAAATTTTGATTGTAACGATTCGATTTCAATCAGAATTCAAGATCAGACTCTTTTTTTGTACGCATGCGTAATTCAGACAAAAGCGTGGGCCCCTAAAATAAAAGTTATTCTATGATATCTTGGCTTGGATAATCTTTGCAATTCCAAACCTTAGCAGATTTGTACAAGTAGGACAGGGCATTATCTACGCAGAAAATCAGATTGTTTGTAATTTGCGATCTTATTGAGTTTTGACTTTAAAGGTATTGACTTAAGGCAACTAAATCTAGAGCAGACGGCTCAGAGAGTACTAAAGTTCATGCAATCAGTGCTCATTACACGGATTAGTTATCAATATTCCATTTTCACCATGTTGTAGCATTTGAAATGAACTTTAAAACGCACTTTATCCCGTGTTTGTACTTACTCCAGAAGCTGAGATACAATACCTGTAGCTGGCTGCCAAGAAACTCAGCCTCACCGATTTTGGTGAAAATACATTATAAGATATTGTATGGGCAGGAGGACCGTCATTTAGGGGGGTAAGTTATAGAATAATTTCGAATCTTTTCTATACATGTTTTAGTGTGGTGTGCAGTAAAGTTTATTTTGCGTTGAAAATTTGAATTGTAACGATTCGATTTCAATCAGAATTCAAGATCAGACTCTTTCTTTGTACGCATGCGTGATTCAGACAAAAGCGTGGGCCCCTAAAATAAAAGTTATTGTATGATATCTTGGCTTGGATAATCTTTTCAATTCCAAACTTTAGCAGATTTGTACAAGTAGGACAGGGCATTATCTACGCAGAAAATCAGATTGTTTGTAATTTGCGATCTTATTGAGTTTTGACTTTAAAGATATTGACTTAAGGCAGCTAAATCTAGAGCAGACGGCTCAGAGAGTACTAAAGTTCATGTAATCAGTGCACATTACACGGATTAGTTATCAATATACCATTTTCACCATGTTTTGCATTTGAAATAAACTTTAAAACGCACTTTATTCCGTGTTTGTAGTTACTCCAGAAGCTGAGATACGATACCTGCAGCTGGCTGCCAAGAAACTCGGCCTCACTGATTTTGGTGAAAATACATTATAGGAGATTGTATGGGCAGGAGAACCGTCATTTAGGGGGGTAAGTTATAGCATAATTTCGAATCTTTTCTATACATGTTTTAGTGTGGTGTGCAGTAAAGTTTATTTTGCGTTAAAAATTGTGATTGTAACGATTCGATTTCAATCAGAATTCAAGATCAGACTCTTTTTTTGTACGCATGCGTGATTCAGACAAAAGCGTGGGCCCCTAAAATTAAAGTTATTTTATGATATCTTGGCTTGGATTATTTTTTAATTTCCAAACCTTAGCAGATTTGTACAAGTAGGACAGGGCATTATCTACGCAGAAAATCAGATTGTTTGTAATTTGCGATCTTATTGAGTTTTGACTTTAAACATATTGACTTAAGGCAGCTAAATCTAGAGCAGACGGCTCAGAGAGTACTAAAGTTCATGTAATCAGTGCTCATTACACGGAAGTAATGAGCAAATCAGTCGGTTTCCGTTTGACAAATCGTCAAAGCATCAGCCTCTTCCATATCAGGGCCTCTAAGTGATCTTGTCATTCCATCATTTTAAGATCCGAGGTCCCAGACACTTGGAAGCGCGGAGAGATAGTGCCACATCACAAAAAGGACTCTCTGCTGGACAAAGCAAATTTTAGGCCTGTAACTGTCCTTCCAGTTTTCTCTAAAGTATTTGAACGGATCTTGCAAACACAAATAACTGAACTTTTTGAATCAATTTTCCATGACTTTATGTTTGCTTATCGCAAGTTCCATGGTTGTCCTTCGGCGTTGCTGACCCTAGTTATCAATAGTTATCAATATACCATTTTCACCATGTTTTGCATTTGAAATGAACTTTAAAACGCACTTTATCCCGTGTTTGTACTTACTCCAGAAGCTGAGATACGATACCTGCAGCTGGCTGCCAAGAAACTCGGCCTCACTGATTTTGGTGAAAATACATTAAAAGAGATTTTATGGGCCGAAGGACCGTCATTTAGGGGGGTAAGTTATAGAATAATTTCGAATCTTTTCTATACATGTTTTAGTGTGGTGTGCAGTAAAGTTTATTTTGCGTTGAAAATTGTGATTGTAACGATTCGATTTCAATCAGAATTCAAGATCAGACTCTTTTTTTGTACGCATGCGTGATTCAGACCCTAAAATACAATACAATACAATACAATACAATACGTTATTTAAAGTGGGAAACATGCTTAGCTGGAATAGCTAGTTTACAGATGTTCCACTAAAATAACAGATAAAAGAAAACTAAAATAGAAACTATGAGAATGTGAAAATATATAATCTAAATCTAAAATGTCTGCTATGTTAAGTGTGTTATATATATAAAAAAAAAAAAAAGTTTAAAAATTTACAGTACGTATTCTTCGGACAAATTCATTTTTACCAGCCGTGGCCCTGATTTCATTTGGTAGGTCGTTCCATATTTTTGTAGCAAAGTAGCGCCATGACTTTAGTCCGTACTTGGTGGTATTTACTTTTGGCAAGGCCAGCATATTTTCACCCCTAAGATTGTAACTACAACTTCTTAATGAGACTAGGTTCTTAATGCTGGGTGGGGCTTTGTTACTTAGGCAGTTATTTATAGTACATAACATGTCTTGAATTCGCCTATTTTGCAGTGTCTGGGAACTCATTCGTTTCAACAGTTGTTCGTATGACGATATCTTATCTTTAAAAACATAACGTAATGCCCGTTCATTGACTTTTTCCAGTTTTCTGGTGTTTATTTTCCCGCAGTGGTGCCAGACTTGAGAACAGTAATAAAAATGTGGTAAAATGAAAGAACGATACAGCGACTGTTTTGTTTTTAACGGTAAAATGTTCTTCAGTCTATTAAGAGCGTTAACTTGACTGCTGACTTTTCGACATATGATAGCAACATGGGCGTCGAATTTTAATTTACTATCCAATGTCACCCCTAATAAGCTAATCTGGTCCTTAATGGGAATATTAATATCGCCGGATTTAAAGCTGATTTCTTGAGAGTTGTTTCCGAGAATTATGGCTTGATACTTGTCCGGGTTTGCTTTCATACCATTTTCTTTGAACCACGTAGCTGTATTGTCTAGGTCTTGGTTGACAGCTAATTCGACAGCCCCAGGGCTAGCGTGGGAATGGTAGATCTTGGTGTCATCGGCATAACTTAACAGCTTACACTCCCTTCTCGCATATATCATATCGTTCATAAATATGTTGAACAGCAATGGCCCAAGAATGGATCCTTGTGGCACGCCTCTAGAAACCTCTTTTCATGCTGAATAAGTAGCGCTCAATTTTACCCTTTGAAAGCGTGATGTTAAATAACTGCGCAAAAGCTCCAATGATGTATCATCCATTCCATAAAACTTTAGTTTATCCAGAATCAGGTCGTGGGGCAGGCAATCAAACGCCTTACTGAGATCGATTGCCGCTGCTCCAATTACCTCGCGTTTATCTAATTGTTCCTTCCACTGCTCTGTGAGGGTCAGCAACGCCGCAGGACAACCATGGAACTTGCGATAAGCAAACATAAAGTCATGGAAAATTGATTCAAAAAGTTCAGTTATTTGTGTTTGCAAGATCCGTTCAAATACTTTAGAGAAAACTGGAAGGACAGTTACAGGCCTAAAATTTGCTTTGTCCAGCAGAGAGTCCTTTTTGTGATGTGGCACTATCTCTCCGCGCTTCCAAGTGTCTGGGACCTCGGATCTTAAAATGATGGAGTGACAAGATCACTTAGAGGCTCTGATATGGAAGAGGCTGATGCTTTGACGATTTGTCAAACGGAAACCGAAAGAGTGCACGCAGTCGACTGGAATGTTCGAGGCATGCGACTGTGCACTAATGGCAGTGTACCCCTGGGTATCCAGATCATTTGCCACGTTAATAAAATAGTCGTTTAGCGTCTCTGCCACCTGCTCTTGATCTCTGATGACTGTATTTCCCTCTTTCAGCGTCACCTGATTATTAGGTGTGCGATTTTTTGAATGCATAAACGGTCGAATTGCCTTCCAAAATTCCTTAGGGTTTCTAGAGCGACTTATGCAAAGTTGTTCAAAATGGCGCATGACTGATTTGTGTCGCATCGTAACAACGCGATTTCTCATTGACCTGTAAGCTTCCCAGTCCTCCATTCTCCTTGTTTTGTTGTATTTGCGCTTCAGCGCATTCCTAGCGCGAATGGCTTTCCTAATTACGGGCGTGATAAATTTCGATTGTCCAGATGCGGTTTTATGCTTGCGTATTTTCACGGGGGCGTGGTCGTCCAGCACATTTGAATACAGTTTCTCCCATGCCCAGCATATGTCGTCGATATCGTCAAACACGTGAGCGACGTTAAATGGCACAAATCGGAGGTCATTGTTAAACTCGTCCTCGTTGAAATTTTTAAATGATCTTCCCTTTATCAGCGTGGTTTTCGGCTTCATTAAATTTATATTGAACACGGTGTAAATTAGCATGTGGTCACTGAGGCCAGATTCATAAGTACCTGACTTTAATGCAAATTTGGGCGCGTTTGTGAGAAAAACATCCAAACACGATTTTCTCGTGGATGAGATCCTAGTAGGCTCCATTATTAAATTGTGGAGATCGTAGATGTCGCAAATATCCAGCAAAGTTCTACCTTGTTTGCTATTTTCCATTGGATTTAAAATATCGGCGTTTAAATCTCCTATACAGATCACATCAGGACGATTTGAAATAGCCGCGTCCAGAATTACAGCCATCTCTGTAGTAAAAGTTTCATTGTTTACAGACGGCGGTTTGTAAACGCTTAAGAGAGAGAAATGATGCCGGCCAAGTTGAGCATCAACAAGAATCGCCTCTAACTCTTTACACTTAATCTTTACTTGATAAGAAGGGATGGAGCTCCGAATAAACAGAAGTAGACCTCCGCCGCCCTTCTTTCTGTCTCTGCGATAAGTGTTATAACCTTTGACAGCGAAATTGTGAAATCGGAAATGTTCTGTCGATTTTCGTCTCTTGAACACTTAGAATGTCAAAAGTCTCTATCCATTCTTGCATCTCTGCGAATTTTCCTGGTAGACTGTTTATGTTTAGGTTTCCTATTAAACATTGCTTATTAGCGTGTTCTCTCAAGCCAGCTAGAACGTCTGTTGTCCCTCCTGTCGAGCTGTTGAATTCGGAGTCGGTCATGAAGCCGGCATGCGAAGACAGCGAGGAGTCAAAAAACGAGTCGCTAAAGCAGGGCAAACTGCAGGTTAAGCAGTGCCATTCGAGAACACTGTTTCCTAATGCTTGGAAAGCGTCCTTAGATAAAACAGAGCACTTTAGGTGGTACCATGCCTCGCAGCCATCGCAAAATACGGCTAGTTGGTTTCGCCTGACCGTCTTTTGACAGCATCCACATTTTGGTTTAATGTTTGTTGTTGTTGGGCCAGGATTCGATTCAACATCATGATATAATGAAATATCCGGTAGATATAGACACAAGTGGCCATGCTTGGTCCACGCTACTTGAGGTCTTCTAACATGTGCCAGCTTTCCTTGCAACAACTTTGAATTTCCCGCCACAATGGCGGTCGTCAAAACGCGTTGTAAAATATAACTCGGTAAATTATCCGCTATGACGCAAGGAGAGCCGTTCCAGCCGGTCGATGGAGAGGTATTCCTGTCTCTGCCACTAGTTGAGAGTTTTAGATGAGCCGTAAGCACCAACAGAAGAGTAAGAACTGTAATACGTCGTTCAAACGAACGCGAACGATCCGCCATTGCTAATGGGTACACAGCAATGGCAGACTGAAGTGGGGTTGGATCATTGATGGATACAAAATCGTAGTTGTCTGGTCGCTGGATGCTCTCTTTTGGTGCTGAGATTTGTTGTGCTGCAGTTGCAGAGTCACCTTGGGCATTGATCACTAGATCAGCTTGGTCATTAAGCTTTGCTTTAAAATCACAACATTTTTTGCGCTTGGGTGGTGGCTGCTGTTTCTGTAACATCTGTCCTGAATCATCAGCACTTATGAGGTTAACTCTGGGGTGGCAAAAATCCTGCTTAGTATTATCCTGTGGGTCTGCGCTGTTATGAGAGTAATGCTTTTCCCAGAAATCATGGCAATATTGTAAAAGACTGGAGGTAACCTTTTCATCAACTACTGTTCCATGATCTTTGTCATAGGAATATGTTAGGAAGTCAGTTCCAAACATTTGTTCAAAAAGATCTGAGACAGCTAGTACCCAGTTTTTCTTTTCTTCTGTCCATGACTTCAATTCATGATCTGAATTTTTCCAGCCACATCCACGATAAGAAAATGCCTTTTTTCCTTGAGGTAAAAGGACAATTTAAACAAATTAACCTCCTGATTTAATGTACGTGGTTGTAACACCATATATATCTATATTTTTAATACAAAATACAGTTACATACTGACAAGTAGGTGAAAACAATAAATTTATGACTGTTATGAGTTTGGTAAATGACATCAACTCAGATAATCAGAAAGACATTACACTTTTAGTAATGTTATATTCTGTGACAAAAATATTAGACTACTCACCTAGACTAATGCAATTTCTTGCTTCATGGAAAGAGTATCTCAAGAACAAGAGCATAGTGGAGTACCAGTGGGTTAGAATTTGATTCACTGTAAAGAAAAGTTAACAGGTTTCAAAACAACTACTTCATGAAATATATTGTTATGCCCTGCATGTGTCAGACAGTAGTGTTTAATGCATACCAGTACACTCCCAAATCTCTATGTCTAGCTTCAGGGCAGTGTAAACTGAAGACTGGAATGACTGTGGACAATTGTTTTAAGGGTTAGAAAACAATGGGGCTACTGTTGTCAAGTTCTCACCATCATGGTGAAAACAATAGTCTGCTGTCTGCGTTTTACAGTGACCAATCTAGCTTCACCAGTATGCATGCATGCGTTCGTGGAACTATATATAATCTAGGAGTCATATAATATTTTTTAAATTATAACAAGAAAGTAATTAGGAGACTACAAGTTAAGCAAGAAATGAATGTGTACAATGTATATGTTTTAATTAGGTGATTTTCAAACGAAAAAAGGCTTTCTTAATTGAACTTACAAGACTGGCTAGGTCCAGATGCATCATGGTTTGTTGCCCTGGAGTATAACTGGCGATGGAGCTTGTGGGATGACTCAAATCCTTGACCTGAGTACTTGTAAAATGAGCGGAAGTGACGAAGAAGCATAGCACTATGATCTATAACAAGGTGCCCATAATCACCAGTGCCAAGGTGTATACCAAATAACTTCTTTAGCAAGAATCCCCACTCCTTGCACTGCATAAGAAGGCCAAGACATTTAGAATTAAAGGAAAATGAATTAACCAATCAATTATTTCACACATAATTCTCAGGAAGACCTGAGAGCAACATATTCAATTTCTTTCAATAAATGTAATTTTTTTCTCACTGGTACTTTTCAAAAATAAATCAATTTTTTTGTTTTATATTTCAAATGTATGATCCCCAGTTCAGATGAATAATAACTATATACTGTATAGCACTTACATAAGTTGGAAAATCAAAGACGACACATCGATTCTCTGTAACAGATCTGTCTGACAAGTGCTTAGATGCGATACTCAGAGTTACAGAGAATCGATGCATCATCTTTGATTTTCCAACTTATGTATGCTTGGCTCTGGTACCACAGCACTTTATGCCGAGGTAGACTGGTCTCTTCATTTGTATATAACACTTATTTATAACAGCAAGTGGTTTTTTTACTTACAACAGATATAATAATTAAAAATAATTTACCTTTACATCATAGATGTCAATGAGTTGTTCCTCACTTTCTTCAAACACTTTGTCTCGCATTGCAAGAGCTATTTCTCTCCAGTCACAGCAAACCTACATGTAGTTGACAAAGATCGCAGAGTTATGTTAAGCACTGATCAGTGAAAAATGATTTAAGGCTGTAGCCAATGAGGGTAAACTTCCCACTAGTAGCCAATAGGATGCAGTTCTAGTGATAAGGGTTAAACACAGATTGTAAAGAGTTTTTAAGCAATTGAGACCATAGCAAATGAATTATTTAAGTAAGTAAGTCAACTTTATTTGATAAGTAGGCTATAAAAGGGATTTGGCAGCTGAAAGGCTGATGTGGACCTACTATACACAAAATAATTATACAAAATATAAAATTTACAAACATGACTTTCTAAGTTTACCTTAACAAACATCTCAATTTGAAGTTCAGCTGCATACTTGGCAAATGCATCAGTCTGCTGTTGTTGTGGCACTGTCTTTTCCCCTCTTTTCCTTTTTTTTGGCAATGGCACTTGGATGGCTGCCTCTTCTTCTAGCTCCAGGAATTTTGCCTCCACTTCCTTCTGCTTCACTTCCCACTGATCTTTGAGATTATCTAAAAAATCTTTCAGATCTGAGTGGGAATGAAGAAAATAATTTTATAGTTAAAATTAAAAGCTGTCTGCAACAAAGTACATTAAACAGTCATGGTGGCTCAGGAAGAGGAATAAAGCAAAAGAGAGAAAACTAGCCAGTGTAAACCACAGATTGCAGAATATTGTTGCAAATGAGAACATGATGACAATAGTCCTATTATTTTTTAACTCTAGCTAGTCTGCCTTCAGTCTGCATTTCACACTGCTCTGAGAGAAAAATTTAATACTACAGGTAATCATATGCATTGAAATAATTAACATGTGGACTCATATTGGGTTTCCTCGACTGGAACCTAAGCATTTCTTAGCACAATTTAATGTTGTTTGGCATGACCAACTTCAGTTAAACTGAGCTTAATATTACAAAAGGTTGTCCACGTACAAAGAGGCAGTATGATTAGTACAGGCTTTGTTGAATTCAAATTTGGTCTCATCATACCTTTCATGTCATCAAGGTTAACTGTGTCTTGCTTAGAACCATAATCTCGTTTGAAAGTCCCCCTGTCAAGTATCTCATTCACATACTGCAATGAAAACATTGTAATAATCAATTAACCTTTCAAATATGGTTTCACTAACAGTCACTGTTTCAGTAGCTAACTTACAAAACATCTTACAATATACTGCCTTTTCCCTTTAATCCCTTAATATCCTTTCTTAAAAAACTGAACACAATCCATTAATAGTTATTAACAGTTTAAAATGCTTACCACTATTCGCTCTTCAAAGAATGTAACATAATTCAAAATGACTGCATTTGCAGCTCCGGGCCTTTCTTTGTAGTACTGAATCACTTTATCAAGTGGTAGTGATTTTCCAATAATTTCTTCAAAGTTCCTAAGAATTGCCCTTTCTGTAGATCCTGAGAACCAATTACAATGAAATAATATTTCATAAATTTTGTCAGTTTAAATGATTGTATTTATGTTATAATGATGCAAACATCATCCAACATTATTTCCAACCATGGCTTAATTGGAAAGTGAGTCCACATACAGGTCAAGAGCAAACCGTATGTAGATACTGCAGTGTATGCTCAGTTGAAAAAAACCATTCTTAATTCAGTGTATCCTAGATAGAACTAAAAGACTGTGCACCCAGGCCTATATTCAGCTTACATTCTGCCCTGACTGCTAGAAAATAAACTTAACTGCAAACAAAAAGCTAGACACTATGAAAACAATTTTGATTAGCACAAAAGCTACAGTTTTTAACAAAAAAGAAGCAATAAAAATTTAAAGATAAATAGTTTGCATTGCCAAGTATATAACTTTTAGTACCTGAAAAGGATGCAACTTGTATGTTTTGCCTTTCTATTGCTGTTTGTTGTCCTTTCCGTTCTTTAACCGTTACTCTTGGAAACCCCCGGCAATTTTCAGGACCAAAATGAGACAATGCCTCATTTAACTGGTTAAGGCATCCAACACGATGAGCAAATAACCCCAACGAGCCCAGAAGTTGCTCACAATTTCTCATTTCACAGTGGAGAGAGCAAAGGTTGATGCTGCTCAATTCTTCCTCAAGAAGGAAATTTAGGTCATCTCGAAGGCCTGAAGATCTAAAATAGTAAAACAAAGTGCAATAATAAGCTGCAGTGTACTGTCATATATATATATCTGATAGTTCCTCACAAGTCTCACCTTCCAATATTAGCTTTTGATCTAAGGCAGTCCAAACAAGTTTCATCTGCCTCAACTCCATGACATGTACAAGCCTAAATAATATAACAATAAAAGTATTACTAATACCGGTAAATTATAGCAATAAATTTAACTCAAAATTTATTTCTTGAAAGCATTACTTAGGAAAATAAACCTGGTATTAAGAGTTAGCTGTCTAAATCACAGAAATGACAATAAAAACAATTCCAAGTCAAAACTGTTGATCAACTGGACATACAAAATTGGCTTAACAACATCATTATTCAGCTCTTTCAGTCCATATTTTCTGGCTAAAGAAGAATATTCAAAATAAAGGATTCAAGAAAACTTGATGATTACCCTAATTGCATCACAAAATGCACAGAATTCCACACCATATCCTTTGCCTCCGAGAATAAAATCATCCTGGTCTTTTTTGTTAAGCAGCAGTAGCAAGGCTTTGTAATCAAGAGTAACTGTAGGGACAAAAAAATCCATGACATACATGAAAAAGAGTTTCATTATCTTGGATCAATTGTAGACAAAAACTGCTTTGTCCACCTGTATGTATACCTTGATAAACTAACTTTCCAAAAAGTGGGAAACATCAGCATTCCATAATTTTCCTTGCATGAAAATATGACCTAAAGTGACTTATATATAAAATGACAATTTGATTATGCAAATGAAGTTTTCATTTCCTTGAATGCATGTCTTTTGATTTAAAAAAACTATAATTTTACAGGTTCACATTTGTCCTTAACTTTCTCTTCTACATTTATCAAATGAAAATCACCTGTGAAAGAAATGTTGTAGTTCTTGCCATCCACCCATATCCCACTTTTTTTGATTCCTTCCTTTTGGCGATTGAGGTTCCTAAGTAACTGCTTTAAATTTGACCTAATGACAAACAAAAGACAACTTTTGTCAGGGGATATAATTAATTATTAATAAATAGTTTAATTGCTTTTTCACAAACATCCTTTACCTTATCACTGCAGAAATACATGTAAATACAATCAAAGCTGTCAGAATGAGGGAAATCAGAATCTGAGCAGCTCTATAACACTGTACCAAAATATATACATATAGCTAGTATATATACTATATGTATATATACTATGTATACATATAGCTAGTAGTGCAAACAATCAGAATGCAGCATTGATCATTGACCACTGGTTGGATTTTACTAAATATATATGTCTTCAATGTACAGTACTAATTTTTATTGTCAAATTACTTTAAGAAGGACTACTGCAGCTAAGGTTGTTAAAATGTCAGTCACTGTCAACAAAAATCATATTCCAGACAAGAACCTTGAGCTGAATGATCGTTTTCACCAACTTTTGAAATAACCAGAATTTCATGCAGTAGAATAATGGACCAGGTAGTATGATAACAAAACTTACCTTTTCTCTTTGCAGTTCCCTATAGCAATAGGGTAAATAGATAACGCACTCTCAGAACTCTTGTTTTCAAAGTCAACTGGAGAAAGGCCTACAGCCACTTGTTCTTTACCTATAGTTATTGACAAACAAACATAATATAAAATTTAATTATGACGACAAAACCAGCAAATCTGTACTTTAGGGGAAGACCGGTAAACATAACTGGAGGGGTGGGGGGGATGACAATTAACAAAATAAATTCATGCAAGGGAAACATGTCTGAAAAAAAAAATCCTGCAATTCATGCATACAACTAAGCTGAAAAAAAAATTGTGCATCAGAAAGTTCACCACCCCCCCCCCCCCACCCCCTTTGCTTTCTTCGGTTATTTCTAGTGGTGTAACCCTTGCAGCATTTCTTTTAGTTCAGATAATCACAAATAAATCTACTTCTAAATGAATTTAAATCTTTTCACTAAATGATGTCAAGACATCATTAACTATAATTAACTTAATATAAAAGTGCACCGTTTTAGATTCCTAACATAAACTACATAACATATCTCCATAAGATAAAACAAACCTCCAAGAGGACATCCATCAAGCTTGATATTGAACTCCTTGTCTTGTTTGTCTTCATATGAATGAAGACGCTGCTCCCTTATTGCCCAGACAAGAACAGAATAAAGAACAACATCACAGGCATCAAAATCTGCATCTCCAACCTTAGCAATTTTTAAAGTTTTCTGTACCACAGAGAAGACAAGTTTTTTCACTGCTTTAATTTCATTCTTTGTTATCAAAACAGGTGTGTCTTCAGATCTCTGAGGAAAAAAAGAAAAGAAACAATTTTATAGTTTCTGACCATCAAACAGCAATCCAATGCAAAGATATATTGTTAAAATCTTTCTTAAAATCATTATTTGTAGTCTAGTAGTAAAAATATCAATAATAACTGGAGGGAGGTTTTTTTTTTCAATGTAACTGGGAATTTGTTTCAGGGTGCAAGAAAAGACAATCAATTTCATAACAGTTAGCAGTCCAAGTTGGGAAAACAAAACATATCAGAACGAAACCCAAACAATGGTATTTTTCAAATAATTATCACAACTCCTTTTAAACACCCATTCACCACCCCCCCCCCCCCCCCCACCTCCCACCACTGGGTGAGGACCAATCAGATTCTATAAGGGTGAGTTAAAAATCAAAGGACAAAAAATTAATGTAATTCTTATTAAAAAAAAATATTAAAAATGCAGCACCCTACTAGCATGGAAAAATTAAATAGGACCTAGGAAAGTTACCCCACTCTTTCCCAGTCGAGTTAAGTTAAGCAGTGTCTGCCATGCTGAATCAGGAAACCTTGTTTGAAGTTTAAAATACAACAGCACCCAATCTGGAACACGCATGCTTTGAAACACACGTGCATGTGTTTTTGGAGACAGAAGCTCAGACAAGCTTTTCTTGGAACCACTTGATTCCATAACTAAGTCAACGACTTCCGAAATTGTATTCCGGACGTTTTCTTTCTCCTCGTCTGTTCCATACAGGAAGCTATTTCCCAGGACTCTGTCGATAGTTTCGTGGTATTTTTCTGAAACGCCATCTAGTGCACTGAATACCTCCTTGCACTTCTTTAGAACCTGCCGTTTCTTCTTCGTAGGCCCCAAAGATGGACAGTTTTTTGTATCTTCAATAGAACTGTCTGAAGAACTATACGATCTTATCGGTGTTGAGGAGCAACACGGAGACGAAAAATCCAAGGAATCGGCCATACTTGACTCGAGTTCTCCAATTCGACCTTGTAGATCATTCAGTTCGGATTCAAGGGATTCTATTCTCGCAGTTCTTCCGGCGAGTAGAGAATTAAACTCTTATGTGTTCTCGGGGATTTTCGCGCCAAAAGGGAAGTACTGCGCGCGATCGGGGTCAAGGTCTAAGATGATGGAGTTGAGCAAACTAATCACTGCCCTAAATCCGGGCGAATTTACAAGACCATGCGGTAGAATACCTTTCTGGCGAAGAAGACCAGCGACCAAACCGAACGTGGAAGCAACGTGCACGGTAGCAGGCATCCTGTTGAATTCCAGTGGAGCATATGCCGATTTGGCGGGCTGAAGTTCCCGCGTTGCCACACTTCGTATTTCCTCTGGAAATCTCCTGAATATCTCATTTTTGGAGAAATCCGTAGGACGGACTCCACATATTTCTCTTTTGAGCACATACCAATGTTTTTGGGGATCAAGTGATGCGCTTGTAACCCTCGACAGACTCGAAATGGCAAACGAAGGCAGAAACGGTCCGACCGCCTCCATGCCTTCACTTCGAATGGTTTCGAAATCAAAACCATAGTGCTCTTGAACTTTGAAAGTCCCGCCGAGGTAGAATATTATGTAATTAGTTAGAATTTAACTTGGTTACATTGCATGATCGCCACCTGGCCCACAAGAACAAAAAATATCGTACGTGATCGCCAACGCAAACAATATAGTTCAGTCATTTGAGGGACACTGGAAGTTGTCACACACGTGACTTCACGTCACAAAAAGATTTTCTTAATCCGGCACTGGAGCATTTTGATATTTCTACGTGAAATATCGATCGCTGTTTCAAAAATTGCTTCAAAGTGACAAGGGGAAAAACAAATGCGTTTCCATAATCTCTTTAAAAGTAAGCGTGGCGTGCCCCGTTCAAAACATCGGCAATCCGATCTGGATTTGTTTTTGTTTTTAATTCTTAATACTTTCTACGGGTAGCGAGCTGTTGCTACGGAATGTGGATCTTACTACAGCAAAATGAGAAACAGTAAATCATAGTAAATTGGAATAAAAAAGGGTCCGAAAAAATAGAATATTGTATTGAAGCACGCACAAAGGCTCGGAATATTCTCCGAACTACTGTGGTAGGTTTGAAATTGGCAAACTACTGTATATCCTTTTAATTTTAATATACATTTCAAGTGCAAGTTTTCAAAATCTTTTTCATTTGTACAAAAAGGCCAGAAAACGCCTGCGTATAAGCTTAAGGCTGGCTCCTGGCGTTACCACGCGTTGAAATGACGCGCCTCGCGAGGATGGTAAGCGTCAGGTTTATTTATTATGTTCCGGTCTTAAATTAATTTTATAACACCATGCAAACACCTTTATTGGCATACCAGGGCATCAATTGACGCCGCCCGCTGAGAATTTTTTCTTGAGCAAAGTTCCTCATGAAAACGGTACTTGTAATGAACGATCGATGTGAGTTTTCCTCGGCAAGACTAAAAGTAAGTTCTACCCAACCCTTGTAGGGCAGGTCAGTTCCATTTGCTGTCTTCAGGTCAAGCCCACCCATGCCCAATAGGTCTGTGATATTTCGAACATCAGTTCCAGGATAAAATTTCCTCACCCAGCTACTTGGGATAATTGATAATTGAGCTCCTGTATCCCATAAGGCTTCGGTTTCAACCCTATTTAAAAGACACTTCACTGTACACTTCCGCCCAACAAGACGAATCACTTGTGCATGTTCCTGCGGCGACAAATGACTGACAAATGTCTGCGATCGCTCCCTGTCTTGTTGATAATTTTGGTCTGCCAAAGTTGATATAGTTTGACAAAGTGTCTTATGTTCTTTCCAGTGATCTGCTTGACATGCTTTGCTACAATATCTCACAGCCTTGCAACCACTACATTGTTTGAAAGGGATATCACCCTCTGTTTTCCCACAGAACCGACAGGCATGGGACATGGCTTTCCCGGCTACACCCTGTCCCGTGGGTGCAGCCTCCTCTCGTTTCCCGAACCGCGCCCTTTTCTGCATCCTCTTGCAAAGTGATCGCTCGAACCACATTTGAAACAGTGGTCACACCTCTCTACACTGGCTGAGTAACATGCACTACACTTGCGACGTCTAAATTGTGATTGGTTAGCCGATCCATATCTTTCACTTGCAGTTCTCTCTGAGGAGGTGTGTGCCTTGTCAAAAGCCTGCTTTAGTGAAGTAAGGTCAGACTGTATAGCTTCAAGTGCTGTAACCAAACTGTTTGGCTTAGCTTCCTTTTTCATTGATTTAGCACTCTCGCTCTGAGGCGTTTGGCCTGGTTGTCCCAGGGCAGGTTTGCTGGATACAGAGGAAGTCCCCACTTGATTAACACGCAAGCCCTTCTTACCACCTGTACTCATTTTATTGCAACGTTCCATTTCTGCTGACATGATCTGATTTATTTTCTCCAGCAACTGCTCATCACTCACAGTAGCCTTCTCAATGAAAGGACGTATTTTTGCCCTCACAGTTTTATCCTGTAACCCGGTCTCTAACACATGCAGGAACAAGGACTGTACCAATGAAGGCTCATACTTAATAGGACTATCATTTGCACTGGACACAAATATAATCTGCTGTCTCAAACTCATGGCTCGCACAAGGAAATCTTGAGGGGTCTCACTTGTCTCTTGGCGTAGGTTAGACAATTCCTGATACAGTTCAGTTCCCGACTTTTGTTTAAAGCGAGCTTTCATTATAAGACGCAAACGGGTTAAAGTTAAGTCCTGTATCATTTCCAGATACGACCTCAACTGTAAGCTGGGGCTTACTGCTCGAATCACCGCTCAATAATTTCATTTTCTTTGTAGCCCGCTTTGAGACCAGCATCTATTTGACGGGACAAACTTACAAACGAAAGTCCATCTTTAAAATTATCTCCCGCTACGACGCCATGAATTTTGAAATCGCGCTTTAGCACTTTACTAACATCAATGTTTACCTTGGGTTCCTTTGTCTCAGTTTTCTCCTTCAGTGTTCCTGACTGATTGAGCGACTCATGCTTTACTTTCACTTGTTCTTTATTCGCAGTTGCGTCATCCTCAAGTGACGGTGGTTTTCCATTTACAAAGGCAAGAAGGCCGACCAAATATACTTTCTTATCTTCAGTTTCGGTCAAACTATTTTCTACTTCTTCACGAATCTTCTTCGACAGAGCAAGTTTTCCAAATTCCTTACACTCCACGTTTAATTGCGCTGCCAGCTCCACCAACCCATTCAGATCAACGCTGCAAATCTTCGATTCAAGTTTAAGCTGGAGCTCTTCCACTTCGGATTGCGCGGCCATAGTAATTCCGCACAAAACTGAAACAACTCAGCGAGAGCAACACGCATCAAAACAATACTGCCATTCCAAATGCAAATCAGTTCTCACAAGAATTAATGAGTCATCCGCACAAGTGTCGAGGCCACGAGCAAGCGATGGCTGCACATTCGAAGCTTTCATATCATATTAACACATGTAAACATCTTTTGCGAATGTATAAAGTCGAATAAATCCCCACATTGACATGTCCTGGCGGGGTCGCCAAAATGTAACGGCCAGGTTCTTGTGGAGTAAAATAAAAAGAGAAAACCACAAGCAGGGATTTCGTCTTGCTCAGTTTTTTATATTCTTCCCCATCTCATCGTCCTACATACATGTGCTCTCAATTTTTTGATAACAATTTTTAAACTGTGGGGGGTGGCCTCAATACCGTTCCCTACATTAACACTCGGCTCCATCGGACTTGCTGCTTATAATTTATTCACGAGATATAAAAGTGTACCCGCTCCCAAATTCAATCCCCCTCCCGTAAAAAACATGGATAAGACGATGAATACCACCACCCAAGAAACTAGTTTAACAGATGAATGGATGTAATCCATAAAATGTCAGATAATAAGCTTGTGAAGGCGGTCACTGATTCTGCAGTTCTCATGGGGCTTTCAGCCGCTGTGGGTTATGTGGCAAACAAAGCTCTGAAAGAACAATTCATTGGAAATCCATCGTCTAGTCTCATTAATTATGTAAAATGGGTCGCTGTTTTATCAGCAAGCATGTATCTAAAAACTTACTTAGAGGATCAGAAGATAATACCCAGTAACATGTAAAACAGATGGCAAGTATAGCAATAATGCTTGGTGGTGCAGTACTCTATGCAACAGTCTTCATTGGTGGAAATTATGTAGCAAAGGCTATCAGTGGGTCATCATCCGCAGATCTCCAACTTGAAAGGGAAAGGCATGACAAAGCGTTAGAAAAATACCAGAAAGATTACGCTGACTATCAAGAAAAGAGGTTGGCTTATATTGACTTTATGAATAAAAGAAAGGGTGATGATATTCAAGCCTCTGAGAATATATCAGAGACAGATGAAGCGTTGACATTATACAGTCAAGCCAATCCACCTAGACTCTCTGATTATTACCGACCAAATGATGACCAGAAAATGGGTGAGGTGGCTTATGTTTCAGGTGGAATGTTAGCACTAGGATATATCGCCAGCAAGTGGTTGTAATGAAATTAACTTAGAAACTTCCATATTGGTATCAAATATGGAAACTGATCCTGATCTTGATCCTACTAAATTAAATGAGGCAGGTGCTAGCGGTGGTGATGATGGGGGTGATGATACGATCTATCTCAGCCCAATAACCACAAAAACATCTACCACTCGTTTCGAACCTGATACAGAAGAAACATCATTCATTGAGGTTGATGATGAAAATAGACCTCTAATACTAAGGGAAGAAAATCGAGATGACGCTTGGGATGAGATTAAGAGTAAATTCTCCAAAGTGGATACTTCCAAGTTTTCTGCTAGTATAAATGAATTTGGTAAAGTAATTGTGCGATTGATCAGAGGTAATGCCAAACAGTATGAATTATTGGATAGTAAAGGTGAAATGAATGAAAACTTACCGAAAACCATAAATGATAATCTAGGTCCACCTGCGGAAGAAATTGTTGACGCTAACGAGAGTGAGATAAACAAGAAAAAGGGATTGGTTAGTAAACTGAAGGAAAAGCTAAGATTCCATCGAGATAAACCGCTAAAAACCCCATAAGAAACAAGTCAGATAGAGAATCTTGAAAGACAGATTGATGAAGAGGAGAGAGAAATAGGAAGCCTGGAGGAGGAGAATGAGCAAATACAGGAACGAATGTCATTGCGAGATAGGGTAAAAGCTATCTTCAAAAAATATGGCTTCACAGTATTTGCCGTTATAAGTGCTGTTAGTGTAGTCATTGGTGTTATCGTTTCTAATCTTTCCAAAGGTTTATCTAAATTAGGTAAAGGCGTTGGTGATGGACTCAAAACCATTGGCAAAAAACTTGGTGAAATATTACCTGGTATGGTGGGAGCAATCGTTAGCTTTCTTTTCAAGACTGCTGGAGAGGTCATTTCTTTTCTGGGGAAAAATGCATGGCTATTGATCGTTGCTGTCGTTGTTTATTTCGTTGATAACTTAAAGAAGAAGAATCGGTAATCATAAGAATGTTGAGCGTTTCAATGTACGAGTCTGAAACGAGGGTATATTTGGATCCTCCATTAGATAAGATTCGGGAGATACAACTTCTAGATTATAAGATACCTAAAAAATTAATATTGGTTAATTTCAAAAATCGTCAAGGCTTACTCAAAGAGGATGATCGCCCTTTCATAATAATCGAACCCGGCACCTATTCATTGCGTAGTATTAATGCGATCCTTCTCAATGATACAGAGAATGCCAAGCTCTCAATCATTGAAACTGATACTGTTGATTATCTGTATTCCAATAAGAGCTATAACATTAAACTTTCTAGAGAACTGCAAATTGGTCTTGGTCTTCCTGAAGTAATAAAACCTAGCAAATTATACCCCATAAATGTCCAAATGAAAGAGCCTCTTAAACTTACTTGCAGTCTGGTGGATAATCGATCATCCTATATGAATAATGGAAGATTCGTTAACTCGGTAAAAATTTCTCCTTCATATCTGCTTGCTAACATACCATCACAGAATTATGCAACCATACCGACTCAGAGATTGAAAACTCCTATAAATCACTTAACCCTATCCATTTTGGATAGTGAAGGGAAAAAGTTAGATCTGAAAGGATTAGCAATCACTGTTAGGGTTAGGGTTAGGGTTAGGGTTTATTTTAAAAGAAATCAAAACTTATAACCAGACATGGATGAGTATAACAGAATATATCCTAACTTAAATCCAACGGCACCTCCCACTGATGGTGAGACTTTCAGATTACAAAAATGTTGTGAAACGTTAGATAAACTAAAAAAAGAATTGGATCATTATGAGAAGGTTTTGAAAAAATACAATCGATCGAAAGGAACGCTAATTAATGCAAGTTCAACCTGTGGTATTTTATCTTGTATTCTTGGAGCAGGAGGCTTAGGCAGCCCCTTAACTGGAGTGGGAATTGCAGTAGCTATACCCTTAGGAGCATTAAGTGCGATAATGGTCGCGACATCAATAGCATGCGAACAGATATCTAAAAACTTATCAAAGAAAGCTATCAAACACCAAAATACCGTTACTTTAGCGAAAGCTAAAATAAATACAATAGAGGGTATGGTATCAAAGGCACTTCGCGATAATAAAATATATGATGAAGAGTTTTCATTGATAATGGAAGAACTTAAGAAATTTGAAAAGATGAAGGAGGAGCTACGGCTCAAGGCTCAAAAAAATCTTCCAAAAGAGTACGATCCCAATTCTCTGAAACGGAAGGTGCGAGCAGAACTTCTCAAGGAATCAAAAGGAGACAACTAATTATAACATTCGAGAAAGTAAATTAGTAACTTAAAACTATCAATTATTCTATCTATATTCTGGATAGAAGATGGGATTACTTGAAGACTTTAGAAATAAATATCCAAAATCTGATATAAATCAATTTACATATGTAACTGATGTTTATGGTGGTATATGAAATGGAAAAAGAATGGTTCTACAATCATGTCCTATGATGACCCTACTGGAAAGACATGGACTGAAGATCTTCCACCGGGTTTGAAAGAAGAATTGTGGTCTGATTTAGGTTTGAGTGGTAAAAAAGTAAGCTACTTCCCAGATAGTTTAACTCTAACTGATAAACAGTATCCAATACCAGCTGTTGATTTTGATGAATTTGCCACTAATATTACAAGATTACTAACTGTTTTGGACATCTATGTATCTAATACTAAGAAGTTTACTGCTAAAATGAGAAACGTATTTACATCCCACGTAGTCACTTTCAAGTTTGGAAGCCAAAGTCGAAAATGGTTGGGATCTCCTGATATGAACTATTGGCCTCAACACTTAAACTTTGCAGATTGGTGTGCTACCTCTGGATGTGGAATTAGTCCCTTTGAAAGTTTAGATTACCCAAAAGTTGTAAATAGCTTCATTAAATTTCACATCTATTTCACCATAAGGAGAATATTGTATGAATTGAGTGTACCTCTGCCAGATGAACAACCATTTAATATATCAAACAATCCATATAGTAAGGTTAAATACCAAAAATTGTGCAGGGAGTTTGGGATCTCGAACAATTCTGATTTCAGATGGAAAGGTGGAAGAAATCATGGGTTAGGTGATATCTTTTTAGAGTATGGAGATGGGATTAAGAATGTTCATTTGGTTAGAAATTATGATGAAGAAGCGAATCAATGGCCAGGTGGTGATAATAAATTCTCTTCTGATGGAGGTAAGAAAAGTAAGGGTGACCTTATATCATTCATTCGAAATGATTTCGCTGGCTTTAAATATGCTTGGTTCATACCCACGAGTAGTTATGGGTTGACTAATGCTGGATTGGGTAGATTAAATAGATCTGTTGAAGCTTTTGTTTATTGTATATTAGGTTCACAAGTTAACACTCGAAACTCTATTATTGGAAGTGGTGGTGGTACGATTGAGACTCGACAAGAGTTTTTGTCTTTAGTTGAAAGTAGTGTAATTGAAAATGATATATCGAGCTCAGTTCAAAGATATCAACTCGCTATCCAACAAGCAAGGTTAAGGTTGAATCTAGCGATTGCACCTGGTGTTTGGTTAAGGGGGCCGTCTAGTCAGATTTTTTGTTAATTTTCGGTCATCCAACCATTTTTTATATTTTTACTTAAAACTATAGTTTAACCCATCTACTTTAAGTTTTCGAAGTCTTTTTCACATAAATTGACCTGTGAAAGCTGATAAAAGCGATTTTCGTGATGTAATCTGCCAATGGCGATCGGTTGCCATGGAAACGGTTAAGGAAAAGTTTAAATTTGTGCCAACTTTAAGGGCATTTTTCTCAAATTTGCCTTTTTCCGGAAGTAGGCATCTCCCCCTAACTATTTTGTGCTTAAGTATATGACCAATTGCTGTGAAATTTGGCACAGACTGCCTTTAGGATGTAAACTATGATCCTATGGAGCGAAATTGGATTAAGTTAAATACTTGAGGAGATATCTGTTCTACACCCATATTTGGAAGGATTTGGTTGCCATGGGAACACTTATGGCCTTACCCCGAAACCGCTCCATAGGATCATAGTTCAATCCATGTTAGTTATGGATAGAAAGTGGAATTCATTTTCAATGAATTCTGCACATAACAAGTATGTGGGGCAGACGGCAACCCTCAGCTGATAAGGTCAAATTCAGGAGTTAATCATTAACTATCTTTTAACTACTTCATCTCAAATTACACCTTCCTGTGTAGGTCATCCTGAAGGGATGCTCTGGTGAAAATTTCATTGTTTTCTATAAAATCGTTACAGAGCTCTGTTGTTTTAAAGATGCTTAGAACATTTCTCTGAAATTTGACTAGACTGCCCCCTTAATGCCTAGCAATATGATTATAAATACATATAATGTGTCTGAATACAATAATAATTTCATAAAAGCCATGGATAATATGAAGTTTGGTGTTAATATGAATGTAAACATGGAGATGAAAAAATTAGGTTCTTCAAAAATTGTTAAATTACCAGATGCTTCTATAGAAACTAAAATTGTACAAGTACCACCAACAAATATGAATGTCAAACCTAAAATAAAAAATCCTACCCCAAGTACCACTACTCAGCATGAAAATAATCTAATAGCATTAACAATTGGTCTTGGTGGATTAGCATGGTTTTTATTTAGGTAATACTAACATAAAATTTTTTTGTAACATGTTTCGTGTTACAAATCTGTGGCATACAATATTTTTTACTATTAGATTTCAAATCACCATGTATTCATAATTTGTGATAAAATTAAATCTCTAGATTTCATTTTACAATCTTTGCAGGCTTGTTTGTGTTTACCATG
This sequence comes from Ricordea florida, assembly GCA_949710005.1. NCBI lineage: Eukaryota > Metazoa > Cnidaria > Anthozoa > Corallimorpharia > Ricordeidae > Ricordea > Ricordea florida. The sequence continues at coordinate 18,747,773 of OX453274.1, read as the reverse complement.
GATACATATTTGTGATCCTCCACAGTCTTTACAGAAGTGCTTTTGTTTACCGTGAATGCATAATTGTGATCCTCCACAGTCTTTACAGAATGGTCTCTGTTTATTGTGAATGCATATTTGTGAGCCATCACAATCTTTGCATATTTGTCTGTGTTTATTATGTATACATATTTGTGATCCACCACATTTTATACAATTATATTTCCTTTTATCATGGATACATATTTGCGCTCCTCCACAATATTTACAATTATATTTAATTTTATCATGTATGCATATTTTTGATCCACCACAATCTTTACAAAACGATATCTTTTTACCATGATGACATTTACGATCTTTAGGAACTGGTTCTGGTAAACCTAACAATTTGATAAGCTTTGTTTTATTCATTTTATAGTATCCTTTTATTTTTTGTTCTCTAGCCATTGCTCTTAATTGATTCAAAGTTTTATAATTATCTTTCATTAGTAAATCCTCCATCTTATTATAATTATTTAAACCCCCATTTTAGTAGATCAATTTTTAGAAAAGAACATTCCACAAAAAATTGAAAAACTCTAATTGACAATTATTAAATTGAAAAACATTTATTAAGTGATGACGTCATAACTCGACCCAGGACCACTCGGTGAGTTTCAAATAAAAATTGATTACTTTTTACGAATTGATAAAAATTGAAAAATTAATGAGTTTCAAATAAAAATTGAATACTTTTTAAGAAGTGAGCCAGAATCGGCAAATCATAGCTACTAATTGCGATGATCAATTAATGTCATTTCATATTACTCCGAAGTTTAAATAGATGGTGCTTTATATATTTATTTGCATCATTCTTCTCCATCTTAGGGTATGTTACGAACTCACAATATGACCAGCTTGCAGTTGGCTTGATAGCTCAGTTGGTAGAGCACTGCTCCGGTATCGCACAGGTCATGGGTTCGAATCCCGTTCTTGCCTGAGGTTTGTTTTTTTTCGGCCTTTAATTTCAAAGCTGCTTAAGTTGTGTACATAACTGCGATGATCAATTAATGTAATTACATATTACTCTCCAGTTTATATATATGGTCCGTCATATGTTTATTTGCATTATTTTTTTCCATCTACGGGTATGTTACGAACTCACAATATGACCAGCTTCCAGTCGGCTTGATAGCTCAGTTGGTAGGGCGCTTCTCTGGTATCGCGGAGGTCATTGGTTCGAGACCCGTTCAGGCCTGAGTTTTTTCAGCCTTTAATTTCGCAGTTGCTTAGGTTGTGTACGTAACTGCGATGATCAATTAATGTCATTACATCTTACTTTCCAGTTCAAGTATATATGGTCTTTCAGTTATTCATTTGCATTCTTCTTCTCCATCTACGGGAATGTTACGAACTCACAATATGACCAGCTCCCAAGACCGCCAACATTGATGCCACTGACTGCCAAACTATATGGTCAGAGTTATATTAGAAAAGAAAAAACGGGAACTTATAATCGAATACCAGACAAAAGGGGATCTAAATCGCGATGGTACAATGAGGGCGAAAAAAACACTAAATACTTTCTAAACTTAGAGAAGAGACACTGCAAACAAGGAAGAATTACCCAATTGAAAGTTAATGACAAAGACTTAATCCAATCCGACAGAGAAATCCTACTCGAGTGCGAGACCTTCTATAAAAATCTCTACAGTTCAAAAGTACAAGTTTACGATTACCCGGAAGTTTTCTTTCCACCTGCACGAAAAGTATTGAGTGAAGAAAGAAAACAGCATTGTGAGGGTCTTTTAAGTGCTAAGGAGTGTTTGGAAGCATTAAACGGTATGGCCACTGATAAAACACCTGGTATTGATGGCCTGCCATGTGAATTTTATAAAGTTTTTTGCAATGACATAGGCGAAACACTAACAGAGGCCCTAAACTTCTCTTACCAAACAGGAAGACTCGCTGTATCACAAAGGCGAGGAATTGTCAAGCTTATACCAAAGAAGGACGCAGATCCCAACCTGATTAAGAATTGGCGCCCATTGACACTATTAAACTGTGATTATAAGATTGCATCAAAGGCTATTGCTAATCGAAGCAAAATAGTTTTACCGGAACTTATATCAGAAGATCAGTCAAGCTTCATTAGAAACAGATGTATCAGCGACAATATACGCACGTTAGATAGCGCTATTAAGTATGCAGAAAACAAAGGATTACCCGGTCAACTTCTTTTCCTCGATTTTGAAAAAGCTTTTGACACGCTAGAGTGGTCATTCATAAACCAAATGTTACGGCACTTTGGGTTTGGCCCCTCACTGTTAAACTGGGTTGAACTATTTTACTGCAATACCGAAAGTTGTATACTAAACAATGAATGGGCAAGCAATTTATTTGAGTTAAGTAGAGGTGTTAGACAAGGCTGCCCCCTATCGCCTTATCTCTTCATACTGTAGGTAGAAATACTCGCTGAAGCTATTCGCGATAAGAAAGAAATAAAGGGCGTAAAAATCTATAATACTGAAGTTAAAGTAAGCCAATATGCGGATAACACGACACTCATTTTAGATGGAACTGAAGACTCAGTAAGAGCATCACTGTTACTGATAGAATTATTTGGGAACATATCGGGCCTAAGGCTGAACAATGAGAAAACAGAGGCCTTGTGGATAGGTTCTAACAGAAACTGCAGCCTAAAACTCTGTCCGGAAAAAATTTTAAACGGATCACCAGTTAACACTCTTTCTCAATTACAATGAGAAGTTGGCAAAAATCCAAACTATCTTGGGATGCTGAAAATTTAGAAGACTTAGCTTAATAGGGAAAATAACAGTACTAAAAAGCCTTGTAGCATTCCAACTGGTCTACATACTCACATCTTTGCAAACGAATCACCAAGCAACAAGTTTTTTTTTTCAATTTCTTATGGAACGGCTAAAAGGATAAAATTAAACGCTCGATCATGATCAATGACTGCCCAGAAGGAGGACTAAAAATGATTGATATTGCCTCTTTTAACAAATAACTTAAGGCTACGTGGATTAAAAAATATCTAGAGTCAGGAAACCGTGCCAAATGGAAAAACGTCTTTGATCTGGCGCTGGGAAAATACGGAGGAAGTTTTGTTTTTCGAATTAGGAAATCTTAACAGGAAGGATACTGATAAGTTAAAGATAGAAGACCCTTTTATCAAAGAAATTGTAGAAATTTGGTCCGACACTTTCTTCGAGTGAAAAGTAGTATCAAAAGATCATTTTCTATCTCTACCTCTGTTACAAAATTCATTAATAAGAATAAATAACGCACCAGTTTTCTGCAATAATTGGCTTACCAAGGGTATAACAAAAGATAAACATCTAATGGATGAGAATTCTCTCAACTTTTTTTCCCTCGACCATTTTCAGAATAGATATAACATTCGAGTAAAACCCTTAATGTTTTTCGGAATCGTCTCGGCTGTGAAATCTCTGCAACGACAAATCCCGAGAACACATCAGCAGTATGAAAGTCCTTTTAACACATTTCTCAAAACCCAAAAATCATCTAGAATTGCTTACAAGCAACTTATAGCAAATAAAAGTGAAAAACCCATATCTTGTATAGACAAATGGCATAAAGACATCCACTCTGCAAAAAAATAGGAGTTAAAGAGGACGGAAAATGTACTTTTTGCCATGACGAGAAAGAGGATTTGACGCATCTATTTTGGAAATGCCAAAACACCAAAAATTTTTGGGATAATTTCTCGATGTGGCTTTAGTCGTGCCAGATCCTCCAACCTGGCAGTTACTTAGAAATGACTACCGCTTTGGGCCTAACGCCAGACAGCTCTTCCTTTAAGCTCCATATAAACTTCTGTTGCCTTATAGCTAAGAACTTTATCTGGATATGCAGATCAAAAGAATGCTCCCCAATTCATAACAATTTCTTATTTTATCTGAGACATATATACCAATTAGAAAATAAGACACCGAGCAATACAAAAAAATGGAAACCTTTCTTTTCCTTGCTGGGTCTTGTCTCCTAACTCCAAAAACATAAATTAGTAATGTCTGCACCTACCATGAATATTGCTTTAAATATACTTTATATATACTTTAAAACTCACTTTATCTGGTGTTTGTACTTAATACAAAACCTGAGATATCATACATGCTGCTGGCTGCCAAGAAACTCAGCCTCAAAGATTTTGCTGAAAACGCATCATAAGAGATATTATGGGCAGAAGAACCATCATTTAGGTGAGTAATTTATCTAATCATTTTAAGTCTTGTAACTATATGTAATAGTGGGCTATAGACTATAGTTTTTTTGGCATATAAGTTTTTATTGCCACGATTCCATTTCAATCTTATTTAAGGGTTAGAAGTTGATTGCATCTACGCATGCGCGTTTCAGGCCATAGCCTACACCCTTAAAATAAAAGTTTCACAAGGCAAGTGATTTTAGAACACACTGCTCAAACAGTACTAAAGTTTATCAAATCAGTGTTCACCACAGAGATTAGTAATTGAAAATCAACTATCACCATCTCCTTGCACTAATCATATACTTTAAAACTCACTTCATCTGCTGTTTGTACTTAATACAAAACCTGAGATATGATACATGCAGCTGGCTGCCAAGAAACTCAGCCTCAAAGATTTTGCTGAAAACGCATCATAAGAGATATTATGGGCAGAAGAACCATCATTTAGGTGAGTAATTTATCTAATCATTTTAAGTCTTGTAACGATATGTAATAGTGGGCTATAGACTATAGTTTATTTGGCATATAAGTTTTTATTGCCACGATTCGATTTCAATCTTATTTAAGGATTAGACGTTGATTGCATCTACGCATGCGCGTTTCATGCCATAGCCTACACCCTTAAAATAAAAGTTACTGTTAGCATATCTCGGCTTACAGAATCTTTGCCATTCTAAAACTTTGCTCATTTTTAGTAGTACGGAAGGGCATTATTTACACTAAGTATAAGAGTGATTGTAATTCGCGATTATATTGACTCTTGACTGTGCAGACATTTTCTCAAGCCAGCTGATTTTAGAACACACTGCTCAAACAGTACTAAAGTTTATCAAATCAGTGCTTATCACAGAGATTAGTAATTAAAAATCAATTATCACCATCTTCTTGCATTAATCATATACTTAAAAACTCACTTTATCTGGTGTTTGTACTTAATACAAAACCTGAGATATGATACATGCAGCTGGCTGCCAAGAAACTCAGCCTTAAAGATTTTGCTGAAAGAGCATCATAAGAGATTGTATGGGCATAAGAACCACGAATTAGGTGAGTAATTTATCTAATCATTTTAAGCCTTGTATCTACATGTGATAGTAGACTATAGACTATAGTTTATTTGGCATATAAATTTTTATTGCCACGATTCGATTTCAATCTTATTTAAGGATTAGAATTTGATTGTATCTACGCATTAGCGTTTTAGGCAAAAGCCTGCACCCTTAAAATAAAAGTTACTGTTAGCATGTCTCGGCTTACAGAATCTTTAACATTGTAAAACTTTGCTCATTTGTAGTATTACCGAAGAGAATTATTTAAACTAAAAATAAGAGTGATTGTAGTTCGCGATTATATTGACTCTTGACTGTGAAGACATTTTCTCAAGGCAGCTGATTTTAGAACACATCGCTCAAATAGTACTTACTCAAAGTTCTTGTTGTGTTTCGATAGCTCCACCACCATTTCCAACGATTGAATTCCTTGTATTAACTTGTGAACCCAATACACAATAAACGAAAGCTTCGGCGGACCTATTCAATCTTCCCAAGCTTTTGTTAGACCTTTTCCACTTGTTGGTATAAGGTCATTGAAAACGATATTACAAACTCGGTACAAAGATATCAGCTGGCGACTCAAGAAGCAAAATTAAGGTTGGATTTAGCCATTGCTCCTGGTGTATGGTTAATGCCGAGTAATATGATTATAAATACTGAAAGTGTCGTTGGTTACAACAATAAATTGATGAAAGCGACTAGTGATATGACTTTTGGAGTTAATCCACAGGTAAATCAAGAAATGAAATCTGTTGGAATAAAATATAATTTAGGTTCTTCAAAGGTTGTGTTACCGCATAATATATATCGGTTGATACCCAAATCTCCATTGCCTATTGTAAAAACTGAGATGCCTTCAAAGTCAGACGTGATCCCTCAGCATGAAGTTAATCTTGCCGTGTTGACAGTTATCATGAGTGGATTAGCGTGGTATCTATTTCGGTAACGCTCGAAATTGAAAAAAGTGAAATTGTTAACAAAAGAAGAGGACGAAATGAGGAAGAGAAAGAATTAAGACCGTTTAGTGAGGAATACTATATCACTTATTTGCCCATTTGGAAGGCATGGCAGCACAAAAGAAAAGACTAATAATTGTACAAATAATACAATAAATGTCTGTTCAACAACAACGTCATTAACAGTCTTAAACAGTCAATAAATCTGGATGCATCACGCATACATCATCTCTATATAGGGCGGGTACACCAAAGGAACATAACAGGGGGGTGCATGGTACTGGTGTGTAGGTAACATCCATGGTGGTTGGAGAGGTGGATAGCACCATCCCGGTACAAGATTGGGACCAGTTTGAACACTACATATGGTTGGCTGTCCCAGTATATCGTACGTGAACATCCTTGGTGGCTGACGAACACGCTGGGGCCGATTTGGTTCTGAAACTTGTCTGGCTGTTCTTCTGGTCCAGGATCTAATTCTGGCTGTTGCTCCGGTTGGAATCCGTGATCTGGTTCAGGGGTGCTTGCTGAAGTCTCATCATGGTCTGGTCCTTCCCCCATTCCCTCAGGTATGGCTCCATCCTCAGCGCATTCTGAGTGTTCTTCGCTAACTTCCTCAGGTCCTGTCATAGATGTTACAAGTGGCAGTGCGTTCAAATCTTTGGGTACCAGGCCAGGTAGGACCTCCTCCTCACCTTTACTGTCGGTCTCATTATCTATATGGTGAGGTTGGTGACCTCTCTCTTTGTGCTGCCTAGTACGAGCAGATGTGCTGCTCCTCTCTTGAACTGACTGCTGCACGAACTCCTGAGTATCTGCATGGAGGAAGTCGCACGGTAGCAAGAGATTTCTGTGTAGTACTCTTGACTTGTCTGGCTCTCCTTCCGGGCTCACCTGGTAAATAGGTAAGTCCCCTTTCTGTTCTCTTACGACATGTATTTTCTGTTCCCAATACGAGCGGAGCTTCCCTGGCCCACCACGCTCTGACAAATTTCGGACCAATACTCTGTCCCCGGGTTGCAGATTTGAAAATCTCACTTTACGGTCATATTGTCGTTTGCCATCGGTTGCAGACTTGGAAGTGTTCTTTAGAGCCAACGAATATGCTTCCTTCATAGCAACTTTCCACTTGTCTGCATATTCCGTGTGGGTCACGTTAGATTCCCCTAAAGAAGGTCCAAATATCAGGTCCACTGGCAGGAGTGGTGACCTTCCAAACAGTAGGTAAAACGGTGAAAACCCAGTGGATTCACTTTTGGTACAATTGTAGGCATGTACAACCTTGGGCACATACTCCGACCACTTAGATTTCTTCTCTTCAGGTAGTGTTCGTAACATTGACAGCAATGTCTGGTTGAATCTTTCTGCTTTACCATTACACTGTGGGTGGTAGGGCGTAGTCCTTGAACGTATCATTCCACACGACTGCTGCAACTGGTGAAACAATTTGTTTTCAAATTCTCTTCCTTGACCATGCAGAATACGAGCTGGCAATCCGAAGCGAAGTATGAAATCGTTGTAGAGCTTGTTGGCTGCTGTCCGGGCTGACTTATTCCTAGTGGGATACGCCTGAGCAAATCGTGTGAAATGATCAACAATGACAAGAATGTATTCGTACCCACCAGAACTTCTTTCCAGGTGCATGTAATCAATAGAAATTAGCTCAAAGGGTGCACTGGTGACAATAGGCTGGAGAGGGGCACTTGTCGATACATTTGGACGCCTTTGTTTTAGACAACTGCACACCTTGGTCACAAAGTGAGTAATGTCTCGCTGCATGTGGGGCCAGGAAAATCTGTCGCGGGCTAGCTGTAGTACTCTCTCTGCCCCCAAATGACCCGTCTCTTGATGTAGCTCCTTGTAGACCAAGCGGTGAAATTGCTTTGGCAACCCCAGCTGTAAATTCTGTCCACATTTTCTTCTCAAGAGCCCATCGCTTCCAATTTCCAGCTTCGGCCATTCACGTAACAACTTTCTTGTATGGGGTAGCTCTCTAGAGATTTCATGGATTGCTGGTTTGTGTCCATTGAGTTTGTATGCAAGGACTCTGCCAATACTTGGGTCTTGTTTCTGAGCTGTCAGAATGACTTGAGGCTCGATTTGATGATAATTCCTGGAATCAAGAAGAGTAGAGTCAAGGTTCAACGCATCTGTACTATCACTAACTGCTGTGATCCAAACTGTATCACCGTTCTGAAGTGCCTTTACACCAGACAAAGTTGCACTGATCACATCCTGTGAAGTCTTTTGTGTACAAGTAGGAATGTACTGGTTGATGTCCAAAGGGATTCTTGACAAGGAGTCGGCATCTTTGTTTGCTTTACCAGGTCTGTACTTTATCTCAAAATTGTAATCGGCCAGCTCTGACACCCAGCGATGTCCGGTTGAATTAAGTTTCGCTGTCGATAAAACATACGTCAAGGAGTTGTTGTCCGTGTAAACTGTGAATGATGGTGCATAGTAAAGATAGTCCCTGAACTGCTCACAGATAGCCCATTTCAAAGCTTAAAACTCTAACTTTCCAGAATGAAGGTGATAGTTTTTCTCTGCAGGTGTGAGTGTTCTAGATCCATATCCTATGACACGCATTTTACCAGACTGCCGCTGATAAAGCACTGCTCCCAGCCCTTCATTTGACGCATCTGTGTGTAGTACAAATGGGACATCATAATCTGGATAACCAAGAATTGGTGGGTTAGCCAGACAGTCCACCAGTTTCTCTAACACTCCTTGATGTTCTTGTGTCCAAACAATTGCATGCCTGGATGACGCTTGTGTCCCATTTCCTTTCTGACTACGCCTTTCTGTTTGATTAGGATGCCTGCTAGTCTTAGCCCCAGGTGCTTTCAAGAGTTCGAAGAGAGGCTGTGCAATTCTAAAGAAGTCCCGTATGTACTTTCGGTAATACCCCAGTAAGCCCAGGAGTTTTCTTACATCACCAACATTTTTTGGGCTAGTCTCTTTGAGAGCTAAAACAGCCTTAACATTTGAATGATCCACTCGATATCCGTCAGCAGAAACAATCCTCCCCAGGTAATTGACCTCCTTCTTGAACATCTTGCATTTTCTGGCTTTTAGCTTTATCCCGTGTTTACGCAGCCTTCTCAAAACTGTCCGAACATTTTCAATGTGCTCCTCAAAGGTTCTGCTGAAAACAATCACATCATCCAAATAAGGGACACAAATTTCATCTCTAAGTCCTTCTAAACAGTCCTCCATAAATCTTTGAAATTCTCCAGGAGCATTTCTGAGACCCAGTGGGATACTCACCCAGTCGTACATGCCCCACGGTGTTACAAATGCAGTCATGTGTTGACATTGAGGGCTGATAAATCCCTGGTGATAAGCATTTCCTTGGTCCAGAAGAGAAAACCACTTGTTCCCTCCAAGATTCTCAATGGTTGTTTGTACCCGAGGAAGCGGATGTCGGTCCGGTACTGTTCGCTTGTTCAGCTCACGAAAGTCCACACACAGTCTTAAAGAACCGTCCTTTTTCCGCACAAGAACTACTGGTGATGAGTAGGCTAAGCGTGACTTCCGCACCCATCCACGGTTGAGTAAATCTTCAACATATTGCTTCACTTCTGGAATAGCTGTATATTTTTTCTGGACTGGACGACTATCAGACAGGTTAATTTTGAGTTGTAGACCTTCCGCGCACCCTACATCATCATCATCTTTTGAAAAGGAATCTGCTTCTTCTTTGAGCATGTTCACTACTGCAATTTTCTGATCTTCTGTCAAATCTCCTAAATCAACATCTGGAGAAGGATTGCTAGTCTCACTTTGACATTTCCTCCTGACAGTTGCATCTGATTGCAATCCAAACTCTTCTCCCTCCTCTGATGATTTGTCACTAGAAGGAATGCAGTCTGCTGAATTTTCATCCTCTCTCTTTCTTACTTCTAATGGTGTTACAGATTTGACTAGCTGGAGCTTGCCTAACACTGATGGAGCTTGACTAACTGGGGGCTTGACTAACACTGGAGCTTGACTAACACTGTCCTGTTCCTCAAGGTGATGTAATGGTCTGTGGTATTTCTCACTTGAATTTTGACACGTGATGAAGCACCACTTCTGATATTTACTAATGTTTCAGGGACCTCAAGTCCTGATGGCCATGGTGATTCAACATCTGGTTCAAACAATACTGGAAGTCTTGATTCAGTTGGGCCAGTATTAACAGAACAAGTTACTGCTACTGTCTCATTCTTCGGAACTACCACATTTCTTTTTGTTACTTTAACACTACACAGTTCACTTGCAGTGTTAGTCCTAATGAGACCAATCAAAGCTTTAACATTCTCCTGCTTTGCATTTGGAAGGCTTGAGCTCAAGGCATTGACCAAAGTTTCTTCATAATTGTTCGGTGACTCACTAACAGGGTTTCTCACAATTTCTTCAATTACATTGTATCCAATAATAGGGTGATCCATAGCTTCTGTTGAGATTAGGAAGGGTACTGACATACCGTGTTTGTCATCTGAGGTCATTAGTTTGAAAGAAACTTCAATCCATCCTTCGTATGGGATTTCTGTACCATTAGCTGCTTTCAGATCAAGTCCTTTGTCATTAAGCAGTTCATCCATTCGACGACTCTCAGCTGTAGGCAGGTTCTCAGCAATCCAATCCTTGGAAACAATAGAAACTTGGGCACCTGTGTCCCATAATGCCTCAGTTTGAACATTTTTCATAACACACTGAACCATACATCTCTTTCCCACCAATTTTGCAACTTTAGCATGTTGGTTTGGTGTTAGGTGACTAACATACATGCCACTGTTAGAAACATCTCTTTTCTCCTGGTTAGACAGGTACTTGATTGCACTACGCAACTGCTTATGCTTAATCCAGTGGGCTCTTTGGCATTTCTGAGAACAGTAATGCACTGAATGACAATTTGAACATTGCTTTAAAGATAATCCTTTCCTGCCACAGTTAACACAAACATGGGACCTTTTAATGTGGTCATCAGCTACTCCCTGTCCCGCGGTGGTAGCCTCCTTCGGTTTCCCTGATTTGGTCTGCTGGCTGCACCCCTGCGACATCCTCGTGCAAAATGGTCACTTGAACCACAGTGGAAACAGTGGTCACAGAACTCTTGGTTCGCCGTTTGGCATGCTGCGCAGACACGTCTCCTTTGGTTCTCAAATGGTTGCCTAGAGTGGACTCTTTCTCTCTCTCTGATATTCTGGGAAGCCATAGCTTCTTTCAAGACAGCAATATTTGATTGGACAGCCTCTAGGGCGACCATTAATCTGTCAGGCGTGTCAGACTTCGCTTCCGTTTTTGACCCAGGCTTTTTGGGCTGAATTTGACCACCTGGTTCGACCTGCTCACTGTCAACTTCAAAGCAGTTTACTTTGACGTTTTTGTGATTGGTAGCTCCAAGCTTACCCTTTCGCTTTGACTCTTCAGATACAACCACGTTGATTTGTTCCATTAACTCTTCATCGGTAACATCTACTTTCTGGAGGAACGGCCGCAATTTATTACAGACAGATTCATCTTGTAGGCCAGTTTCAACAGCATGCAGAAACAAGGGATGAACCAGAGATGATTCAAATTTTACAGTACCACCCTCAGCTTGTGATGTAAAGAGAACCTGTTGTCTTAGATCAAGGGCCCTGATTAAAAAGTCTTGGGGAGTTTCCTTAGGCGACTGGCACATTGTTATTACTTCTTAGTACAGTTCAGTTCCTGACTTCCGCTTGTAATGGGCTCTTAACATCTGCCTTAGTTTTGCTAAGGTAAGCTCTTTCATGGTTTCTAAGTATGATCTCAACTTCAAGCTGGGGCTAATAGCACGAATAACTGCATCAATTATATCCCGTTCTGTATATCCTTTCTCAAGCCCTGCATCTATTTGGCAAATTAAACTAACAAAGGACAATCTGTCCTTTTGTTCCTCTCCTCCAATAACACCCATGATCTTAAAATCTCTCCTAAGAGCAGCTTTTACATCAACGAGCGACACGTTACCTTCTTTTGGTGATTTTGTGTCCTCCTGCTTTAACGAAGCCTGCTCCATTTTCTTCTTGTACGACTCCATCATTTCCTCGAATTGTTTACATAGCGCTTCGTATTCCATTTTCGGTTTTACCAGTTCTTCTTCGTTTTGTCCTGTTTCTTCGAGTGGTGGTGGCGTTCCAGCAATAAAATTCCAAAGTTCCGTAAGATATTCAACTTTACTTTCCATTTGTCCAAGTTCAAATTCAACTTTTGCACGAACGATCCGCGACATGGCAAGCTTACTTTTTCCTTTATATTCCTTTGATTCAAGACCCACATGCTCCACTAACTGCTCCATTTCCACGATCGGGAGCTTACAAATTCCTCCCTCAACTTGAAGTTGCAGTTCTTCGAGCTCTGAATGCATCATCTTTCTTCTTGTTACCAAATAAGTTTGACGTTCTAAAGGATACGCAAACCACAATTTACCGCCATTTCTTCGATCGGCATTCCTTCGCTTCGATCACGGTCTCCACACAAAACAAACGCGAACATCGGTTGAACGTCGGTCCTGGCAGGGTCGCCAAAGTGTTGCCAGGCAGAAAAACAACAAAGTCAATCCATTAATATCCTTTATTTGGCTGTCTTGTAGGAGAAAAACCGATCACAAAACACTCTGAATAGATCGACCGAAAACTACAAAATTCGCACGAGGTCGCAACCTCGTTCCCAGGCCCTCTCGTATCACATTGCGTGATTTTGATTACGTCAAGTACATAACGTCATATGTGCAGCAGAAACTTTTACCAGAGGATGATGTTACTTTGTACAGAATGTCAGGGGCAGCTCTTTGTCAAGTGATTAAAGTAAGAAGGGATTCCCTGTCAGAAAAGAAAGGCAAGAGAAAGGTCACTTCGGAAAGCAGGATTAACGTGGAGTTGAACTGGATGTGTTGGATAGACTTAAAGAATCTGACAAAAACAGTCTTCCTCAGGCTCTGAAGCTGCTTGATGAGGGTAATTTGACTTTTGTGAAGAATTATTTTCTTAACTTTGTGAGGGATGCTGATTTGACCATCAGAGAATATGTAAATGAGAGGAAACTGAACAAACACAAAAAGAACTTTTTGGAGGTAGTTTACTTTAATGTGTATAATGATGATCAATTGTTAAAATCTTTCAATTGGTCTCTAGAGAAATGTGGAGTGTTAACTAAAAATTATCCTGATTTGTAATTAATAAGATATAAAGTGACATGCTTCACAAACTCTGTAACACAAGAACAAAGGAGTTCTTTAGAGGAAAATTTGAGAAGGACTTGGCCAGATCAGGTAAACTTGTCTGGCTGGTCAGTCACTGAGAGAGAGCCTGCAGACATTTAGCATTGCCAAAAAAAAGTAAACACTATTAATTTAAATTATCATGTCAGAAGTATATATGCAACTCTAAGATGTTAATAATGTGATTACACAGGTCAGGACAAAACATACCAGATTTACCATAGTAAAGAAAACAAACTTATTGTGGAAGGCTGGTCCTAATTTCTAACACCCAAAACATTTGTTCTTTATTTTTAAGTTTTATGTGAAGTATAATTTAGTTCAACTAAAATATTTTTTCAATCAGTTCAATTATGGAATGCTCCTGATCTGCATGTGTGATTCTACATTGAAAATCTGGCTCTTTTAACACCTGTCAAATTTTACCCAGTGGGCAGAGGCTACATTTCTTCTGTATGAGCTGTGGCATAACTGCAAAACATGTTTCTTTCACAAAACAACTCGACATACAATGAAAATGTAAATGCTGGCATGGTTTTTGAGAGTAAAATCTATTGTAGTTCAAAAATGTCAATAAGTTCATCTTTTCAATGCTATGGAACTCTAAGGAGAGCATAAATGGCTTGTGCACTGCAGTGTTTTCTTTAGTTTGAACAGTGATACATCAATACTACTTTATTCAATGCACACTTTTAAAGGTATTAAGGGCAATGAATTTGGAAATGTAGTGTGTACATGATTTACTTATTAAAACGTTTGACTCGGTAAAAAGTTTATTTCTGGTATGTATAAACATTTATTCTGTTATATCAGATGAACAAATATATAAAAGAAACTCCAGTAGCTTTTTTCTTTTAAATGACAATTAAGAACAACATTAGCTAAAGCTTGGTTTAGTCTAACTTCAAGATAAACAATAATGCAGCAACCATTAATGTTGCTTTCCATTTGGCTCAATTTCCAAAATATTTCAACTCACAAATTTTTTGCCAAAAGGCCTATGTACAATCATAAGAAACAAAGGTAAGAGTGCATAAGCCTAGACTTTCATTGAAGAATTTTTGCATCACCCTTGAATACCAATTTACAATATCACTACAGCTGCTCTGTCCATGGGGTAAATAGCCTATCATGGCTCCATGCTGGCCGTGGGAATGGGAATCTACTATTCTTTCGCTCTTTTCGTACGTTCTCATGCCTGACGTTTTTGCTCTCCGGGCTCAAGAAGGACAATCTAACTTTAGACGACGCCTGCTATCTTTCAATGCGCTCTTCTTCCAGCAAGCTTTTTCTTTTGTCACGAACAACAAACATTTGTCTCCTCGCAAGTCTACACTCTCCGCATATGTTGTACATTTCATCGGCCAAATCCAGCTTCCTCGGTTTGTGCCACAACTTGCACTTTGTTACACTTATGCGTCGCCAAGGCCAAAGCTCTTCTTTCACGTTTAATGGCTGAACGCGAATATCCGAGAAGATAGCATCGTAGTCTGAAATTCCAGGGCACATAACAAATCCAGAATCTGGTCGGAGAACCTCAATCACACGCTCAACGGACAATCGATCGTTCAAGTCAATTTGACCTTCGATGACCGTTTTATGAATAAATACTTGTAATTAATAATGACCTGATGGACAAAAAAGCAATCTTACTGGATGGTACGTGCCAAGTTCTTGACTGAAATTCTTCTCCTTGCGAGGATAAACGCTAAGAGCTGCATTATGGTGATGGCCGGATATCGCTTCCATTTCACAGTGCAGCGAAGCGTCGAGTTGAAAGACTTCTTCCTCCAGCTTTTTTAATATCTGCACTTATTTGGAGGCCCTGAGTTCCCGAAAGTACTGCTCTTGGGTTAATTTCTTTACTTTCTTCTGTTTCTTCTCAAGAAGACCTTTTAAAAGTACGCGATACGCGGACTCCTTCTCACGGATTTCACGAAGTCTTCTTCGGATGTTGAAACTTACGAGGAGGAACGCCAACTACAACTTCTTCTGGTGAAAAGCACTCACAAGGCCCTTCGACAGGCTCACCAGCAATATTGATTCCGAAATCTAGACGCCTGTAGATCCCCGAGGTCATGTTGAATATTCAACAGCCACCATTACAATGGCACTTGCTTTTGGCCAACACGCATCGATGAGTGTGCGGACGTCTCAGGAATTACACTTCCAATTAATTGCAACTTCTAAAAATACCTTTAGTAAAATTCACATATCCCGGCTAACGCCTAAAGATTCGCTCTCTGTCCCTCATTTTCTCTTGGGCGGATAAAAAAGGAAGAATTAAGGTGGATGGAGGAGGAACGATTAAGGCGGATAAAAGAGGAACGATTAAGGCGGATAGAAGTGGACGAATTAAGGTGGATGGAGGAGGAACGATTAAGGCGGATAGAAGAGGAACGAATAAGGCGGATAGAAGTGGAACGATTAAGGCGGATACAAGTTAAAGAATTAAGGTGGATGGAAGAGGAACGACTAAGGTGGATAGAAGTGAAACGATTAAGGCAAATAGAAGTGGAAGAATTAAGGTGGATAGAAGAGGAACGATTAAGGCGGATAGAAGAGGAACGATTAAGGCGGATAGAAGTGGAACGATTAAGGCGGATAGAAGAGGAACGATTAAGGCGGATAGAAGTGGAACGATTAAGGCGGATAGAAGTTATAGAATTAAGGTGGATGGAAGAGGAACGATTAAAATGGATAGAAGTGGAACGATTAAAGCAAATACAAGCGGAAGAATTAAGGTTGATAGAAGAGGAACGATTAAGGCGGATAGAAGAGGAATGATTAAGGCGGATAGAAGTGAAACGATTAAGGCGGATGGAAGTGGAAGAATTAAGGTGGATGGAAGAGGAACGATTAAGGCGGGTAGAAGTGGAACGATTGAAGCAAATAGAAGTAGAAGAATTAAGGTGGATAGAAGAGGAACGATTAAGGTGGATAGAAGAGGAACGATTAAGGCGGATAAAAGACGAACGATTAAGGCGGATAGAAGAGGAACGATTAAGGCGGATAGAAGTGGAAGAATTAAGGTGGATGGAGGAGGAACGATTAAGGCGGGTAGAAGAGGAACGATTAAGGCGGATACAAGTGGAAAAATTAAGGTGGATGGAGGAGGAACGATTAAGGTGGATAGAAGTGGAACGATTAAAGCGGATAGAAGTTGAAGAATTAAGGTGGATGGAAGAGGAACGATTAAGGCGGATAGAAGAGGAACGATTAAGGCGGATAGAAGTGGAACGATTAAGGCGGATAGAAGTTGAATAATTAAGGTGGATGGAGGAGAAACGATTAAGGTGGATAGAAGTGGAACGATTGAAGCAAATAGAAGTGGAAGAATTAAGGTGGATAGAAGAGGAACGATTAAGGTGGATAGAAGAGGAACGATTAAGGCGGATAAAAGAGGAACGATTAAGGCGGATAGAAGTGGACGTATTAAGGTGGATGGAGGAGGAACGATTAAGGCAGATAGAAGAGGAACGATTAAGACGGATAGAAGTGGAAGAATTAAGCTGGATGGAAGAGAAACGATTAAGGTGGATAGAAGTGGAAGAATTAAGGTGGATGGAAGAGGAACGATTAAGGCCGACAGAAGAGGAACGATTAAGGCGGATAGAAGTGGAACGATTAAAGTGGACAGAAGTGGAAGAATTAAGGTGGATGGAAGAGGAACGTTTAAGGCGGATAGAAGAGGAACGATTAAGGCGGATAGAAGTGGCACGATTAAGGCGGATAAAAGTTGAAGAAATAAGGTGGATGGAAGAGGAACGATTAAGGTGGAAAGAAGAGGAACGATTAAAACAAATAGAAATGGACGAATTAAGGTGGATAGAAGAGGAACGATTAAGGCGGATAGAAGAGGAACGATTAAGGCGGATAGAAGTGGAAGAATTAAGGTGGATGGGGGAGGAACGATTAAGGCGGGTAGAAGAGGAACGATTAAGGCGGATACAAGTGGAAGAATTAAGGTGGATGGAAGAAGAACGATTAAGGCGGATAGAAGTGGAACGATTAAAGCGGATAGAAGTTGAAGAATTAAGGTGGATGGAAGAGGAACGATTAAGGCGGATAGAAGAGGAACGATTAATGCGGATAGAAGTGGAACGATGAAGGCGGATGGAAGTGGAAGAATTAAGGTAGATGGAGGAGGAACGATTAAGGTGGATAGAAGTGGAACGATTAAAGCGGATAGAAGTGGAAGAATTAAGGTGGATGGAAGAGGAACGATTAAGGCGGATAGAAGAGGAACGATTAAGGCGGATAGAAGTGGAACGATTAAAGCGGATAGAAGTTGAAGAATTAAGGTGGATGGAAGAGGAACGATTAAGGCGGATAGAAGAGGAACGATTAAGGCGGATGCAAGTTGAAGAATTAAGGTGGATGGAGGAGAAACGATTAAGGCGGATAGAAGTGGAACGATTAAAGCGGATAGAAGTGGAAGAATTAAGGTGGATGGAAGAGGAACGATTAAGGCGGGTAGAAGAGGAACGATTAAGGCGGATACAAGTGGAAGAATTAAGGTGGATGGAAGAGGAACGATTAAGGCGGATAGAAGTGGAACGATTAAGGCGGATACAAGTGGAAGAATTAAGGTGGATGGAAGAGGAACGATTAAGGCGGATAGAAGTGGAACGATTAAAGCGGATAGAAGTGGAAGAATTAAGGTGGATGGAAGAGGAACGATTAAGGCGGATAGAAGAGGAACGATTAAGGCGGATAGAAGAGGAACGATTAAGGCGGATAGAAGAGGAACGATTAAGGCGGATAGAAGAGGAACGATTAAGGCGGATAGAAGTGGAAGACTTAAGGTGGATGGAGGAGGAACGATTAAGGCGGATAGAAGAGGAACGATTAAGGCGGATAGAAGTGGAACAATTAAGGTGGATGGAGGAGGAACGATTAAGGCGGGTAGAAGAGGAACGATTAAGGCGGATACAAGTGGAAGAATTAAGGTGGATGGAAGAGGAACGATTAAGGCGGATAGAAGTGAAACGATTAAGGCGGATAGAAGTTGAAGAATTAAGGTGAATGGAAGAGGAACGATTAAGGCGGATAGAAGAGGAACGATTAAGGCGGATAGAAGTGGAACGATTAAGGCGGATAGAAGTTGAAGAATTAAGGTAGATGGAGGAGGAACGATTAAGGTGGATAGAAGTGGAACGATTAACGCGGATAGAAGTGGAAGAATTAAGGTGGATGGAAGAGAAACAATTAAGGCGGATAGAAGTTGAAGGATTAAGGCGGATAGAAGTGGAACGATTAAGGCGGATAGAAGTTGAAGAATTAAGGTGTATGTAGGAGGAACGATTAAGGCGGATAGAAGTTGAAGGATTAAGGCGGATAGAAGTGGAAGAATTAAGGTGGATGGAAGAGGAACGACTAAGGCGGATAGAAGAGGAACGATTAAGGCGGATAGAAGTGGCACGATTAAGGCGGATAAAAGTTGAAGAATTAAGGTGGATGGAAGAGGAACGATTAAGGTGGATAGAAGAGGAACGATTAAGGCGGATAGAAGAGGAACGATTAAGGCGTATAGAAGTGGAAGAATTAAGGTGGATGGAGGAGGAACGATTAAGGCGGGTAGAAGAGGAACGATTAAGGCGGATACAAGTGGAAGAATTAAGGTGGATGGAAGAGGAACGATTAAGGGGGATAGAAGTGGAACGATTAAAGCGGATAGAAGTTGAAGAATTAAGGTGGATGGAAGAGGAACGATTAAGGCGGATAGAAGAGGAACGATTAAGGCGGATAAAAGTGGAACGATTAAGGCGGATAGAAGTTGAAGAATTAACGTGGATGGAGGAGGAACGATTAAGGTGGATAGAAGGTGAACGATTAAAGCGGATAGAAGTGGAAGAATTAAGGTGGATGGAAGAGGAACGATTAAGGCGGATAGAAGAGGAACGATTAAGGCGGATAGAAGTGGAACGATTAAAGCGGATAGAAGTTGAAGAATTAAGGTGGATGGAAGAGGATCGATTAAGGCGGATAGAAGAGGAACGATTAAGGCGGATAGAAGTGGAACGATTAAGGCGGATGCAAGTTGAAGAATTAAGGTGGATGGAGGAGAAACGATTAAGGCGGATAGAAGTGGAACGATTAAAGCGGATAGAAGTGGAAGAATTAAAGTGGATGGAAGAGGAACGATTAAGGCGGATAGAAGTTGAAGGATTAAGGCGGATAGAAGTGGAACGATTAAGGCGGATAGAATTTGAAGAATTAAGGTGTATGTAGGAGGAACGATTTAGGCGGATAGAAGTTGAAGGATTAAGGCGGATAGAAGTGGAAGAATTAAGGTGGATGGAAGAGGAACGACTAAGGCGGATAGAAGAGGAACGATTAAGGCGGATAGAAGAGGAACGATTAAGGCGGATAGAAGTTGAAGAATTAAGGTGGATGGAAGAGGAACGATTAAGGCGGCTAGAAGAGGAACGATTAAGGCGGATAGAAGTGGAACGATTAAGGCGGATAGAAGTTGAAGAATTAAGGCGGATAGAAGAGGAACTATTAAGGCAGATAGAAGTGGAAGAATTAAGGTGGTTGGAGGAGGAACGATTAAGGCGGATAGAAGAGGAACGATTAAGGCGGATAAAAGAGGAACGATTAAGGCGGATAGAATTGGACGTATTAAGGTGGATGGTGGAGGAACGATTAAGGTGGATAGAAAAGGAACCATTAACACGGATGGAAGTGGAAGAATTAAGGTGGATGGAAGAGGAACGATTAAGGCGGATAGAAGTGGAAGAATTAAGGTGGATGGAAGAGGAACGATTAAGTCGGATACAAGTGGATGAATTAAGGTGGATGGAAGAGGAACGATTAAGGTGGATAGAAGAGGAACGATTAAGGCGGATAGAAGTGGAACGATTAAGGCGGATGAAAGTGGAAGAATTAAGGTGGATGGAGGAGGAACGATTAAGGCGGGTAGAAGAGGAACGATTAAGGCGGATAGAAGTGGAAGAATTAAGGTGGATGGAAGAGGAACGATTAAGGCGGGTAGAAGAGGAACGATTAAGGCGGTTAGAAGTGGAAGAATTAAGGTGGATGGAAGAGGAACGATTAAGGCGGATTAAAGAGGAACGATTAAGGCGGAGAGAAGTGGAACGATTAAAGCGGATAGAAGTGGAAGAATTAAGGTGGATGGAAGAGGAACGATTAAGGCGGCTAGAAGAGGAACGATTAAGGCGGATAGAAAAGGAACGATTAAGGCGGATAGAAGTTGAAGCATTAAGGTGGATGGAGGAGGAACTATTATTCGGATAGAAGTGGAACGATTAAAGCGGATAGAAGTGGAAGAATTAAGGTGGATGGAAGAGGAACGATTAAGGCGGATTGAAGAGGAACGATTAAGGCGGATAGAGGTGGAAGGATTAAAGCGGATAGAAGTGGAAGAATTAAGGTGGATGGAAGAGGAACGACTAAGGCGGATAGAAGAGGAACGATTAAGGCGGATAGAAGTGGAGCGATTAAGGCGGATGGAAGTGGAAGAAATAAGGTGGATGGAAGAATAACGATTAAGGCGGATAGAAGAGGAACGATTAAGGCGGATAGAAGATGAACGATTAAGGCGGATAGAAGTGGACGAATGATGGTGGATGGAGGAGGAACGATTAAGGCGGATAGAAGAGGAACGATTATAGCGGATAGAAGTGGAACGATTAAGGTGGATAAAAGAGGAACGATTAAGGCGGATAGAAGAGGAAGGATTAAGGCGGATGGAAGTGGAAAAATTAAGGCGGATGGAGGAGGAACGACTAAGGCGGATCGAAGTGGAAGAATTAATGTGGATGGAAGAGGAACGATTAAGGCGGATAGAGGAGGAACGATTAATGCGGATAGAAGAGGAACGAATAACGCGGATAGAAGTGGAACGATTAAGGCGGATGGAAGAGGAAAGATTAAGGCGGATAGAAGAGGAACGATTAAGGCGGATAGAAGTGGAGCGGTCGGGTAAGGAAGAACAAATATTTTTACGAGACAGATTGGAGAAGATATTTCTAGGTGGTAGGGATGAAGGTGGAAGATAAACATAATAACACAAGAAAATATCAGTAAACTTTATAACGTGACTCGCGTTACGAATAATGTTTGATAAGACTATGCGTTACATATCCTGCGTTGAGTCCCTCTACATAACTTACAATAGTTCTTTTGTTTTCCATGAATGCATATTCCATTCCCTTTGCAGTCTTTACACATATATCTCACGCGCTTATGCTCACAAATACCACCACCACCGCATTCCTTACAACGTGATCTATAGCGGTTATGAGGGCAAATTTGTGATCCTCCACAATCCTTACAATAATATGTTATTTTACCATGTTCACATTTATAAACATAAGCCTTTGTAGTGGGTTTCAGAATAGGTACATTGATCTCCGGTATTGAATCATCAAGTGTGGAGGGTGGGGGAGTGGGTGGGGGTTGTAAGGCTTCGATAAGTTCGGTCTTACGCATTTTATAATGTCCGTTGATGCCTCTCTCTCTCTGGCAATGGATTTCAATTCTTTCACTGTCTTCTTATCCATGTTTATTACTGTAGTCCATTCTCTTTACGTCAATTTCTGAGTGATTTGCAATGATTGACGGGTGGACGGGGTATTTTGATTGACAGATGATCATGGATTGAAATGATTGACAGATCTGGTCTCGTACTCTCAAATTGCATATACTTAAGGGGTTTTTCATCTAATTTAAATTTTGGTGGCATTTTTAGATGACGTTTTCTCAGTTACGGTCTGTCTCATGTGTGGTCGCATTGAAAGTAGTTTCAAGACAAAAACTTGACAACAAAAGCGTGATAACGCTTAAAGTTTGATTACGCTTGCAGGTGAAACGGTTGACGTTGCAAAGGATTGTTAGACATAATGTTATTTAATACTGTTTCTAAAATCTATTGAACTTGTTGTTTGTTTATAAAAAAGTTATTAGTAATTATGACCGCAAAACGGCTAACAAAGCTATTAAATAGGAGACTATGTCAGCGCGAATTCACTCGGGCCTCTTTTCAAAATCATGTCTGAATCTTTTCCTTCTCAAACTAAGTTTTTTTTCTTGCGTGGTCACGTGGAAAGACATAAGCGCAACAGGGCCAATAAGGCTAAATGGGAATAATAGTTTATCCGATTGAGGAGTAATATTGTTGTTTTTCCCACAT
Organism: Ricordea florida; assembly: GCA_949710005.1. Classification (NCBI taxonomy): domain Eukaryota; kingdom Metazoa; phylum Cnidaria; class Anthozoa; order Corallimorpharia; family Ricordeidae; genus Ricordea; species Ricordea florida. The sequence continues at coordinate 18,725,158 of OX453274.1, read as the reverse complement.
ATCGCTTCTTCGCCTTCGATAACTTGAAATCACGATGAATGGCATCAAGTTTCACAATTGTTTTTTCTACCGTAGGAACCAAGAACGCTGATTGGTCAACATCAATCCGATTAGTAAACAAATCCAATTATCCGTGAAATTTCTGTAAAACCTTAGAAATCTTTATGATAAAATCGCTCACCTTAAACACGACGTCGACAAGAATTGCGGTGCGATGTGACAGTCTACTAGGTTTTTTGCGCTCGTGGAACCAGCCATATAGTATACAACATATACAAACCTTAGGCGAAAACTGACATTCACGTTTGTTCGAAGCCGTATTATAAAGTGTAGCCCGAGTGAACGCTGCCGAGAGCGTCTAGTTATTATTATTATTATTATTATTATTACTGGTATTGATATTAGTATTGTTATATTTTTTATGTTTCACATAAATTATTGTTATGGGGTAGGATGTATGTCCTAATCTGGGTAAAGGTGGTGTTTCTCTCACAAGAGAATACAGTTTTCTTCTGAATAGGGTTTGCATCACCATTTCTCCTTTAAGGCTTAATATCTAGTGCAGTCATTTGTCCATACAGTTAGTGTGGAAAATTATTATTGACATCATAGGGCATTAAGGAGACTTCAAAGACTTGTTATTACATACAGCAACCTTGCAATGAATATATAAGAAAGATCATAAAAAATTTTGGCATTACAAACTTTAGTTTCTCCTTTATAGAGTTTTTTCAATGTAAAATGTCAACTGTATGTTGAGGTTATGTTGTTATTAGACATTTGTATTTGACATCATAAAAATGATTTAAACAGCATTAAGGTTAAGATGATATGCCTAATTTTGCAAAGCAGGACATAAATTATCTTTTCTTTTGTGGTAAAAGGGTGGGGGCTAAGAGAGAAACTCCCAGGGATACATGGAACTCAAAAGTAAAAACCCATTTTGAAAAGGCTATGGAACTTGTCTGTCCTAACGAAACCTTTTAACTACTTAATACATAGATGTAGCAAAGATATATAGCAAAGAGAAATACTACTTAGAGGTCAGTAATAACATCAGCTTTATTTTCAAATAATTACATGGATGACTGATAATATTGAAGAACCAGTCACTTAGTGTTTGGTATCTTTTCTGTTGAAAATGCTGAACATAACTGCTACAATATACTACAATACTGCTACAAATCTACAATATATTTTCACTGTTGCAATGATATCAGATCACATAATCGAGGTAAGATAACATGGCGGCAACACGTGTACGTGTATGCTCCGCAAAGTTGTGTCTGGTTCTATGCCTCTTCGTCACTTTTAAAGGTTCTACTCTTAAGAGTTCCTGAAACAAAACCATGGGTACAGATAGCGATATCTATTTCGTTTCACAGTCCAACACCGCAGTTGCTATTCGAACTTCTTCTGCGGTTTTCAGCACTTCGCGAAACCACTCTCGACTGAACCGGTTCGCGAGAATGCATTTGGTTGGTGAACTCCTGCAGCGCACGTCGTTGGCCTTACTTTTAATTACCCTGGCTGGTGATGTAGAAGTGAATCCTGGTTTCCGTCGTTTGGTTGATATTAGGAACACCCGTGGCTTGAAGATTGCTCATCTGAATGTTGGAAGTTTACGGAACAAAGTTGATTTGTTACGACTCGAACAGTTGGATAACGTTGCCATTGATGTTCTTACATTATCGGAGACATGGCTTGATTCTAACATTCAGGATTCAGAAATTTGTCTTCCGGGATTTACATTGGTTCGTCGGGATAGAGAAGGGTCAAAATCAGGCGGAGGTGTTTCTATCTACGTGAGAAATGGTCTACCGTTTCGCGTACGGAACAATTTAAATACTGGTGAGAATGAATGTCTCTGGATCGAACTTAATCGCGCCAAATGTAAGCCGACTCTCATTTGTTGTTTATATCGTGCACCTAATGCTGATTTCACCAAGTTTATTTCCAACTTCGAAAACTGTACGCCTACTTTGAACCTTGATAGATGTGATTTAATTATTCTGGGGGACATGAATGTTGACCTTTTGCTGAAGCCTGCTTATGGATGCAAGCTAAATATGCAGATTCTGCATAACTTTATGCGTTCCTTGGACTTGTCTCAAATTATAACCGAGCCAACTCGCATCACCGAACAGTCCAAATCGTTAATTGACGTAATCCTAGTCAATAATCAGCATCGAGTTGTTGATAGCGGCGTTGTGCCCCTATCAATAAGTGATCATTCACTAATTTATTGTATAGTGAAAGCTGGTGTTCCAAATGCCACACCAAGGACAATAGAATGTAGGTCATACAGGGGATTTGATGAAAATGCCTTCATCCAGGATTTAAATAGTGTTCCGTGGCACATTGTTGACAATGAGAACAATGTCAACGACGCAGTCGAGTAAAGGGCACGACAGCTCCTTGGATGAATAATAAAATCGCTGAAGCGATGCGCGATCGCAATTATCATCTTCGAAAAGCACAGAAATCAAATTCTACATACCATTGGGGAATGTATAGAAAGTTGCGAAATTTTGTGAACAGTGAAATTAAGTCCTCGAAGTCAAATTACTAACTTACTTAATTACTTAATTACTTAACTTACCCTTATTACATTTTGACGTTGTCATTTCAAGCCACATCCCACAACCCTACCATTTTTCATCACTTTGACATTCATAATGTGGGAACCCAGAGCTCATCTGCTAGCTGTGCCATGCTGATGAGGCCCAACAAGGCCGAAACAGCTGTCCATGGCTGCTGGCTTTTGAGCTCAATTTTTTCATCTTTTTTTTTGGTAGCAACAGGGTTTAATCCCTTCTACCACTGTCGCCTCAGTGCGCATATGTGTGGCTTTAACTTACCCTTATTACATTTTGACGTTACTATTGCAATCTATTTGAAGAAGGTAAAGGCGATTCCAGCTTGGTTTGGAAAGCAGTGAATGAAGCTTCCTCACGCAACGTTAGCTCATCCATCCCGCAGTGTATAATTTCAAGTGGAGTACAATATACTGACCCCAAATCCATTGCTACAGCTCTGAACGATTACTTTGCTTCTGTTGGAAGATTGTTGGCAGAAAAATTCTCTCAATCTCTCAATTATGTAAATCCTGTGAAACTCAATGTTACTGAACCAGCCACGGATTTTTTTGAGTTAAGACCCGTAAGCCATTCCCTTGTTCTGCAACAGATTAGTGCCCTTAAGCGCAACAAGGCCATCGGGTTAGACAGAATAAGTGCCCGTTTATTGAAATGTGCTTCACGAACTATAACTCCATCAATTACGAAATTGTTAAATTTGTTAATTGTAACCAACGAGTTTCCTTACATCTGGAAATGCGCTAAGGTCACAGCACTTTTCAAAGCCGGTAATCGTACTAGCCCGTCTAATTATCGCCCTATTTCTATTTTACCAACTCTCAGTAAAGTCTTAGAGAGGGCTGTGCATCATCAATTTTATCAATATCTTAACCAACTTAACTTACTCAACGAAAAGCAATTTGGTTTTCGGCCTAAACATTCAACAGTTAACGCTGTTTCTAGTTTTGCCGAAAAAATTTTATTAAATATGGAAAGGAGTAAACTGTGTGGAGCCGTATTCTTGGACCTGTCCAAGGCCTTTGATACGGTCGACCACACAATTTTGCTACGAAAGTTGTCGTCTTTTGGGGTAACTTCTGACACGGCTTAGTGGTTTGAGTCATATCTTAATGGACGAATGCAATGCACATCTTGCGGTCCGGAACTGTCCGATTTGTTACCTGTTACACATGGCGTACCTCAAGGCAGCATACTGGGCCCTTTGTTATTTCTTATATATACAAATGATTTGCCCACTGTCATCAGGCACTCGGAGGTAGCCCTATATGCCGATGACGCAGTGCTTTATTGCTATGACTCAAACCCAGCTGGTCTAGAGTGTGCCCTAAATGCCGACTTGTATTCTATTGCTATCTGGTTAAATGATAACAAACTCACTCTTAATGTTCATAAGACCAAAACAATGCTTATTGGTAGCGATTCCAAGTTGCGCAAGTTAAACAGTTTCTCGGTTTCTGTTCTTGATAATCAACTCGATAGTGTTAGAAGTTTTAAATACCTAGGGGTTGTATTATCCTCTAACTTTACCTGGACCGAACATGTGGAACATGTGACATCTAAAGTGAACCAAAGACTAGGTCTTTTGCGTAGGATTAAGCACTTGTTGCCGTATAATGCACGCCTTCTTTATCAGTTACAATAGCCTTGTTCTTCCAATCTTTGATTATGCTGATCTGGTATGGGGCGATAAGGATAACGTTGTTTTAATGAACAACCTGCAGGTGCTGCAAAACAAGTCGGCAAAACTTGTTCTAAATAAACCATTGTATTCTGCAACCGATGCTCTCAGTCAGCTTGGCTGGTTAAATTTAAATCAACGCAGGCACTTCCATCGCTGCTTGTATGTTTATAAATGTGTGAATGGAATCACATCTCACAAATTGGAATTATCTAAAATAGTGATGTCCATAGATATAACACTCGCTCCAAAGATCATCTTAGACTTCCAACAGTAAAACGGAACTGGGATGTGTGTGTGGTTCGTCCGTCGGCGGCGACGATGACCATCATCTCATCTTCATGGGGGAGGGGGTTGACTGGTTAGGTGGGTGCGGAGGTGACTGGTCAGACCGATCCTCGCATGGAAGAGTCTTGGGCAGTGTGGGCAGGGGATGGTGGCAGCCGCAGGGGACCTGGCGCTGTCTTTCCTGGCCTGCCTGCGTTGCTCCGCTGCAGACTTCCTGCTGGCTTCATAGCTCTTGGCGCCCCCGCGGACCGCGGCTCTCCACACACACCTGTCCTGTGCTGCAGGTTCCCATGCGTCGGGGTCAATGCTGAACTGATGCCTTGAGGGATGCCTTAAGGCTGTCCTTGAAACGCTTCTTTGGAGCACAGAGAACTTGTTATCATGCCTTTAAAGATTGGAATGCCAAAGTCAGTGACTTGAAGAACTCTGACACCATATGTCGGTTTAAAAGTAATTTTTTTAAATCTATTAGTGTATAATTTACTTTTGTATTTTTAATATATATTTTTTAATTTGTGTATATATATATATATATATATATATATATATATATATATATATATATATATTAGTTATATATATATAATTTAGTGTTATTTTGGAATTTTGGATCGGGACCTTTCTGTAGATCACCCACGGGTGAGAAAGCTTCCCGTTAAAATATCATCATCAAATTAGAAATAACTGCTATCACAACTGCAATCTCTGTATTGGGATTTTTTTTAAAATGGAAGGCAATCGTTTTATTACGAAAAATACTTACTTGCATTCTCATTGCAGTATTAATACTGCATGATTGTAATTCATTTCTTCGAGACTGGTTTCTGTTTGCCCTTGTCTGGCACTTTTTTCACGACGATATGGTTATCTGTTTTGTCGTTCGTCTTCTGATTCTGTCTGTATGCTGTTGCCATAATTTTCCTTAAATTCTGAATCGGTTTTCATTGTTTTTTGTCTTGTGATTATTATATTATACAGTGTATACTGTTGGGATAATTTTTCCGAAGAATTTTCAATCTTCTGTTTTAAATCGTTCCCACTCGGTTTCCGTTCTAAGTCGTTTGGCTAAATTGTGTTCGTCAATTTCGTTATGGAATCACTCGCTCATGTCCTGTATATTTAAAACGAGTAGTAGTTGCAAACAACGGGGACTGGCTCACGTTTAGTTAAGGGGCTTTTCATCGCTGATATTCCCCGTTAACGTGCCTCAAGGTAGTTGAGACATATGAAGTGGCTTAAAAGGATGGCTTCATGTTATGTAGTAAGTTGAAAGGAGCATGGAACGTCAAAACATGAGAAATGCTCGTGTACAAACTGACAAAGATTTAATATCTTGGGATGTTCTACCAAACCCGCCTAGGACTCCAACAAATTTATTGGACGAGCAGGTGCCTGAAATTAATGTTCCAGTTCTGAGACCCACAAAATATGTGCGTCCAACCTTTTATCCTTCATTGAAAAGATCGGTTTCGAGGGCTTTTGGAAGAGTACAGAAACGTCTTAATAGGTTTTATAATTGGCTTGTAAATCATATTCCAAAGAGGATCAAAAAGCCCGTGAACGAAAGAGTCAGAAGATTAAAGGAAGAAATAAAAGGCATTAGGAAAACGCTTGAACCGGTCAAAGTGAAAGAAAAGGAACAGGCAATGAAAGGGTTCTTCAAGACCTATCGTATAGATGGGAAAAGAGGATATGGTCCTGATGAGTTCATTAAGAAGATAAAACCAAAAGTTGTGGGTCTCATTGATGGTAAAAAGAAACCTATCAAGGTGAAATTTGTATTTACTTGCACATTCATAAAAGAGAATCTTTCTACAGGTAAGATTGATGAAACTCAAGGGTACTTTCATAGCACTCTTGAAATAATAACAGAGTCAACTGATTTCTCTGAATTATTTGATGTAATGACAAAATGGCAACTTGAAAAGGTTCAGAAATTTCAAAATAAAGGATCTGGATGGCAGTTTGATCGTGTAGAATACTTCGATATACACATCGAATTTCGAATGATCCTATTTCTGGAAGTTCTTATATTCCTCTTCCCCCAATTTTGGCTGCTAAAAAAGCCGTCATAAATGTCAAGAATGAGAAGGACCATGAGTGTTTCAAATGGGCAGTAACATCTGCTGTATTTCCCAAAGAGAAAAATGGTGAAAGAATGAATAATGAAATGAGAGAGAATTCTGAGAAATTTGACTGGTCAGGAATGGATTTCCCCGTTTCACTAAAACATATTGATAAGTTTGAAAGGCAAAACTCTTATGCTGTTAACGTCTACGGATACGGTGATGACCATGAGGTAAATGTTCTGAGAATCAGTAAGAAGGGAAAAGCTCAAGTGATAAACTTGCTTTTATTATCAAACAGTAAAACAAATCACTATTGCTGGATTAAGAGTATGAGTAGATTATTAGCATCACAAGTCAGTAAAAATAAATCTACAATTCACTTCTGCCATAGATGTCTCAACTCATTCCAGTCAGAATCATCACTGGAAAAACATCTCGAATATTGCATTAACCATGAAGCAGTTAAGGTTAAAGTGCCTATCAATCATGATGGAAGCCCAAAGGAGTTTGGTTTTGGAAATTATAACAGAAAGATGGAAGTTCCATTTGTTGTCTATGCAGATTTTGAATGCTATACTGAAAAAATAGATACGTGTTACCAAGATGAGGGTAAAAGCTTTACTAATAAATATCAGAAGCATAAGCCATCAGGTTTTTGCTACCTAATCAAGTGCTTTGATGACACCATATTTGCACCCAAACTTGTAAAACACACAGCAGAATCACCCAATGAAGATATCCCAAAGATGTTTGTGGAACATTTAGAGTCGGATATTAAGGACATTTATAATAAATTCAAGTTCCCTAAGAATGCTCGTATTAGTGAGGAGGATAAAATCGCCCATCAAAATGCTAAATACTGTCACATTTGTGGATGTTGGCTAGGTCACCGTAAGGTCTTGGACCATTGTCACCTTACTGGAAAGTATAGAGGCGCGGCACATGAAGAGTGCAATTTAAATTATAAGATACCCAAATTTTTCCCAATCATATTCTACAACCTATCTTGATACGACAGCCATTTATTCGTGAAGAACATAGGGGAATCGAAAGGTAAGATAAATTGTATACCCATTAACGATGAAAAGTACATTTCGTTCACAAAGGAAATTATTGTTGACTCTTTTAAGAATGAGAAAGGAAACATGGTTAATATTAAACGAGAAATTAGGTTCATTGATAGCTTTAGGTTTATATCACTAGGCTTTAAAAGGTTGGTGAATAATCTACCGCAATCTTCTTTAATAAACGTAACGAGTTGGTATGAAAGGGTAATGTCAACAAAAGAAAAAATCAAGCATGAAAAGAAAATCATTCACAACATCTTGAGCAATACTGATGATTTTGATGTTAAAACAATGCGTATGCTTATGGAAGAGTTTTATCATCGACTAAATCGTGAAGCTATCATGTGTAAGAAAGAAATCAGGGCTTTTGTGGATGGAATTCTTCCAGGTTATATTCAAAAAGAAAAGAAACTAGAGAAAGAAATACCTGAGTGGTTGGATGAAAATAAGAGAAGTCTACAGCTCCTAACTAGGAAGGGAGTATTTCCATACGATTGGTTTGATGGTTTTGATAAACTCAATGAAACTAATCTTCCACCAAAGGATGAGTTCTACTCTAAGCTTTACGATGTTGATATATCAGAAGAAGAATATCAGCATGCTCAAAATGTGTGGGAAACCTTTGATATGAAAAACTTTAGGGAATATCATGACCTCTACCTTGAGATGGATGTATTATTGTTGGCGGATGTCTTTGAGAACTTTATAAAGAGACGTTTGTAGGCAGAACTATGACTTGGATCCAGCGTGGTATTATACAGCACCTGGCTTGGCATGGGATACTGCCCTGAAAATAACCAAAGTGAGATTGGAACTTTTGAAAGACATGGACATGCTTCTTATGGTTGAGAAAGGTATTAGAGGTGGTATCTCCATGATCTCCACTAGGTATGGAAAAGCCAACAATCCATACATGAAGGAATATGACCAAACATTGCCCACAACGTATATCACATATCTAGATGCAAACGGTTTGTACGGATGTGCGATGACTAAACCTTTACCAACCCATGATTTTAGATGGATATCTAAAGAAGAGCTTATAAATTGGAGAGATTGTCCATGCATACTGGAAGTTGATCTGGTATATCCTAGGCACCTTCATGATCTACACAACGAGTATCCATTAGCCCCAGAGAGAGTTATGGTGAATGGCGTGGATAAGCTAATTCCAAACCTAAGGCATAAAACAAAATACATTGTTCACCATGAAACACTAAAACAATATTTAAGTCTCGGACTAAGACTCAAAAAGATTCATAGAGGCATCACATTCAAAGAGTCCGCGTGGCTAAAACCCTATATCGATTTGAATACTGAACTAAGGACGAAAGCAACAAACGACTTTGAGAAGGATTTTTTCAAGTTGATGAATAACTCCGTATTTGGGAAGACGATGGAAAATGTAAGAAACAGAGTGGATGTTCGTTTAGTTACGAATGAATCACAAGCTAAAAAGTTGGTATCAAAGCCAAACTATCATCACAGCACGATCTTTTGTGATAATCTGGTTGCTGTTCAAATGAATAAAACAAAGTTGGTAATGGATAACCCATTTACTTGGGCTTTTCAATTCTGGACCTAAGTAAGACGATAATGTATGACTTTCACTATAACTACATCAAGCCTAAATATGGTGAGAAGGCTAAGTTGTTATTCACAGACACTGATTCACTAGCGTATGAGATAGAAACATATGACTTCTACAAGGACATCAACCCAGATGTGAAATACAAGTTTGATACCAGCAACTACCCTGAAAATCATCAATCTGGCATTGAGACAGGTGTGAACAAGAAAGTTGGAGGTATGTTTAAGGATGAAGCGGGAGGCCAACAAATCAAGGAATTCGTCGGTCTACGAGCTAAACTATATTCATACATAATGGATGAAGGAAGAGAAGAAAAGAAATGTAAGGGTGTTAAGATAGCAGTCGTGAAAAAGAGCATAAGCTTCAACGATTACAAGGATTGCCTTTTCAATCAACAACCACAGATGAGGAAAATGAATATTATCAGAAGCCATCTGCATGATGTTTACACAGAAACTGTTAATAAGGTGGCATTATCACACGAAGATGATAAAAGAGTGATAATGGAAGATGGGATCCATACCTATGCATATGGTCACTTCAGAACGTTATCTTCGGGAAAAAGTTAAACCTAATATGGATTATGACGACTCAGAGGAACCTTATTGCAACATTGTCGAATCTTTTCAGTCTTTGTTCAAGAAATCCGATGTGGAAGACAAACAAGGTTGTCAACATACAGATATTGAGAAATGGGCTGACGGACGTGGGTGTTGTATAACATGTGGAGAGTTTTTTACAGATTCTTCAGATGTTAATTCTGTTATAACAAACTGTAAGCATAGTAGTGTGTATAAGGACAACTCAGGAATTGTTGTTTGTAATCTGTGTAATACTGAACTCGAATCTCTGAACTTCCAAAAAGAATGGAGTTGGTATGGTAATTCTGGTACTAGTAGGTGTGATATGCGAAGATCCTCATCACCTAAGGGAGTTCGTAACGTATTTGAAAAATATAAAATAAACGTATCGCCTATGATGATGGATATTATTGAGGCTAAATATCAGGAAATTCTCCGATCTGAGGGCAATGTAATTCTCCGTGGTAAATGTCGTGAAGCTGTAATAGCATTGTGTTTGTTCCATACATACCAGGAATTTGGTGAGTATCGTAGTTCCATGTATATTGGAAAATTATTTGGGCTAAAACGTAGAAATATGTCTATGGGTATGAAGACCTATCTTAGAGTATTCCCCGAGGCACGAATCAACCACATTACACCAGAGAAACTTATTCCTTGGATAATGAGACTTACTGGAGTTGATGGATCTCATCACAGACGTATTTTAGTCATTACTCGGTACTTAGATTCAGCATCAAAGATTCTTGAGCGTAGTAATCCCCAGAACATTGCAGCGGCTATTATCTTCTTTTATTTGTGTTTAAATAAGGAGTATAAAAAACAAATAGGTATCACAAAGAGTGTCTTTGCCAATAAAGCTAAAATTTCAGATATTACCTTAATCAAAATAGTTCGTGAAATTGCAGACATCTCTTGTGAAGCCATCTCAATATAGCAATGTTACTTCAGAACTCTATCAGGTGGTAATTCAGTATCTTCTGGCAAAACTTGAAGTTCCTCGCGGACAAATCCTCGCTTTGATACTCCATCTAAATAGTATAAAACTGGCTGATCTGGTGAAATTACACTTCTAGCTATATCATAAACCTCAAGGCTCCATATAGGATCCGTGGCCCTTCGTTTCTCACCACCTTCATCCTCACCGGGTGAATATAAATACCTAACGTCAACTCCTGGAGGTAACCTTTTCTCATTAAGGCCAACAGGTCGCTTGTATTCTGGAGGCTTAATATCAACCTCTTTCATTTCCAACGCTTTGTCGGGCTCTTTACCTGTGATACGTGTCGGTTCAGAATTCAAAGTATTTATAATGACAGGTAACCTTTTCACCCAAACTCTGGATCTACCATCACTCACCATCTCTTGCGCATATTGATGACTAAATAATTTTTCACCAATCGTTCTATTGGCTCTCTCAACAAAAGCCTGCGCTCGATGATTTCCAGCTTCACTTCGTTGTAATGTTACTCGATGCTTATTCATCAAATGTGTAACATTACCCATGAATTCTTTACCAGGATCCACCATCAATGTATGCGGCCACTGCAATTTACGAGCATAAATCCTCTCGAAAGCCTTGGCTACTTCACCACTATCCTTCGAAGTTAATGCTTCAGCGTCCTTGTATCTGGAAGCAATATCAATCACAACTAGCGCATAACGATATGTTTTTCTTCTCACTGTATCGTGAGGAAGAAATAATAGATCCGCCTGATGAATTTGATTTGGCTTATCAACGACCCAATGTGGTCTGGGTATATACCTCGGGGGTGGAAGATATATTTGCCTTAACGCTTGCTTCTCCAACCACTCTCTCGCAACATTTTCACTTACTTTGGCTGCACTTGCCAATTTGGGTATGGCCGCATATCCTTTCCAATATCCACTAGTTGAGTAGTATAACTGACTTAAAATATTATCTTTGTTCATTTATAAACAAGATTGTGTGCATTTAAAATGGTAGCGATACCAGAAACTCTTAACCCGAATCGTGTTCCTAGAATGCGGAAAGGTTTGAAAGCGGAAAGAACATTAAATCGAGTCACATTCACTCCTTCATCCGCCAAGCCTGGTGAAACATTATATGTAGACATCCCAACACTATCAGATAACTTGGTTATTGTACCAGGTAGTGTATACCTTATATTTGATCTAAATGTCACAGGTCATAAGGATAACACTCTTCAGTGTTAATGACGTGGGAAGGAATCTCATTTCAAGGTTTAGAGTTCTTTTTGGGGGAGAAACTATTCAAGACCTTCATAGATTTGATTTATTCAAAACGTACCATGATTTATTCCTGTCAAAGAGTGATCGTGGAAATAGATTGAGACAAGGCATCTCATCTGAAAATGTCAGGAAACTTCGAACCAATGCTGGAGATAAAGACACTTCAAATGCAAAGGAGAATGTTATAGCGGCAATTCACGGCACCAAGTATGCAATACCGCTCGATCATCCAATCCTTAGAGACCATGGAGTTTTCTATCCAAGAGCGTTACCACAACCTCTAACATTTGAAATCACTCTAGCTCCAGTTTCTGATGTTGTTGTTTATTCAAACGCTGAAACACCCCCAGATTATACACTAACAAACATTCAGTTGGAGTATTCATCCATATCAAGTAATACATTAGCGGATGGCGCTGCGGTTTCTTATCGAACTGGAAAAGGGTTCACGTATGAAAAGATAATTCTTCACAAAACTTTTGAAATCTCCAAACCTAATGATGATGTGATTAATGAACATATAAACATACCCAGAAAGTCCATGACTGGAATTTTATGTCTTTTCACGGATGGTTATGCAGCAGGAGAAAGAGATTCGGAGGATTTCACATACCCGAAGATCACGTCAATCCAAATTAACAGTGATGGGGTGCCAAACCGCCTATATTCAAAGGGGATGATGCCGACTGATTTATGGCAATCCATAATTAAACGATTTGGGGTTAATGATTCCATCAAGGAGGCTGATTTTTACATAAATAAGTTTGCACTATGGATTGATTTGAGACCTTACCCTGATAATGATATCCATGGAAACGGTTTCGAGCTTAGTAACACTCGTGATGGTATCAAACTTGAAATTAATCGACAAAAAGGTGAAACTGGGGTTCTTACCTGTTACATGTTTGTAGTTGCTGACGCGGTCATGGGGATCATGAATTCAAATTTAAAAGAAATGGTCTATGAAACAGAATAGAAGGATGAATGCATTAAGAGATAAAATTCCATTCAACTGTATCGATCAACTTCGAGGGGATTTCAGAAAAGCATTTGAGTATATTGTCTTGATCTGCCCGATATATGTCAAGAACAAGACTTACAAAAAATTTGCAACGGGTGATAATAGATTCTTTGTACTCTCACCAGATGCGAGTGATCAGGATGAAATTAATGATTTGTTGACACTTTGCTCATCATTCTTTTCAGGTGAGAATACACTTATAATCTTGGATGACTGCGCAGTATCGAAAGATCTGAAGAAAAGGTCAAATAAATTCATTGATCTTGCATTCTCTGGGCAACATGACAATATATCTGTGTGGGTTCTCACCCAGCAGCTTACTTCGATTGCGAAACCTTTCAGAGAGAATGTCGCTTGTGTGGTATCATTTTATAACCCATCTCAAGTTGCAATGAAAATGTTATTTGAAGACTATGGTGGGACTTTGGATGCTGACACTCGCAAGCGGCTAGAGAAATTACTCAAAAAGGAAAAGTATGCTAGGTTATGCTTTTGCTTACGTCATCCTTTTCAAAGTTACTTAGAGATACCTGCGATTAGTGAATAATCATGTCTAACCCTGAAGAGATATTAAATGGTGAAGTACCAGTGGATAAACCCCCACCAAACACCAACACCACTGATGATGATGTGGAAATTAAGAGGGAATCCCTGTCGATTTCAGCGTGTTTGGGATCAACGAAAGAATATATAGGTACGGAGATGGACCTCAAGGATACATATAAACTATCAGAAAAAGACGTGGAAAAGTTTTACAAGAGATACCAAGTCATGTCTGGTAGGAAGATTGCCGATGGGTTGGTGGATTCTTCTTTTCAATTGATAGCTCATGTAGTAAGCAAGTTTGTAAATATAGATGATCAGAATGGTCTTGTAAATGATTGGAAGAATGATCAGTTGATATTGAAACAGATCTCAGAGCTATCTGGGTTACTTGTACTAAGAGGGGGAAGACTGACAGCAATACTATCAGCACTTATTCATATTGCAAAACACTTCAAATTAAGTGAACCTGTCCAGATAGTCAACAATCCTCAAACACAACCTGAGCAGGTAATCAACAATACTCCAACACAACCTGAGAAGTAAACATAAGACTACTTAAGAGCGACGGTCAGGAAATATCGACCATTGAGTGGCAAGAGTTGAAAAATGAATTTCGCATATTTTCTGACTATAAAAAGCTAGTAAGAATAGAAGAAATTTAATGTATTTCTCTTTCTTCCGGAGCCCTTTAATTCTGAGAAAACTGAGAAAATCGAATTTGACCCGCGACGATCCCGAAAGGTCCCGCAAGCAAGTGTAAAATTGATATTTTAAACTGACTTTTGGTCTTCAAGGAAAAACGATTCAAAGGATCATAACACCGAATTTTGATAGAGTGAGTGGCGTACTTTCACAGAAACTATATGACTTATCTTTATTGTTGTTCATAAATAGCAAACAACGGGCAGGAAAGTGCTCTATTTTCAAACGTGAAAAATCCCGAAAATTCCTCCTTAATTCAAATGTCTTTTTCACTATGTGGTATAATTCAGATTTTCCTTTTAACTATGTCATTAGAGGGATTTAAGGTTGTTCTTGATAATATGTTAGAATCAGTATGGGTTTTCTTTACAGCGCCTCACACTAAGGTTTTGAAATGACCGTAATTCATTCAAATTTCTACAACGGCTGAGTAAACAATTCTTGTTGCGTGACCGTAACGTCAAGCGGAGTTTATACACAACTGACCGGAATATACACGAAAGCGTACTGAAAACGATTCTGGTGTGCGCTTTTCGTCCTTTTTTATTGAAAAAAAGGTTATCGGTCAAAGAGAGGTTATTTTTTCTCATTGTTAAGGTGGAAGTTTTCTTTTTCACTGTAAGATGTTTTCACTGATAAATATCAGGATGTAATTTGATTAGCTCTCGGCTAACCTGTTTAAATTTTATACTTGTTTTTTTTTCGCTTCCTTTGGTTTCAGAAGAATCGGAACAGAGAGACAAAAATGATAGATGCTTTTTAAATTGATATTTACTTCAATTGTGAGGATTTATTTTTATTATTTGTTGAAGAAATGACAGAGTTGGCAAAAGCTCGAAGCAGTTTACTAGCTCTAGCGTATTAGTAAATTGAATTAGTCAATTAAATGCAGAAAAATTTAATTAGCGAAGTTGGAGTGAATTTGCTTTGCCAGTTTTGTGTCATCATGGACGTTAAGTGCTCTTTTAGCTCCTTAGTCGGCGGTTGTTGCTCTTATGACCCCAGAGATAGGAGCAGATCAACTGAGGTTATTCCATTTCTGAACTACAAAAGAGACATCGCGGGTCATAAGTCTTCGTTGTCAATAGAAACCGAAATCGAACTTATTTTGGGAAGAGTATCTACATCCTTTTCTTCGGAGTTAAACCTTTTGGAAGTAACTATTTGTCCCCGGCACCGCTCATCTCTTGGTATTGGGTTGCGTCGAGGATCGAATCTGTGCCGAGTTCCTCCGCCAATCTCGAAGCACGACTTTTTGACAGTCTTTTTAGCGATTATTATGTCGTCAATGTATTCCATGAAAGACTATTTTTTCTGGCTGCCTGGGATCCCCTCCCCGTCCCCCACCCCACAGCTTGCGCTTTGCGCATATAATTTCCATATTCGCCTTCACGCAACAGATGTCAAGACATAAGCTTGAATCAGGAGCCCCTTCTGGTTTGAATCTTTTACCTTTCTGTTTACTTGTCTAGGACGATCGATTTTTTCTTCCTCAAAACACAGTTCTCATTCGCCGTCAAGAAATGCATTGTTAATATTGTGATTCCGTGACTGATCGACTCCCCAATATCACGTTTAGTCACGAAACATTCGTCACGCGGAGTCTCCGGTCGATAGAGTTTAGCGTTTCAAAATGGCTAAAATTCACCCAGTTTGGTTTTTCTATCTCACTCTTTAAGTAGAAACGCAACTTTGTAACTATAAAACCTACAAGGATTAAGAAAAATGAGTATCTGGAGATCAAATATCCACTTTCATGGATTTCGAAACTGGAAGTGTTTACACAATTACCGCCGACCCAGCATGAAAATTCCTGAACTTCGATACCGCCTTATAGAGACTTCCTTCAATAACCCAAGCTAATTCCCAGGTATGTTTTAGATATATGTCTAAATGTGGGATTTAACTAGAATGAAGTCAATTTGGAGTTATACCACATGTGCAATAATGCCGTCGAAAATCAATAACAAAACGGATTTTTTGTTATCCATAAAACCTATTCCTCGTTTTTGAATTATTTCTGCTCGGTGAGTTTCGCTTTTCCTCTAAAAGAATCTTATAGTGAAAGAAGAACAGTGGTTCTGTTGAAAGAAAGTGTCCAAATTTCTCCGTGCGACTTTGTTTGCGAATGAGAGGCAAGTTGATGTATGCAAATTTCACGTAAATAATTATAAAATTATTTAATTATTATTTAACCACAAAAACCGATGTTCTAATTTTTCTAAAAAATAAAAAGCTTTTGGCGGGAACAATTCACATCAGGTATCTTATCTACCTAAAAGCTATCTGTGGACAAAAAATGAAAGAAATCGATTTTTCAACTCTTGCCACGAAATTAAGATTTTGGTCGATATTTCCTGACCGTCGCTCTTAAAACTCCTAATAAGACACCTATTAGGAGACTTGTATTGATTTATGAAGGTAAAAAAAAATTGAAGTAAAGTGTTGACTACTAAATAAAGTTGGTAGATGAGGATGGCGAACGAATGTGTTGAGAATACCCAAATTAAGCCTGATAAAATAATTAGGATATATGGTGAAAATGATTTTGACCTTGATAAGTTTCTCGAAAGAATCAAACCAGAAGTTATAGACTGTATCCAACGAATTAACCCTACTGATGTATTGTTTGATCTTAAATTTGTGGACCTTCCATTTGAACTACATGGAGAATATTATGAATTACCAACTAATATTGACTTTGCAGATGGGTTGTTTACATATGCTAAGAGAAATCTAAGAGAAGTTTTGAAAGCGTGCTTTAAGGATAATTTTTTTATTTAATTTAGAAGGTGAATATACAAATGATGAAATTGAAGATTTCCTTGCGGATCCACAGTTTAACGCTATATTTGAACAGTGTATAAAAGATGTGGAATCTGTGGGGGTGGAATACATTACTATCAAAATCTTGAATAAAGACAAACATATACATAAAAGCACGTTTTACAAAGATTTATATGATGAGTTAATGCCTATAGCGTGGCATCCTGATAGTCCATGGGATTGGTGTTTTGATAACGAACAAAAAGGAGATGTAGAACACCTATGGAGTTGATAACTTAATATAAACACTCTTGGGAATTCTTAATAGCACACCTATTAAGAAACTTAAAGATTACTAATAAGTCTATTATACACCAAAAGAAATTTGTTGAACATGAGTGAGGAAGTTGTTGAACAAAATTACATCTTTGTTTCCCTTTATTCTGACTTTGACTGGAGCACTGTTATTGTATCTGAATCTAAGAAGAATTCTTTCAACAAAGCAGACTCTAAAATTGAATGGATAACTTCAGACGTTTACGTAGAAGGTCCAAACGGTGAAAAACTTCCTATATTTATTGAACTAGCTGAACAAAACTTTTCAGGCATATCCGGTATATGGCCCATTGGGACCAAAAAAGAAGAACGTAGTATTGAAACCGTAGAAGGATTCCAAATTTATTACCCTATTACCTCTTTTGAGACGATGAATAAGCCTACACTTGATGAAATACAGACTCGTGATTCCCTCGATAACATGTGGAATATCACAGTAGATGCCCTCAAGCGATTTTGTAGTATAAAATCTAAGTCGAAGCGCCTGGTCCCAGCCCCCACTTATAATGCATATATGACTGCTAAGACTGAAGACGACTGGTCTTATGCAGTAAAGCCCATATATGATTGGCCTTTTGTTACCAATACGATCACAGGCGAAAAATCAATGGACAAAAGTAAACCACAGCGCGCATACCTAAAGTTTATGACTATCGGTAGAGGTCGAGGTATAAGATGTAAAACTGATATTTATGGTCCGGGTGATGGAAAAGTCTCCCCCTTTGAATACATGTGGCGGCCTGATAATTATGTAAATGGTAATGGCCATCCTGTTGTTCATTGGGATGGTATATTCTGGGGTTCCCATGGTCAAAAGGCTAGTTATGGAGCTTCAGTTCGTCTTCGTGTTTCTGAGATGAACTTCTCTCCAGAGGACAGCAACAATAAGTTATGTAATTATCGTATGCTTAGCCCCAATAATACACCACAACCAATTGTATTTGACACTGTACGCTAATTAATAGTTCATTTTATTCCTAACAGTAAACCTATTAAGAGACTTAAAGACTAGTAATAACAAATGTATAAACATGGCTAACGCAGAAGTTGTTGTTCCACAAAATCCTGAAGTTCCTGAAGTTCCACAAAATCCTGAGGTCCCTGAAGTTCTTGATAGAGCGACTATATCTAAATATTGTAAAGAACATTGTAGTAAAATCATAAAAGAGCATAAAAGGGCTCATCAGGAGCTTATTGATAAAATAGCTTCACACTCAAAATATGTGATGCTCGGATTTGTATTACATTATTTGTATAATAAACGTCGTTGGCTTTGGTAAATGATAGTACTACTACTAAAAACTCCTAATAAAACTCTTATTAGGAGACTTAAAGATTACTAATAAGTGTATTATACACCACATGACTGAAGAAGAAGTTGTTGAGCAAATCACAAAGGAGCCTACTGTTAAAAATAAAGTGAAGGAC
The DNA here is from genome assembly GCA_949710005.1 of Ricordea florida. NCBI lineage: Eukaryota > Metazoa > Cnidaria > Anthozoa > Corallimorpharia > Ricordeidae > Ricordea > Ricordea florida. Next base: position 18,706,253 of record OX453274.1, on the reverse strand, counting down.
CCTAAGAAAGTAGAAGCTGGAAAGAAATTAGCTGCTTACCACAAGAAAGCCAAGGAGGCGTTGAAAAAGCAGCAAGAGGAGGAGGCATTGATAAATAACCAAAAAGAGGATAAGGAGGGCACTTCGATGGATATTAATGCTTGTATACCGAGTTTATCCTTAACACTCGGTTCTATCGGACTTGCTGCCTATGCTTTATTCACGAGATATAAAAATAACATAGCTGACTTACATGTACCCGCTCCCACCTTCAATCCTCCTCCTATCAAAAACATCGATGAGATCATGGAGAATGCTGAAAAAAATAGTTTAAAAGATGGGTGGATGTGATTTTATAAAATGTCAGAGAACAAGCTCGTAAAGACCGTTACTGATTCTGCAGTTCTCATGGGGCTATCCGCGGCTGTGGGTTATGTGGGAAACAAGGCTCTGAAAGAATCATTCATTGGAAATCCATCGTCTAGTATCATGAATTATTTAAAATGGGTCGCTGTTTTATCAGCAAGCATGTATCTCAAAACGTACTTAGAGGATCAGAAGATATTACCCACTAGATCGTAGAAAATATGGCAACTATAGCGATAATGCTTGGTGGGGCAATCCTCAATGCAACAGCCTTCATTGGTGGAAATTATATAGCAAAGGCCATCAATGGCTCATCATCTACCGATCTCCAACTTGAAAGGGAAAGACATGACAAAGCGTTAGAAAAGTATCAGAAAGATTACGCTGACTATCAGGAAAAGAGGCTAGCTTATATTGACTTTATGAATAAAAGAAAGGGTGATGCAAATCAAGCCTCTGAGAATATTTCAAAGACAGATGAAGCGCTAAAATTGTACAGTCAAGTCAACCCTCCTAGATTCTCTGATTATTATCGACCGAATGATGATCAGAGAATGCGTGAGATGGTTTATGTTTCAGGTGGGATGTTAGCCTTGGGATATATCGCAAGCAAGTGGTTATGATGAAACCAACTTAGAAATTTCCTTATTGGATAACAAATAAGGAATATAAATATGGACTATGATCCTGAGCTTGATCCAACTAAATTAAATGAAGCAGGTGCCAGTGGTGGTGGTGATGTGGGGGATGATACGATTCATCTTAGCCCAATAACCACAACAACATCTACTGCTCGTGTTGCACCTGATAGGGAAGAAACATCATTCATTGACGATACCGATGAAACCAGACCCTTGATAAGAAGGGAAGGTGATCGAGATTACGCTTGGGATGAGATTAGGCGCAAATTCCCCAACGTTGATACTTCTAAATTTACAGCCAATACAGATGAATATGGGAGAGTGTTTTTAAAAATGCTCAGAGGTAATTCCAGAAAACATTTCTTGTTCAAAAGTAATGGTGAAGTGAAAGATAAATTACCGAAAACCATAAGAGATAGTCTCGGACCTAGCGCAGAAGAAGTTATGGAAGCTAATGATGGTGAGATAACGAAGCGAAAAGAGGTCCTTAGTGAACTGAAGAAAAAGCTAAGATTCCATCGAGATAAACCGCCAAAAACCCCAGAAGAATTAAATCAAATAGAGGAGCTTCAAAGAAAGATAGATGAAGAGGAAAGAGAAATAATGAATATGGAGGGAGAGAATGAGCAAATACAAGAACGAATGTCATTGCGAGATAGGGTAAAAGCCATCTTCAAGAAATATGGGTTCACAGTCTTTGCCGTTGTAAGTGCTGTTAGTGTGGTCATTAGCGTTATCGTTTCTAATCTTTCCAAAGGCCTATCTAAATTGGGTAAAGGCGTGGGGGACGGACTGAAGAATATTGGTAAGAAACTCGATGAAATATTACCTGGTATGGTGGGAGCAATCGTTAGTTTTCTGTTCAAGACTGCTGGAGAAGTCATTTCTTTTCTTGGAAAGAATGCATGGTTGCTAATAGTAGCTGTTGTTTTGTACTTCATAGAACGATTTAAAAAGAAGAAAGTTGTTATGTATATATAAGCATGGAAAAGTTTGGTAATAAAACAGTTGAAAAACGGATATCAAGAATGCTTCAAACTGTAATAAGATGGAGACGATGCAAACAGTTTTTTGATTGTATCAGTGAAATACCATCCGATTTGAGCACTGAAGATCAATATAAATACCTTTGTGAACACCCATAACTTACTGAAAGGATAAGTGACCTTATTGATTTAATATTATCATATGAAATGTCTTTGGAAAGAAGAAATCATAATCAGAATTAATGGGGAAGAAGTGGTGGTGGATGGTCTGATCAGAATTCATGGGGAAGAGGTGGTAATCGATGGATGGTCTGATCAGAATTCATGTCGATTGTTATAATGATTAGTAGCTTTCATTTATCACTTTGTATAACAGTTTAAAATAGGTTACCCTGGTATCCTAATAAAACCCTTATTAGGATGACTTAAATATATCATTATGTGTATAAAAAAATGCGAAGTTATTGTGTCAAAGAGAGAAAGGAAACATAATGTGTGCCTGGTAGTGAAAAATATACAAAAACCTCCAACGGCCCATACATGATGAAATGCAAATGTTCCAGCTGTGGGATAACAAAGGTTCGGTTCCTTTCAGAGGGTGACTACAAAAATTTAAAGAAGTACAAAAGATAATCCAAAAATGTTGAGCGTTACAATGTATGAGTCTGAAACGAGGGTATATTTGGATCCTCCCCTGGATAAGATTCGGGAGATACAACTTCTGGATTGTAAGATACCTAAAAGATTGGTTAATTTCAAAGATCGTCAAGGCTTACTCAAGGAAGATAATCGTCCATTTATAATAATCGAACCTGGTACCTATTCATTGCGCAGTATTCATGCGATCTTTCTCAATGATACGGATAATGCCAAGCTCTCAATCATTGAGACTGATACTGTTGATTATCTTCATCCCAATAAGAGTTATAACATTAAACTTTCGAGGGGGCTACAGGTTGGGCTTGGGGTGCCCGAAGTCATATCACCTGGTAAACTGTATCCGATAAATGTCCAAATCAAGGAGCCTATCAAACTGATGTGCACTCTGGTAGATAATCGATCATCATATATGACTGTTGGTAGGCTTGTTGACTCTGTAAAAATTTCTCCTTCCTCGCTACTTGCCAATATCCCGTCAGATAATTATTTAGCATTGCCTACTCAGAAGTTTAGGGCTCCTGTAAATTATTTTACTCTAAGCATTTTGGATGGTGATGGGGGAAAATTAGATTTGAAAGGATCTACAATTACTGTTATTTTAAGATTCACATAATATTTTAAAAAAACTCAAACCTTGTATCCAAATATGGATGAGTATAATAAGATTTATCCTGAATTAAATCCAACAGCGCCTCCTCCTGATGGTGCGACTTTCAGACTACAACAATGTTGTGAAGCACTGGTTAGATTAAAAAACGAACTGAAGCATTATGAGAAGGTTTTGAAAAAGTACAATCGATCAAAAGGAACGCTAATAAATGCAAGTTCGGTCTGTGGTATTTCATCTTGTATCTTGGCAGCAAGTGGGTTAGGTAGCTCTCTTAGTGGGGTGGGAATTGTAGCTGCTATACCCTTAGGAGTAGCAAGTGGGTTACTAGTCTGTACATCCATAGCGAGTGAACAGATCTCCAAAAGTTTATCAATGAAAGCTGTCAAGCATCAAAGTACCGTTACCCTAGCCAAAGCCAAAATAAATACAATAGAGGATCTAGTCTCCAAAGCACTTCGTGATAATAAGATATCCGATGAAGAGTTCTCCATGATAATCGAAGAAGTGAAGAAATTTGAAAAGCTGAAGGCTGAGATACGACTGAAGGCTCAAAAAAATTCGCTGAAAAGGTACGATTCCGTGGCTCTGAAACAGAAGGTGCGAGAAGAAATTCTAAAGGAGTTAAAAGGAGACAAATAACTATAACATTTGAGAAGGTAAATTATTAAGTTAAACCTAACAATTCTTCTATCCAAATTCTGGATAGAAGATGGGATTGCTTGAAGATTTCAGGAATAGATATCCAAATGCTGATCGAAGTCAATTTACATATGTGACTGATATTTATGGCGGATACATGAAATGGAAAAGGAACGGCTCGACAATCATGTCTTATGATGACCCCACTGGAAAGACATGGACGGAAGATCTTCCACAGAGTTTGAAGGAGGAATTGTGGGCTGATTTGGGTTTGAGTGGTAAAAAAGTAAGCTCCTTCCCAAATAGTCTAACTCTAACTGATCGGTGGTATCCAATACCAGCAATTGATTTTGATGGTTTCACCAATGATGTTACAACGTTGCTAACTTCTTTGGATATCTACGTATCAAATACGAAGAAGTTTACTGCTAACATGCGGAACGTATTTACATCCCAAGTTGGTACTTTCAAGTTTGGTGATCAAAGTCGAAAGTGGTTGAGCGCCCCCGATATGAATTATTGGCCTCAACAATTAAACTTTGCAGTGTGGTGTGCGACATCTGGTTGTGGAATTAGTCCATTTGAGAGTTTGAATTACCCTAAAGTTGTGAGTAGCTTCATTAAATTTCACATCTATTTCACCATAAGGAGAATATTGTACGAATTGAGTGTGCCGTTGCCAGCCGAACAACCATTTAATATATCAAACAATCCATATAGTAAAGTTAACTATCAAAGATTATGTAGGGAATTTGGGATAGCGAACAATTCTGATTTCAGATGGAAAGGTGGGCGAAATCATGGTCTGGGTGATATCTTTTTAGACTATGGAGCTGGGTACCAAGGCCGAGGTGGGGGATTTCAGAATGTTCATGTGATCAGAAATTACGATGAAGATGCAAATCAATGGCCTGGGGCTGGGGGTAAATTCTCCGATGATGGTGGTAAGAAGAACAAAGGTGATCTTATCTCATTCATTCGGAATGATGATTTCGCTGGATACAAGTCTGCTTGGTTCATACCCACGAGTAGTCATAGATTGACCAAGGCTGGATTGGGCAGAATGAATCGATCTGTAGAGGCTTTCGTTTATTGTATATTGGGTTCACAAGTTAACACTAGAAACTCAATCGTGGGAACTGGTGGTGGAGCGATTGAGACTCAGCAAGAGTTCTTATCTTTGTTTGAAAGCAGTGTGATTGAAAATGATATCACGAGCTCGGTTCAGAGATATCAGCTTGCGACTCAAGAGGCAAACTTAAGATTGGATCTTGCGATTGCGCCTGGAGTTTGGTTAATGCCCAGTAACGTGATTATAAATACAGAGAGTGTCATTGGGTACAATAATAATCTGATGAAGGCCACGGATGATATGAAGTTTGGTGTTAATATGGATGTGAATCTGGAAACGAAACCTGTGGGTATAACACATAACTTGGGTTCTTCGAAAGTTAAGTTACCACACGCGTCTTTGAAACCTGAAGCTGTACAGGCATTGCCGCCAAAGATGGATGTTAAACCCAAAATCAAAGAGCCTTCCCCAGTTACTACCACCCAGTATAAAAATAATCTGATAGCATTGACAATTGGTGTTGGTGGATTAGCGTGGGCTCTATTTCGGTAAATGGAACATTCGATTTGTAACATGTTTCGTGTTACAAAGATATATACTGTATTATTATTCTCCTTCCCTAATTTTACGACAATCTTTACACTTAAATTTATGTTTATTATGAATACATATACCTCTACCCCCACACACTTTACATCGGTATCTATTTTTACCGTGAGGGCATTCTTGTGAACCTCCGCACTCTATGCAATATGATTTAAACCTATTATGAGGACATATTTGTGAGCCTCCACATTCTCTACAAAATGATTTCTGTCTACCATGAGGACATATTTGTGAACCACCACAATCCTTACATTGAGATTTTCGTTTACCGTGAAGACATATTTCCGAGCCCCCACAATCTTTACATCGTGCTTTTTGTTTACCATGATGACATATACCCATGCCCCCACAATCTTTGCAATAATATTTTACTCTGCCATGTGAACATTTATTTGATTTTTTGATATCCTCATCTCTTTTAATTTCGGATTTGCCATTTCGTTCCATGCTCCTTTCAACTTACTACATAACATGAAGCCATCCTTTTAAGCCACTTCATATGTCTCAACTACCTTGAAGCACATTAACGGGGAATATCAGCGATGAAAAGCCCCTTAACTAAACGTGAGCCAGTCCCCGTTGTTTGCAACTACTCGAGTGTTTCTGTCGATAACAAATTCAATTTCCAATCTAACTTGATTATATTCCTGGTACTTTTCCTTGCTGTTTCCTTTGCCTTTTTCGAGCGAACAGTTTGTTGTCTTTGTTGGTATGTCTCTTGTTATGGTCCCTACCGTAGTTTCTCAATCTCTGCCGTTTGAGTCGCAGCTTCACGTGTGCTGATTTTTGCGGCATTCAAACTTACTCTAAGACGATCTCTCGCCGCTCTTTCTTGTACATCTCGGAGATCGTCTTGCTGGGATGTACTTCCAGGATTAGTGAAATCGGTTTGGACAAAATTCACATTATTTTCAAAACATCATTCACGGAATTCGTAATGGCGGAAATTCACATGCAGTAATGTTGCCAGGTAATCAGGCCTGCGAACGGGCACTTTTAAATATCTATCTATTTATCTATCTATATATATATACATATGTAAAAGCTCTCGGCTCGATATAGTCGGGCTTGCGAGCCACGTGGTTTGACCGAAAGCGACAGGATTAGTAACCTCGCTTCGCGAGGAATAATAACTTATTGACAAATTTCGCGTTACTGTACATAGAAAATCCTCGCTCGCACCCTTTAATGAGCAAACTTTAGTCTTCATATCGTTAAGAATGTAAGTCCCTTATAAGTCAGATAGGATGTATTGGCATTATAAAGTCGTTCCTTGGTTTTGAGGAAAAGAATCAAATATCGACAACCTCTGTCTTAAATCTTATAATAACCCGACCAGCAGTTGTTTGTTTTTAGCCTTGTGTAAGCTTAAATGTACGGCCAAATCACTGGCAATAATGATATGTCTAGGGTATGGATCCGAAGTAATTATATGCAATGTTGCTCGTGATATACACAGCTAAGTGTTAACAGCATTAATTCAGACCTTCTGATGTCAAGTACTTATTCAATGATGCTTGTGGACAACCCGGACTTGTGGCTACTTGCCTAGTGCCAAGATCTTGTTTGGTGTTGTGTTTCGTGATTATCACATGTTTACTCTAACGTTTTCACAGCATCCCAGTTAAATTACACTTGCAACGAGAAGCTTTACATGCTGAGTCCATGCTTTTTGTAACCAGAGCCCTGTTAGCCAAGCCGCCTATTGTTACTAGGAAACCATCAGCAAACATAACGCATTTATTTGGTAAGTTATAAATGATTCAGGAGTCAAGGCGCGTAATTTGTTTGGTCTCACGACTTTTTCCAGATTCCCCAGAAAAAAGCCCGGATGGGGACTTCCGACGATCCGGATCTGTTAAGGTCTTTTGATTTAAACGGCCGGGAGATAAAGACGTAAAATATAGATATTTCGAGCTTCCGAGCGACCAAACAGGGATTGCTTTTTTGTCACAAAAAAGCAACCCTTGTTGTCACATTTTAAAGGTATGCCGCCAGAGTGACTTAATCTGTTCGTGCTGTGAAGAAAATTGACTGCTTATTCTCTTTCCCAGCCGACAAATCTTTATATATATGATTAACTGTGTCAATGATACGGTGGGCATTATTCGAATATTTTCTGCTACCTTTGCTTGCATATGTTTGGAGAATCATGGCAGAAGCTGTTTGGCAGTTACGAACAAATTCTTATTTAACTGGATATTAACATCTCCCGCATTTCGTAATCAGAATTGTTTTCGATTTTAATATTTATTAAACCATTCTGAGCAACGAGTTTACAGCAAATTGAATCTAATTAATGTTTGATAACCGCTTTGGAGCAATTTTTAACCGCTGTTATTTAAATAAATCTTTGTCACCTAATATTTCAGAAAAGTCATCTAACGTATTTTCAAAAGAGCAGAATTATATGTGTCAAATATCGCATGTCCAAGTTCATAAATTTTTAAAAGCTTCAGATTTTCTTGAATAGCATTAACAAATACAATGTACGGAATGTCGTGCAAAAATAATGCTAGGCAAGCGGCAGAAAACTATATTTTGCATGTTTTGGGGAGCAATTAATTTTTTTTTTCATTTCATTTATGGGCTTGTGTGAGTGATAATTCTGTTTTTCTTGGTTTTTCAGTTCACTCCAGTTACAAAGAGACCACCTGCGCCGACACCTGACGCTCCCTAGAGTGCAGTATTGTTTGAACTGCACGAAGCAAACTCTAACGACAAGCCAAACTTAAATCAAAAGAACGCTATTTAGATTAGAAAACTGTATCTACACTGTGTTCCCAACAAGAAAATTGCTCGACTTTATGCATTCCAATTGATGCGCATGGCAAGACAAACTTGTTTACTTATAATATTCCTTTTGGTGAGGACTTTTGAAGGTCGCCCGTATACAAAATCTGAACTGTAATTCTTTCCTTCAAGGCGTCTAAGTGGGCGATGCCACTAATTTTCTTGTTTTTCTATCTGGTCTTCTCTCAAGTCGAAGGTAAGTTCTCATGAAAGTGTGTTTGTAATCTCTTTGGTTTTTGGTTCGTTTAGAGGCTACATTGAGGTACAACAGTTTACTTCGCACTTCTTCCATAGGACTTCCTTTATTGTCATAAGCTTAGCAACGCTTCAATCACTCGTCCGTTCTTTTTCGTCTTAGGAAACTGTGATGTAAATGATTTGAAACTGGAATTGATTCTACTTTTCGGAAATGTAATGCTTCAATTTTTCAGCAAATCAAGGGTCTTTCTCAAGGGAAATGGGTGGAATTATTGAAAGAAGGACAGTATGCGCGAGATAAATTCAATTCTTCATTTAATGGTTTAAGATAATATTTCAAAATAAGTGTCTATGTAAGGATTTAATGCTCTGTGGCAAAAAAAGACAAGGCGTCATTTGATTATTAAGGACAGAAAAATGGAGCGTCGGAGGAACTTAAGTGACGAAAAAAGTTCGTAGTAACCTTGAATGAAAAGACAGAAATGCTAATGAACCTACAATGTCAACTGTGTTATTGCGTTCAAAAGTCCAGACGCGAAATGTCGATTTTGTTCATAGTTTTCTTTTTCAGTAAATAAGAGGTTTTGGAAAAAATAAAAGGAACAGAAATAGCACCAGTTTCTCGGACTACCACCTTACATCTTATTTTCTTGCCGATAAAATTATCATTTTATTCCAAGGTTTGAGGAAAATAAAAATTAAAGATTGAACAAATACGCCAAAATGCAAATTTGTTTTCCACTCAGGCTAGGCGCGCGAATTGCTAGTATTAAATTTGAATTTCAATTCAGACATTGTTTTTTTGTAATCTCAAACATCTTCTCAAACAGTTCCTGGAAAAACATGTACACCTTTGTCTGTGAAGTCCTTGCTCGATAGGTAATGCATATAAAGACAGTGAGATTTAGCTCTCATGATCATTCACCTTCGATAACGTGAGGATAACACGCCATAGTACATTTGTATACAGCCTATATACTTGATTACGTTTGATTCTTTAATTATGAAATATGCCCGAACATTTTATTTCAGGTAGTATTGCAAGTGTTCTACTTAAGGTCAGTTTAGGGGTGAGACCAATTTTTTCGGACTAATTAGAAGATACCGAGGGAGTTCGGTTTTAATAAGGCCAAATTTGTAAGCAAACAGACGAAATTACCGGCAGCTGATTTCTTGCTATATCCTCCTTGGACGTGGTTTCTCCTTTTAATGGCGTTTGAAAGAGAGAGTATGCAGTCCTCCAGACTGGAGTAGCAAAAACAATGATTTTATCTGAATTATACTGGAAGAGTTGACGTTTTCACTTATATAAAATATGGAGATGGAACTATACACTGAATCAGCGAAGGTGCCTTTTAAACATGAAGGAAAGCAAATAAAAGTAATCACATTACAAAACGTTTTCATTTTATGAAATTGTGAACCAAAACCAGTGCGATTTAGTTGGCATTTTCCATGTCTGCGGTACAAGCCTCCTTAAGAAATTTAAATTAAATATCAGATTTTCGGAATTGAGCCAAGTCAAGTATAACCGAGGTTTTCGCGTCATGTTGGCCTGGCAAGACTTACATACCTGCGAGCCTGCAGTCCATCTTACTCCTCAAACACTAAGGCACTATTACATAGAGGTGTCTGGGAGTCTAATACTTGTAAATCAACATTGAGAAAAAAGCATAAGCCAGGAATCACTGGGGAGTAGGTGTAGGATCAAAAAAATCAGTTTTTCATATTCATTAGCTGTATCACCTCGCATATTTTCAAGGCGAGATTCCTCATCAGCTACGTGCGCATAATTTTAGGGTCGCGTATAAAAATTGATTTTGCCGCCCTTCCGGGTTAGAAGTTAAACTCCGTACGTCGGAATAGCATCAGTTAAAAGTTGAAGAAGTCCTCCTCTTGGAGAGTTCATAGTTAAGTTTCCTTTCCGTACAGTACCACAACGAAGTAAGTTTAATTATTTCCTGGTTTATTTGTATTTCTAGCTGCTTTGTGTGTTTGCCCTTATCACTTGTTACAATTATTGTAACAATTATTAATTGAAGGCGAAGTGATTATCGGTGAATATTCGCTGATATCATTTCCTTTACAGCCACCCCTCAAATAAGGATTATTGGCCGGGGGTCAGAGATAGATGTTTACAGCATTTCAGAAATATTGCGCTTAAATTTAATTACATCTATAGAACCAGATAAGAATACGCTTTCTGGGAGTGAGTTCCACTGGTTGATTGTTCTGGGAAAAAAAGGAGAGTTTGTAAGCTTGAGTTCGGCAGGTTATCTGATTAAAAATATGATGTTTAGTTTGCCTGCTCCTCCTAGTTGGTTTTGTCAGATTTGCTCTGGCAGAATCAACAGAAACAAGATTGTCTACTATTTTATACAATAGCATAACGCGGGAAATTGTTCTTCTCTTCTCAAGAGTATCCCATCCAAGTGTATTTATCATATCAGTGACAATATCCAGTGGGTGGTGTCTTGAGAGGACCCACCGTGCAGCGCGCCTTTGTACCATTTCTACTTTGTGGCTACCTTCTTTCCCTACTCCTTTCCTCGGGTCCCAAATAGCGGAACAATATTCCATTTTAGGTCTTAAAATAGCTTTATAGGCTTTCTCCTTTAAGAGTGGCGATTGCACCTCAAGGTTTCTTTTCAAAGAAAAGAATAATCAAGTGATTATCATCGATAATCACTGAGCCTGAGGCGAATAATTGTTTTTAGTATAAGTACACAGGTGATTATTTAAAAAAAAAAGAAAATAAAAAGCATTGTACAACACAAAAAAATTTTATTTCATCAAAAGCGCGCGAACGATTGTCAGCCATTTAGTTCGTCAAGGTGATTATCAGCTGATAATCCGAGATCAGGCAAACCAATCAGAGCGCACGATTTTGTACGTCGGCAGAAATCAAGGACACCCCGTGCATGCGCATTTCGCGTGTTTGTAATTTAAATCGTTAAACATGGCTGACAAGATGAGAAGAAACGTTCGGAGAAACGATCATATATTGCATTGCTCTTTTCTCAATTGTCATTGATAATCGCTATTACCTTGACCTCATTTTCGATCGATGGCATTCAAGACAACACAATAAGTGATATAATTGTGGCGTTTAACACCTCTTACCTAGTTCCCTAGCTTTGAATATGATATGCTTGCTTCCTGACACATAGCGTACAAGAATCCCTTGATTTTGCTGAAGTGCAGTCCATTTGAATGAAGTTAAAATACCTCTCGTTGACAACACACATTTCCTTGACCTATAAATATTGAGGTTGGTTTCACATTTCATCAAACGATTGAATTTTGGAATAAAATGAATACCTTTAAAATAGCTCCTTTCAGCTTTCAAAATTAGTAAAAAATGATGAATACTTCCTTTGCATGTACTGGTCATTATCTACTGAATCTTGTGTCATAGTCTCGTCTGGTAGAGGATTTCGGTAATATTCCAAAAGAGCTTCTGGTAAATGACACTCAAGCTCAAATGTCGACTCAAAGCCACTATATTCCTTCCATTTCACCAGATACATTGTGTCCTAGGAAAATATAAACAATGGTAAATTACTTTGTTAATGGAAAATTGAAGATACACGAACACGAATTGAGTAACAGAACAATATTACCTGTCCAACTTTCTTGCTCCATATTCGGCTTCTTATCACATGCAGGGCAAAATTACTGAACGCTGATTGGCTTAGACAGAGGGCATTTTTTTTAATCACGAGGGCACTTTAGGTAATCAAGAGGGCATGATTACTTGCTGCTGATTGGTCATAAGTTGCTTGGCAACGAAGCGTTATTGCTGATGAATTTTTTTTTGCAACAATGGCTTCCCGTTTCGTGGAAGCCGACGGAACCTTAATTGAGGAACTAAAGCACGGTAGCGAGAACAAAAACACTAAACTAAGTACTGTCTATTGGACCGGCGTTTTCAAACAATGGGCTGTAACAAGGGGAAAAAAGGAGGAAATTGAGAGCTACGAAGTGTCACAGCTGAACGAAGCGCTCGCCCAATTTTTCGCAGAGCTGAAAACTCACCTCTGAAAGTTACCTGCCCAGACAAGAAGCTTACTAACCACAGCGCCAGAAAAACGGTTGTCAAGAAATTGAAGAGCTCCGACATTCCGAAATGCAAGACTAAAAACATTACTGGTCACAGTTCCGAGCAAGGTTTGAATGACTACGACTCCGGTGATGAAAACGAGCAAAGAATGATGTCCAACATCATCGACAATCTCACAAATACTGCCACGACAAGACAAGTACTTCAACCACTGTCCTCAGTGCTAACACAGCCCGACTCAGCTTCGAGTGAAATCTACAATTTCAGCCATTACAGTGTCACTCTCAACATAGCTGGAAATCATTCTTCCCAAGCAAGTCTCAGCCAGAGCAAGCGAGGTTACAAAAGAATTTTTCTCCCAGAATCTGACTCCGATTAAGATGTAATGTTCATATAAATACATTTTTTGAGCCTTTTTGCTGTTTACTGTTGATTGCAATATGTCTGCAATATAACTGACTGAAACCCGTGTAACGTTGTTAACTGTATTTTGAGAATAAAATGTTCATTGAATCTATTGGTCAGTTACGTTTGTTTTGAAATTCCCAAAAACATTTTGCCCTTTATGTGATAAGCAAGTAATCGCAAGTGCCCTCGGACAATTAAGGATTAATTTCACTTGTATTTTCAAAGTTTTCCCAGAATTGCCCGAGTCGCGAAGCGACGAGGGCAATTTTGGGAAAACTTTGAAAATACGCGTGAAATTAATCCTTAATTGCCCTCGGGCCCATGCGATTACACATACAAATACCTCAATACACTTAGAAAAATATTTTCTCTGTTTCCTAGGTCTATATGGTCTTCACTGCACAGATTATTCAGTAAAGCATATGGAAGAGAAAGATTGTGTCTTCTCGAATTAGCCGCCATTTTGTATTTACACAAATGGAGTTACCGCTGCTAAATGCGCGCGGGCTCAAGATGTCTATGATTTCTGGTGACGATAATCATCTGAGTATTTATGCTAATATAGAATAACTTAAGCTAGGAATTACTGGGTAGCAGTGTTTGTGTTTTCTTTAAATCTGCACAAAACGTACAATATAAAGCAGCATTGTTCGAATTGTAATAAAATAATTGTGAATCGCATTTACATTTTCGTATTAACACTAGTCAAGTTTTCCTTGCGCAATGGTCTCCAGCGGTTTAATTTATTTGAAGCTTGGTACCGTCGTTGACCTTGAATTGCAAAGTCGTCGTTTAAAAATATACGAAAAATCATGTAATGTCGAAATAGAAGATTTGATTGGTCGAGTATCTGCCATAAAATTACACGTGTTGTTGAAGAATGCGGGTGTTGTGACAGCCTGGTTTTCAGGAGGTCCTAAGTCGCTAGTTCCAATCAGACGCCCTCCTCTCCCTCCTCCCCTGAGAGAGCTCGGACCATCTTAATTAGAATTAGATAAGTCTTGCTTTAACTATCCATACGACTTATAAAGCTTTATTTATTCAGGATTTCAGTCGAGGTTCACCAGCCTCCCTTCCAAACCGACAGTGACGTACATTGGCAAGAATGTAACTTTAGTGTGGAAATTTCATCTTAGTCGGGCCGACAGGGCCCACCTAAAGAGCACAGTGTTCGGTTTGTGGTCTGATGGGGGTGTTTCCACTGTATTGGTGACTCTGCTACAGAATGAAAGTTTTTCCATCCAACCAGAACGTTTTGTGTGGATGGGTACTAACAGGTCAGCGGTATTTCAAATAAACAACGTGACTTTGGATGACGGCGGAGTGTATGGATGTAACTTGGACTTTGGTGCTTTTGCGGTGCGAGACTTTGTACGTCTTGTTGTCATTGGTAAGTACCTGGTCCCTTCACTTTACACAATTCTTCTTAATAAATGTTAAAGTGATTTCTGTCATTTTGTCAGTTACTATAACCACAACAAGGCGTGTTAAAGACGAAATTGATTACTGAAAAGGGGGTTTACATTTTATTTCAGCGAAAGGCCTAGCACGAAATACTGTCGTGTATCAGAATCTTCATGATACTGAATTAAATCATGTCTTAACCAGTTTTTTTTTATAATGCAAAAATATGTCCAGTTTCTTTATTAAATATTTTTTAATTGACACACTATGAATATAGTTAACACATAATGCCAAAATGAATCCATTACCTTAAGGAAAAAGAAAAGAAAAGGCAACAAAATACATGAACGCAGACGTAGCAATGTTACGTGGTCCTTAGTTGAGTTTCTACTGACTACTTGGCAAATTGTTTTGTTCAGCTCCACCGCACATTAAGAAAGATTACTCTCGGATGACGGAAGTTAGCGTATCTGAAGGACATTCCGTCGTTTTACCTTGTGAGGTTACCGGCAATCCGCCACCTGGTGTGACCTGGACGCGTAATGGTAAAATCCTTCAGAACAGCAGTGCAATCAGCAACCTCATGGTGAAGTCCGCGGCTAGAAATATGACAGGAGTGTACACCTGTAAGGCTAGAAACCAGGCCGGCTTAGACAAGCTTGACGTACTGCTGCTTGTGACGTCTTGCCAACACCAGCCAAATGGAGTGAATTACCACCCACCTGGTAGAAGAAATATTTCCTATAAACAATATCTCCTGCTCATTAGTCCAAACCTTTGGTCTGTTAGGCTATAGAGCATAAAGTTGACGTGGATTGGGTGCATCTCTTAGTGCATTATTGGCTATTTCAAACATTTGAAAGCAAATTCCACACTTCCCCTTAGTACCCTTGTTTGATTTTTGTGGGTGGTTGTGGTCAAGCTTTGAACATTTTTTAAGTTATTTTAGTGTCCATAGGAGAGCAGGAAATGGAAATGTGAAATTTTTAATGATAATGCTAGCAGATTTAAGTAGGGATACTTGTCCTATTCTTAATTTGAAAATTGATTCGGACAATTTGTTCCAGCCTTAGTACGTGGAAGTTTTGTTCGCCACTGACAATTGATGACTTAGATCTCGTAAATACTACACTGACTAGCTTTTCGCATAGCCTATGAGTTATCAGGACAATTAAAAATACCTTGCTTGACGTCTCAGAGGTACACAAAACCGACAGAGAAGAGATATTGGATGCAACAAGGAAAGCATATCTCCGAAGACTTTATATTATTACATTCTAGTCTCACTTGGTAATTGAAATATGTACCTTACCATTGTAGGCGGAAAGCCTGATCACGGTGATCCGATGCAACTGCATAATACAAGCACAGCAACCCCAACTCTGGTTGTGGCTTTTGTTATCTTCATCATATTCGCCGTTTACTTCTTTTTCCGCTGCACCGGATCAAAGAGCAACAAATTCAGGTAGATTGTTCTGGGCAGGGCGTGCCAATGCTTCTCTAGTGTCTGTGTTTTTGTGAAAGGTATTTCACATAACTATTTCTCTTGCTCTTTATTTGATTTTCACGCAGAAAATATAACGGGGTGCCCAAGGATGAACAGGCCAGGAGCTTAGTGGGAGAGTGGTCGACGTTTACAGACAGTGGAGAGAAAATATGAGCATCATCTTGGTCTGACCTATATGAAGTGACACCTTATTCAGATTAGCCTGCGAACGCAGATGTTCTTTGGGTGCTCGATTCTATCTGCCCGGAAAGAAATTTATGCGGAGCCAAGCTGCAAAACGATTTATGTAAATTTCTGTGACGTACCACCTTTCTGACCAATCACCGTTCAGCTCGCAAAAACCCAGAACCACCTCGCGACTTCACACGTTGGTTTCTTGGAAAACAAATGGAGGATACTTTGGAATTCCCTTTTGAGAAAGTTTGAGAGGTTCTTGGAATGTATAGATTGAATAAACAATAGTAGGACTCCATAAGATACGCTACTCAGGAGAAGACAGATAGTTTTCCTAATTAACCCACAGGGTTCGACAAGTCGATCATTTGCCTGGTCTTGCTGTTGGTATAGTAATGTTGAATTTTAACCAGTAGTTCAGCACTGAGTCGTTTCTCCCGGACGTAAAGTGAGCAGACACAGAAGTGAAAGGTTAACAATTCCTGGCGCAACAAGTTCGTTGTGTGGATCATGTATATTTTGTGCACCCCTCGACCGATATATATCGGTCGAGTGTCGGTCGATAT
Source organism: Ricordea florida (assembly GCA_949710005.1). Taxonomy (NCBI): domain Eukaryota; kingdom Metazoa; phylum Cnidaria; class Anthozoa; order Corallimorpharia; family Ricordeidae; genus Ricordea; species Ricordea florida. The sequence goes on along the minus strand of OX453274.1, from coordinate 18,689,581 downwards.
GTCGACCAAGAGTGGTTGTCCGATTGTCGGCCGACATGTCGATCGATAGGCTACCGACACTTCACTGATACTTGCGTACTGGTGACTGTAGCCTGCGTCGCAGACGTAATTGAATTCACGTTAGTAACGCCTGCTGAGCAGATCGCTTACCTTACACCGTCATCATCTTCTTTCCTGTCAACGCGAGTACTGTACAAACGTCTGAGTTCGCAGACTTCGCTTTAAGAAGCGGTGTGAATATTTAACTCGGATTAGTTTTTGTGGTGATGGTCGATGATGTTCTCCATATCTTTGGCCTTCGCTGTACTACTTTGCTCTTTTGCCATTCTTTAAAACCCCTAAAAAGACCCTCCCTTCAAAATTTCGTCCGACTTCCGCACCAACTTCATCCACCTTTTTTTTCCGTTGGTTCTTGAGCCCTTGAAATTTGGATGCACGCGGTATGGGGCAAGAGAAAAAGAAAAAACGGAGGGGGAGGGGGAAGGGGGAAACTTCCTTTTCCCCTACCCTCTCTCGGTTCGTTCTTTCTTTTCTTCTCGTCCCATTCCGCGCATTTAAATTTCGAAAATCGGCTTTCAATCGCTCAACTCGGAAAAGCTTGCTACGCAGGCTATCTTTTGGTTTAACTTTCTAGAATCGCACCACAGGCGGCCCAGGCTGCTGACACGTGGACTCGACCATTAAAAAACCATGGCGGCTGATATTTATATGCCGTGGAGAAGAACATAAAGTAGTGTAGGTAAGTTAAATAAGTAGGTAAGTTAAGCGAAATGGGTCAATTTAATGGAATGAAACAAAGATTTTAGTCTCCTTAGGGACCGGTCATTATTTATCGCCTGGGGGGGAGCGGAGTATTCTTGTTGCTACATCGTAGAAATTACCTGATCCCCCCGTAAAGTATTTAGTTTTTTAATGATCCCCCCTTATCGGTAGTGGAAGATGTCATGATCCCCCCACCCCCCATCCTCTCCCAGCCACCGACAAATGACAGTTTTAATGTGCAAGTGATATCTATAATGGTACTTACGTCTCATGGACCCTGAACAACAACTGCAGTTATTTGCTCATCAGATATGAACTGAATTGTCGCGGAAGGGCTACTCTGTTCATCCAAATCCGCGAAAACAAAGTCATTGTCGCTCTCTTCCTCCTCACTTTCGAATTCTTCATCGTCCGATTCCATGTCATCTTCATCACTCGACAGTTCTTCTGTAATTACAGCCTCTTTGTCGTGTCGGTAATAGTGACATCGAATAGCCTTCACTTTGTCAAGCTTCCGACCGACAGTACTCAAACCATGCTTGTTAAGATACAAGTCAAGTTCTCTTACTCGCAACTTTTCCACTTTGCCACCCTCAATGAGGGTGTCCCATCGAAAGTCCTCATACGTTCGTTCGGCCTCTTGCCTCCTTCGCTCCTCAGCTGCTCTTGTTCTAATGTCTTTTCTGATATCAATATCCTTCAGATGATTAACATATGTAATAACATGCTTCTCGTCGACATTATATTTTGTGCAGAAGCTCTTGATGGTATCTTGATCGTTTATAATACTGTCAGAATGTTTATGATACAGGTCTTTAAGACATTTTCTCGGGAGATAGTCATCTGGTGTCCTGCCTGTCGATTTCGTTTGATAGACATCCATGAAATGTCCAGGATTGTTTGGGTCTGGCACAGGTTGCGGAATTCTCTTCGTTTCTGGTCCGATCCATCTATTGTAAGAACACCAAGAACAGAGATTGGAACTTCCATCTCATGACTCCCTACAGGCATCACGACAGAATTCCATAAAGAGTTCTCCACGAATACAGTGGTCTTCCATAAACGATTCGATCTTTCTGAAGTATGCTGCACCAGGCACTTCCGCTTTGTTTCTTTCTGATGCACCCCGATAGTTATCGAGGTAAACAGAATTGAAAAAGAATAGTTCATCAGGGGGCTCACTTACTTTACTCTTGATGTATTCTTTAAGGACAGAGATAGGGTATGGGTTTTGTGTCTAGGCTAGAATAGAGTTACAATATACAGCTAAACGTGGTCTTGAATAGGGTTGGGGTTTTTATAGAGTCCCGGCGGTACACCCTTACCAAGTATTTACAGAGTGCCTCCCCCCCCCTCGGGTCCTGCCGCGACCTGAAATTCCATTTTTTTGGTCTGATCCCCCCTTTACGCCTGTCAATTACGGCTGGTCCCCCCCTCAGTTCTTCAGATAACCATCTGATCCCCCCTAAATCCTCCCTTCCCCCCCAGGCGATAAATAATGACCGGTCCCTTACCGCTTGCTGCTCCTAGCTAAATTGGGAAGGCTGCACACTCAGTTTTCGATCGAGCTGAGCTCCGAGATCGTTTGCGGCCTAAAAATTAATATTAATAATAATAATAATAATAATAATAATAATAATAATATTTAGTGAAGGAATCCAACTCGCCAAAGGCGGTTTTCAGTGGAGCCCTCCTAAATAAGAATCAACTAAAAATGACATAAATAAGAATTACCTAATAATTACTACAAGCTAAGATAAATAAGAGTAAAAAGAGTTCGTATTGGTTAAAAAGTTAAAATTCAAAGATAAAATTAGCTAAGATCGTTCAAAAAAGTTCTGCTTTCAAAATAGATAAGACACGTGTATCTTTTAATTCATATGGGAGGCTGTTTCAGTCTTTCGCTGCTTGATAAATGAACATTTGCTTGCCCCAGTTAGTGTGAGGGAGGGGAAAACGAAGATCGTTCAATTGTCTCGTATTGTGCGAGTGAAAAGCTTGGTTTCTAGTGAAACTGAAGTCAAAATATGTTGACCCAATTAAGCACTTATGAATTGCGGTGCAACGATGAAAACATCGCCTTAAAGCAAGTGGCTTGAAATCAAGGTTTTTCAAGGCTTGGGTTGACGAGCTTCGGATTGGAAGGCCCAACAGTGCTTTAGCAGCATTATTTTGAAGTACTGTACCTGCAGTTCTTCAGATAACCTTGCATTCATCCATGGAGAATGAACTCCTTTAATTCTTGATTTCCTTATCGGAGCGTGGCTGTCAGCTGCGGTTGTAAAGAGCCTGTTCCAACAACCGACAGCGGAACCAATGTCTTCTTTGTTTAGCGCTTGGTCCCAGTCAATGTCTCTAAGATCTTTGAGAAATTCCTGCTTTGAGTGGTGTTTGTATGACCGGTATTCAATGGCTCTCCCAGGTGCCTTGGGAACACCTGATTTGATCACACAGAATATTAAACAGTGGTCGCTCAGAGGTGATGAGATGACGCCTTTGTCAATAACGCGATGTGAAGTGTTGGTAAGCAATAGGTCAATAACTGTTGATGACTTCTCCGTTATTCTTGTTGGTGTATTAATTTGTTGGTCTAAATGGTGAGAATTTGTCACCTTAAGAAGATTGCGTTTCTTGGCCTTATCATTTTTTATCTTAGTGTCGATAAAATTAACGTTCAAGTCCCCGAGCAAAACAAACTCACTCTTTTCGGTCAAAAAAGACAGAGGTCTATTTGAATCTTCAGTAAAAGTTTCAAAGTTTGTGTCAGGCGCTCTGTAGATTGTCCAGATAATCAATTTCTTGCATTTAGGTCGAGAAATTTCAATGACACAGGATTCAGGTAACGAATCACCAATGTCTGGTCTAAGTCGGTAAGGAACACCATCTCGACCATAGGCCATAGTTCCTCCTACTGCTTTATGAAGTCGGTCAGATCTCACACAAGAATAGCCAAGAATCTGAATTTCGCTATATCAGTGATTGATGATTTAAGCCATGTCTCCGATAAAGTAAACACATCAAGAGGCTGGTTTAGTAACCAAAGTTTTAGCGAGTCCAGTTTGGGATACACACTTCTTATATTTAAATGAGTGATCTTTAGTCCTCGACACTGGGTAAAATCTCTCACAGAAAGACTTAGTGGCGTAACAGGGCCAGGATTTAGTGAGACGTCGCCGGCAAGAGAAATAAGTAGAAGTGCGAACGACGCTGAACGTGCTAAGCGGCAGCTAGCTACAGCGAGTTTCCTGTTTGTTAGCGATGGCGAAGTCTTGCAAGAGTTAATCGACCTCCTTGGAAGTTGCAAATCGTAATTCACTCCATCAGCGATTTGTTTTAGCCAGAGTTAAAAACCATTGTCCTATCCATCCCAGAAAATGTCTCCATTTCGAAAAGCTTCGTGCATCTTGCCGAAAATGAGCAAATCCTGCTTAAAATATCATGGCCGACGTTTCATCTAACTCCGAGCTTGTGACAGCGAACCGTGCGGGCCGGTTTCGAAACTCAGCCCTACCGGGGGTGATTTAGTCTAGTTTTGCTTCATACGCAACCTACGCAAGCACGGTTTGTTGTCACAAGCACGAGAAAGAAGAAACAGTCTTGACATTTTCGCTCATTTCTCATTGTCGTCTTAAGCCAGCAAGAATAAAGTGATTACCTAATATTACGCCTTCTAGACTATCAATAACTACATGTTATTAAATTGAATAAGCCTTATGCTAATTGACTAAAGCTACCGTGAGCGATTAGCCCCAATGGTTTCGTCCCGTGGTAGCTTGTTGGAATTCATGAGGAAGTCGCTTACGAGAGCCTCGACTGTACTTTTATTTATAACTACAATCTTAGCCAAAAGATGCTAGGTAACCAGTTACACACTACATCATTTTATCTCCAAGGTATAACGTTTGGAAATTAATGCCAACATTGCTTGAGGGTGTGTGGGGCTAGGTAAGATTTCTTCCAGTCCCCAAAATCTGTAACAAAGCAATGAATTCGGACATGTCGGTCCAATACATTTTGGCAAAGATTGCAGTTTGATTCTCGGTGGGGAAAAAGACATGTTAGGCAGGAACTTCAGTTTACAGACCATGCATGCCTGTCTAAATCATTTTGATTTTGCCCAATACTATAGTTTATATAAGGTCAATTTATTTACAGTGGATGATTGTTGACAAAGGTCAAGTCAAAATAACTCATAATCTGAGTACTTTTTTATTACTTTTCATACACCGCTATCAATGTCCATTGCTCTTTTTCAGTTTCACTTGTTGATTACCCCAATCTGAATTACATGTTTTAATTTCGCGGAGATGAAATAGATCTATTTTGAACCCAAGGTGAATCCACTTTTCGGGTTTGAATCCGGGTTTGAAGGGTACAGTAATCAAAAAAGCGATTGCGATTGAAAAAGTAATTAATTTTGATCTTCTATAAAAGGTGGTAAACAACACATGCTCCTAATATTTCGCAAGAAATTCGAGCCAAAATTATCATAAATGAAGAGTTCTGATGATTAAGACATCTTTGCCGAAATGAAAACTATATAATGTTAAAAATACAAAGTTTCCTTTCGGACGCAAAAAAGTACGCAGTACGTACATAAGGACGTCTACTGAGACAAGGAACTCATGGGTATGCCCACTGGTCGTTCCATACGGCAGTAGGAGTGGAACACTCTTAAATGATACTGATGAAAGCACAAAAACAAACACAAAAAGCAGTTTAGCCATTGACGCGCGGGTTTTCGGGAAGCGCAGCTCACCATGTACCGAAAAGGTAGTAACAAGATCTATGACCTTTGATCTGATTTACACGTCCCCATCTACGGGAATCCCAGGATTAAAAAGACCTGTAGAAACTTACAATTACGAAGATTTCTATCGAATTTGTCTGTAATTTGGCAAGGCAAAGAAAATAAATAAATGACTTAAAACTGACACCAAGTTTCCATAGCACATAAAACCTTGTCCAGCTGGTGTTTTGTTGCAATTCGACTTTACACACTGCACTTTACAAATATTTTGTTTCCCTGCTGGACTTCACCAAAAATACATTTCAGGTAGAACTCGAGCAATCTACCTGGCAAGACTGCGAATAAAGGCACAAATGAAGCCTGATTTCAATCACTCAGAAACTTGATTCGAGAGTAGGCAGAATATTCTCTCGTAACTCTGCAGTTATCTTCCAAAGTCGGTCTGTTTATTTAACAGTATCTCTACCTCGATACTTAGTTTAAGATAGCAAGATGACTGCGCTTACGGCAAGCCGGGTCTGACATATTACATACACTTTGACAACACATACCGAGGGTGTGAATGCAAGACAAGAGTCACAAGTTTTAAACATTTTCATACGTAGGAATTCTCTCTCTAGTTGCATGAAGGGATCAGAGTGAGCGCAGCTCAATGTTACTATTAAGTAATAAATACTTCTTTCATAAATATACCTGTTTTGAAGTACAAAACTGTCTAAGCTTAGTAAACAAAACCGTAGGTGGGCTCAAAATTGGTTGATCCGTCCTCTACCTAAGACATGCCGATAAAGCATTTATATAACATATAAAAATCATAGTTTAAAACGTTTAACTTTTTTCTGGATGGTTTTCTACTGTGGGGTCCTAACCTTCCGCCAACGAATTCCACTCAATAAATTATCAGCTAATTTGTAAGTGATAAATTCAAAGCACAATTGAATTGCGACCCGCCTGTACGTTAAACAAGAACGAGATAAATACTCAGCATAATTTAGAGTTGTCTACTGTTGTTCAAAAACTATGACGGAACGTTCTTTACTACAAAATTGCCCTTAAACAAATATTTTTTTTCGCTGAGGCATAACGTTCCAACGTAAAAAAATGGTAGCAACGCTTATCGTATGAAATTCTATTATTTCTTGACTGCTCGTAGAGTGGGAGGTTTCTTTTGTTTGTTCATGGTGGTTAGCATCAGGGAGATATATGACGTTAGTAAATCATCCATCTTGTAGCCCTTCAAGAACAGAAAGTGAAATTTTATGTTAATCACAAAACAGCGACATAGTTATATTTCTATGGTGATGTCACTGTTTAAAGTATTTCCCAAAACAATGCACAACACTTAAGTAGTGGCACAAATTGTTTCATGAGAGTGAAGTAACCCGCAATCTTCATGGCTTCACCCACCCCTGCTAGAGTGACTGATGCAGAGTGTTTCTACCTTTCCGCTCTCCTCTCCATTCTTTAAGTGAATCGAAAGCCACTCCATGTCGGAATGTCTCAAGTCGTTGGCTTGAGTACAAAGTACCAACTTGAGAGCAAACGTCTTTTTAATAAATTCGAGTTTAAATTTTAATATCGTGATCTGGTTTGAATTGCATTGATGTCAAAGTCATACAACTCATACTCCAATATTCTCCTCCACTACCTCTCCTAGCCCACCCCACCAACGCACACACTGACACACACACGTACAAACTACCAACTAGCAAAGTGATGAAAAAACAAAGCAAGTATTACGAACCAAAACGATTAACCGCCCACAAATAGGAAAAAAAATTGAACAAGACTAAAGAGGTTTTCATTTGGTCACTCAGTTTCTGAATAGCAATAAGTTGTCTTACCAGCGTCGTCTCACAAAGAAGCTTGCTACCTTTCACTAAACTGCCGATGGTCATATGGAAATACGTATTACCACTGCTCCAGTTCGAGATCTTGGTGAATGGGTAAGTGGCCAGAATATCCTGCAACACAAGGAAGGACGCTTACTTTAAATCAATCACATAAAAGTACTCAGCAAACTGGAGGACGACTGGCGGTCCCAAGTGTTCTCCGTTACAACACGTGAAAAACATAGAAAGCCTCTACTGCCCCATCGCTGCATTCAAAAAGGGCCTCATCAGGAAATTAATGGATCTATACGCTTGTTGACCTAGTCAAGATTCAGATACCGACAATAAAACAAACTAGACGCTCTAGGTAGCGTACACTCGGGCTACACCATATATTACGTCTTCGAACAAACTTCAATGTGTCAGTTCACACTAAAGGTTGGTATTATATATGACGGCGACAAAAACCTAACAGACTGTATATCGCACCCGTAGTTATTGTCGACGTCGTGTTTAAACTGAGCGATTTTATCAGAAAGATTTCTAAGGTTCTACAGAAACTTCAATGATAACTGTGGTTCGGCTTGTAGATTCGTACATTCGGTAAATTGGTAACCTGTTAAACGCGGTCACCGGTTCGGCTTGAAGTCGACAATAATTAAGATAAACATGAATTTGTTTCCTCCAATTGGTCATTGACATTTGACATTTATGGTTATGACATTTTTAAAAACCTTCTAAATAAGAAGCTGATCAGCATTATTTTGGTTTTTTATCAGCTAAGATGAGCAACATTTAAAGTTCTTTCCAAGCGATTTCCAACGTCGTCACACAACTATTCACGCCCGAAACCCCGCCCGTGCTAGAACTAAATAGAAAGCGTACACAAACTGCCAACATGCAGTACATACAAATTTCGCATACTTATATCAGATCACATATGGTGAAATGTACTACGCATCCCTGGCTCAAATTGTTATTTTCACTTCTTTGTCTATTTTTTGTCGGGAAAAGCGGTACACACGACGACCTGCAGCCGGCGCGAACACGAGAGTAGCAACGCATAACAATCAACGTCTCCCAAAGATTATCACAGGAGTTCGTCATACCATTCGATATTGTAGCACGCGGCTCAACTTAAAATATAAAGAAAGAATAGTCAAACAACACAACGGATTCGACTTTAGCAATAGAATCCTAAAGGGGTACGTAACTACGCCAAACACCGATGCATTCAAGGTGTTCGATTCCTTCTCTCAATTTGTTAAATCTATATCCAACAGGATTACTAAAGGTTTTTCCAGTTAGTTTCAGTGTTGAACATAACAGCACAGTTTGTAAACTATAAGATCATTTTGAGCTAGCCGACAGCCCCGTTCCATGTAATGTTTACCTACCGCGATGGATGTATTGATTGTTTGATGTTGCTTGTATTGTTCATCGAATTTACGTTCCATCCTCCAGCTCCATATGGGTATATTTTACTCAAGTAACAAATAAAAGAAGCATTCTCGCTTTTACCATTTCGACGCCATTGCAAGTAATTCATTGCGCTTTCCACTGGACGAAATTTTCGAAAATTTCGTCCAGTGGAAATCGAATGGAACAGATCTTTTCCGGAAAAGATTTTCGAAAATTTAGGACAACCTTTTGAAATTTTGGTATTGTCGAAAATTATCGTGTTCCATTCAAAAGATTCCAGTCGGACTGTTCTCCAGTCTCTTTGCAATAAAAGAAAACAAAATTCCGACTGCCAATACGAAGGAACCATTTCTTGCAAGAAGCAGGAGCCCATCAAGCTTGAAGCCATTTGTACGGTTCCAACTTCTCCGTATGAAGCACGAAACTGCAGCCAGTAAGGGTATTTCGTTTTCATCATCGAACAAGAGCGAATTGAAAATGAAATCGGGATCATAATCGGTTGCTGCGTAAATTTTTAAAACACCCTCCATTTTGAACATACGATAAGCGACGTCAAGAAGCCTGGGGCAAAAACTGACCACGTGACGACCGAGAATAAGCCCATTCCATTTGAGACCGATATTTCCGAAAATTCAAACCGAAAATTATTGGTGAATGGAAAGCACCCTGAAAATATTCTTCTGTGCCATGGGAGTAACAGGCGATTGAGTGACAGCAAATTGCGCAACTTTTTTTATTTTCTAACGCAGGAAAATGTGTAACACATTTTCTACCTCGGTCATCCCCAGGGGGGTAGCCCGAGTAACAATTATAACGGATAAAAGTACACAGACAACAGTATGTTTATCACACCTTCGTTCGAGGATCAATAATGTTGATACCATTCTTGTTGATAGCTATCAAAAGGTTCTCGGGGAAATTTTGCTCTGTAGTTTGCTGAAATGACAAAGTCAAAACCGGTTCAGAGAACATAAAAGCATAAGTTTACCATAAGAAGAAGGAGGAGGGGATAGAGGGTGCTTAAAACACAGCACTTATAGTGGTCTACAAGCAACTAAGTGAAGAGACTCGCCAATGGCAAGGATAAAGTACTAGTACAGGCCCGTTTAAACGGTTTCAACATTTGCTTCAACATGCATACAACACTTTGTTAAACCAAATGTTCTGTGCGTTTGAACAGGTCGTCCAACATTGTTGAAAGCGTAAAAAATGTTGAAAGCGTGTTGAGTCAAGTTTAAATCGGTTTAAGCCTTCATTCATCATTGAATCAACTTTTCCTTTGTTATCGAAAATGTCGAATGGTTTTGAAGTCGTTTGAACACTCTGTTCAACAATTGTAAAACACAGCATGCTCACATCAGGCTGCAAAAGTAAATATGGCGTGAATTGTTCACGTAAACTGTGGAGTTTCTCCCAAAGATGGAAGCTAAACGAAAATTAGGTGAGAAAAGTTGTAGAGCTTCTAAGGTTTCCAGAAAATGTAGCACCGAAGAAATGACCTAATCGATGAGTTTGAAAAGCGACCCTGTTTGTGGAATGTTTTTAATCGCGACTACCACGGCGATTAGCCCTGCCAAACATTTCGGAGTCGCTCGGCGCCTCATCAGTGATCGACAAATCAATATGGCGGCTCGTAGTTTGTCTACTATCAAGACGAAAAAGTCTTGTTTCCAGTTCTTAGTTCCTCGCAATCAAATGTAGAGAAAGTGTTCGTTCTTTTTTGGTGCAATGTTGGAACCGTTTGAACGGCCTCCGCACAACTTTGTTTTTGCGTCCAACATTTGTCCAACATCCGTTCAACTTTTGTCGAATGAATGTTGGTCAAATGTTGAAACCGTATGAACGGGCCTTAAGACTCCTGATTGGCCGGACCTTTAAGATTATGAACGTTACTATTTTCAAGGCTAAGGGCAAGGCTTGTTTTTTACTGTCTTCTATCATTCTATCCTCCCTGGGTTGAAAGACAAAATAGTTGCAAGTTAGCACAGGTAAACAATGCTACGCCTTACAATCAAAACTTGCCCTGATGTGCACTGGCCTGTGGCGTCTATGACTACTAGTATAATTGTTGACTACAATTTGAATAAAAACACAAAATGTATTCAAATCAGTAAACGGGATCACTTCAAATCGCCAAGAAAGAACCGAACTGTCAAGATACTTAAATACTGTAGGCCAATAGACTTTCTTGAATTATGATGTAATTTCAATCTTCAGATTACCCACCTTGATTTCAAAGAAAGCGGAACCAAAGGTTGGCCATCTGTAAATGATTTTCAAGAAAGAACCTTTTGCGTCGGTCTTTGACTTCCCTGCATGCTTGTTAAATGATGCAACAATAGCCTATTGACAGAATAAGAGTATCGTCAATACTCTATTAATCCACTCCCCTCAAATAAGCAACTCCCCTTGAGAAGAACAAATTTATGAAGTCACATCCTTCACTGAAAAAAAATGTGCACAATTCCTTGGTTGGATTATGAAATATGATTTAATCACGTCTAAGCAATTCAGTTTGTTAGGCTATTGCACCAATGATTCGTCAAAATATTATTATGAAATCATAAGTTTCAAGACCGTGGGTAGCCTCTACATAACCTAGTTTGAGATGTGCCATTCCACCTGCGATTAACTGAAAACAATATAAACAAGACGATCTAAGATCGTAAGTCGGGCAACAGGTAGACGTGCTGTTATGAGTATTGACCACTTATGGAGCGTGGTCCAAAAAAGAAATGCTAAGGGTACCAAGGTCCTGGTTTCCAACGTGGCATCTTTGTTGTCGTTTCCTCGAGTTTCATTGCGAGGCACCTTGTCTTTATCAGCAAATGCTCTTCTGTCACTCTGTCCACATTTTCTGTTCACTGGTAACTCGTTTGATTCTAGTGAGACATTCGCTAAATCATTTGATTCTTTTGCTATTTTCAGTTCGCGGAACGACCCGTTTCGAAATATACGCTCATTACACACGCCATCTTTTAGAGTGGGTTTACCGCGAACGGTTTGTGGGTCTGTATGTTTGAGCGTAGAAAAGATGACACCATTTGTTTTCAACATATTCGCCATCGACTTCGACATCGTAGAAAGAAGTTTGCGCCCGTATTATGTGTCTGCGGTATTCCCCATTGCACGTGACTGCGATTTGCGATGAAACTCGAGGGTAAACCTATAGTCGGTTGCCCGACTAACAAGCAGATTGCATATAACTTCTGCAATACAAACACGATCAAGAAACCAACGATGTATCAGCACTGATCGATATTTATAAGTTTACGTGCCTTGTAAACCAAGTGTAGGTCTAATTCCTTCAAAATTTATCGATTGAAATACAATATAAATTCGGTCTTGCAAAACTAAACGAAATCTCAACAAAGTAAACATTTAGTGTTTACAGCCTGCTAACCGGATCTCCCTAAGTCTACAGCAACTTGTATATTCGGAGTTTCGGGATTCCTGTTGCAAAAACGCGCGTGGGAAAACCCTCGAATCTACGAAAAGAAAAAATCTTTAAACACGGTTACCCTATAAAGGTGTATTAAACTAAAATCACCCTTAATTAAGCCGCCACCCTATAATAAGCCCCCCCCCCCCAAAGTACCTTCAGTAAATGAGGCACCCGTCTCGCTTAACAGAGGATTTACGATATGTAAGTATACGGTACTGTGCAGAAAATACTGGTTCTCTAACGAAAGAATCAGGGCAATTTCCTCACCCTTCTCCAGTTGTCAGGAGACAGTTCTCCTATCAGATCCGGTGGCACCAATTCACGCAACATTTTCCTAAAAATTACGCAAACGAACAATAAAGGAAAAAAAAAGAATTCAAATCTTTATCACTGTTTCGGCGCAATCAAGTGGTCAGGGACCTAGGCTGGAAAGTATATTAAAACTGTACTTTATTCTTAGGTGACAATGATAACCACCTTCGAAGGACCGAAGGACCCAAACTCTGCATTTTGTCACTATATTATTGTACGTCCAAACGTTGCCTTCGTACATTGATAATTTACGCAGAGCTGTTGACTATTGACCAATGAAGGCATTTTTGCGAGTGCTTTAGTCTTGAATTGCTACAAGAGGTAATTGGCTAACGGCGTTTACGCAACTTTCCCAGCACGTCAGAAGTAAAGTTAACAAACGTGAGTAGATAACACGCGTTCCCGCTCTTGTAATTGATTTCATTGGGAAATGCGAGGACCTCCCACTACGATAATCTTCTTCCCCCAGGATTTCACATGAATTAACTATTGTAATCTCGCTTTGCTCATAATCAATTCACTAGTCTTCTTACGGTATCTGTGGAAACTCTCTCTTGTCTTCACCAAATCGGACTCTGTAGACAAGTGCCGCTAGCTGTGAGGCCTCTTCCTTGGTGCATTTGTGGTAACCGCGTAAGTACTTAGGTAGCTCCTACAAGCAGACACGTTGCGAGGAAGTTAGACCATGCTATTGATACCTCAAACAATACAACAGGGCAAACAAAGCAGTGACCTGGTGATAGTGAAATATGGAATCAGCTGCTAAGTCCATCCCAACAACAGTTGTTGACCACAACTTCTTCATAAAGAAAACTTGGTAGATGAGATTCGGCGACTGGCCTACAAAAACCAGACAGAATATAGCGTATATTAATATGCCAGTTTTGATATAATAAGACCTGGGGAGAAGGGTTGGCACAGTGGTGAGAGCACCAATGTGGCCAGGGTTCCATTCCCAGTCCCCGCGTCATATGTGCATTGAACTTGTCGGTTCTCTGCTCTGCTCCGCGAGGCTTTTCTCCGGGTACTCCGATTTTCAACTTTCCACAAAAAAACCAACATTTGATTTGATTTGACGTAAAGTGTCTACATCGTCTTCCGTGTTCTTGTGGTTCTGGTATGTACACAAAGAGTAGTCAGTAAGGTCCATAAGAAATTTATTACAAGACTCTGCGGTCACGTTTTGCAAAAGAGACACAACTAGGCCCGTCACCTGCCAAAAGACCTTAACTTAAAACTGGTTTCCTGTGTTTAAGTGTCACATTCGAATAAGATCTCAACAATGCATGTTTATAAAGACTTAATGGATTGCATATCAGTTTGTGACATCAACACAAGAATAGACCCATGCCCCTTACTAGCTCGGTCAAGTTTGATGGGTGTGGCTCAAGCAGGAACTTTGAACGACGATTTCAGGGCAAAAACAAGGTGGAATTCGAAAAAACCTTTTTGAACAGCTATCTACTTCTTATGTACATACCAAAACCACAAAACGCGGAAGACGATTTAGACAATTTAATTTAATATGATTTAATTTCATTTACAGTGTCCCCCGCAAAACAAAAATAGTGGTTATCAGTTTTAAGTTTGGGTTACTTTGGCTTGACCACAGAAGGTAACTGACAGATTTGAGGTGAGGACTGACAGCTTACTTACGTCACTCATCTCAGAAGGTTAAAAAGGAAATGAACAGTTTACAAAAGGCTTTTTCCATCTGCCTCTCAAAACATTTAAACAGAACATTTCAACCACATAAACAAGAGAGTCAAGTCAAGCAAAGTTCCTCCTGTTATCATTGTGAGTGCAGGATCGAGCTAGTTCCCCGACAAAAAAAAATACTCATTTACAGACTAGTCATAGTTGTCACTAAATCTGCCCCCGACTTTGTAAAAACTGAATGAAGACTGCATGTGGTTGTCCATGTATTTGTTATGAACCTTTGAAATGTAGTTTTCGTTTGAGAGTTTGCGAGTGCAAATTCCTTGTTGTGTTTGTGTTTTGTCAATTATCACAATTTGTTTCTTGGGTTAATGGAAATTCTCATACATATCGTGTTTAGGATGGGCAATGGTATTTTAACATATCATACTGAGTTCAATCAACAAGGCAAATGTAATAGAACGCGTGTTAAACAACAAAACGATGTTTAATTATTTATTTCTAACGAACAATAGAAAGGTAGTATCTATGAAAAATGTCGTTATAACGATGAAAAGTTATGAAAGCATTTGTTAATATTGCGTATAACAGTATTCAAAATGTAATATTCTGTAAAAAGAACATGAATTCTTGAATTCCCCGCACCCAAAAAACTGACAACCAGAAATGCGGTGCGGGATAAGCAGACAATTCTTAGCCCATTTATTGAACTAACCAACTGATCACAAACTGTATACAAACAAACTTCATACGTTTGTAAATGAACAAACAAAACCACTTATAATAACTGTCAGTCATCAGGAAAAACACAACTAAACTCGGTACGAGGAAATGGATTACAGGATTTCAATCAAAATATAAGAAGAACAACAAAATTTAACTGTCCGCTTGTAAAACTCCACAATGAGACTTGTTTACTGTTCAGCGAATATGTACTTGCTACTTTACATATCAAACTTTCCTCTATTATCTCATGCCGGCACTTAAAACACACCAACGACAAAAGCACCTGTGCTTGGGAATTCAAGAAACCATTTATCTTTTGTTTCATTACGCTTCGCTGCATTCAGGCAAAGATAAATGAACAACTTGTTAAATATAAGGCAATACAAAATGTCCTTACAGTAAAAGGGAACAATAATTAAAGGGCTCTTACAAAGACAACATGAATTGGTTAATAATGTAAGGCAATGCAAAATGTCTTTGGAATAAAACAGAACAAAAACTGAAGGGCGCGGTTAAAACACCTGGCGGTTTTGCGGCCTGTAGAAACGCGGCGAACTGCTTTGTGCGTAGTAATCTTTCATCCGCCATTTGGGTGACATGAAAGAAACAAAGCGTGGGCTAGCTGATAAGGTTAACCACGAAACTGATATGATATTTTGGTAAACATTTGTTGCAAATATTATATGAATATTCCATCACGTTCGCCTGGTTACATTATAGCTTGGAATGAAATAAGAAAGCTTGGAATGAAATCGTGACGACTCGTTGCCAAACTTGCCAAACCCAGTTTGCGCGGTTGCTGAGCCAGGCGCACATGCTGAAAATTAACCGGGACCACCGTGCGCGCCTGTTTTCGTCAAATCGAGAAAATTTTCGCATACTAACACTACGACCATACGATACTTCTTATTTACGCGGGGAACATTAGGGTGCCTCCTGCGGGGGCAATTATGCAAATAGCCATAGTCGGCTCATTGCATTAAGGGGGCAATATACGTGGATTTGTTAAAAAAAGAGTTTTTGTAATTTTTGCATTCAGACTTGCACAATTTATCTTGGAAATCAACCTCGTTTATTTTAAGTCAATACCTCTTCCCGTTTTGAAGATAGAACAATTTTTCTACACCTTGGTCAAATTCAAACTTCCCGCCATAATCCGTTACCATGGAAACCAAAGTTGTTTACTGCACAAATTCGTCAAAAATCGCGGCATATTTAGCCAGCAATCACCTCAGAATTATTCAAAAATATTCCTCTGATCAAAAAGCTGCTTGGAAACTGGTAACGAGAAGTACAAACCGAAAAGGGGCTGGTACAAAGCTTCAACAAAGGGCACATTGTTTTGTGGACGCCATATTGGATGTGAGATTCGGTGAAGAGAATTTGTTACGCTCGTGCTATAGCAAATTGTCCTTCTTTCTCTGGAGTTTATTGATTTTCAAGTAGTTTATTTAGTCCCTGCTGTTGGAAGTTATTTTTTTCGGTGTGAAATGCCGAAAGTTTCGAGAAAACGTCTCTTTCGTGGCACTCCGTACTGGAAGTGTACACAAGACTTCGAGGAGGAAATCACAGCTCATTTTAGTACTGAAACCTCTGGCGCTCTACCCAAAGAAAGTGATGATGAAAGAGACCACAGCGAATCATATAGCAGTGATAATAATCCGCAAGATTCCGTCCAAACTGCATCAGAGAGAAAGTTTGAAAATGCAACACCCAGCACCAGCAGTGTTCCATACAGCGACTACGGTTCAGCAATAAGTTACCGCTTGGTTGAGCTTTCAAGCTTGATGCAGACATTTGAAGAACTTCACAAATTAATGCAGAGGTGGGAAACTAGTTTACAATGATGAGCAAGCTAAAAGGTATGGAAACAGCTCCTTGATTCATATCGAGTGCACCAAATGCAATAAGAAAGTTCACCTCCGAAGATGACATACCACGTGCTCAAGTTGCCAGGAAGAAAGCAAAGAAAACTAAGACATTAAGAAAGAAATGACTGTTGTTTTGGGGTTTTAAGGCAGAAAGTGACTTTCTGATCTTTGTTTTACTATATTCAGACATACTTTCTGCAAAATTCAGTACGACCTGAAACTGAAATTATTTTTTTTAACTTCATAACATTTAAAGCGCATTTCTGAAAAATGTTTTTTTGGGCGCCGCACGACTTTCAAACTGTTATAACTTTTCACACATTAAACCAATTTGGTTGAAATTTTCAGCATCTGTTTATCAAAGTTAAAGCAACAAATTAATGATGGGACTTTAGAGAATAAGACATTCTTACTGAGATATTGCTTTTTAAAATTTGAATTTGAATTTTTGTGCATTTGCGGTTCCTATGGTAACAGGGACAGTGCCCTGTCAAAATCCCATCATCAGATTTTAGGTTTACCATTAAGGTTTTTAGAAAGTTTGCTCTTAATGGCATAAAGTGATGCATTTTGGAGGAGATAGATTTTTACGCATGTAAGGTGCGGGCGTCACTTCATAGCGTTTTGCACCCCAGGTGTCCACCACAGTGTAAATAAAGTTAGTGGAATCAGCTTCAAAATAAAGCTTAGTCTTTCTAGTTTCAAAAAATATATAGTTTGTGAATGGTTACTCTATTAGGTTTCTAGATGCAACAATTCTACTATTGGTAACCGGATTTACAAAATTTCGGGTATATTGCCCCCTTAACAATACTTCACAGAAAAAAAATCCCACAGTCCACTGTTAAATACCTAAAACAATTGTTGAAAAAGAAAACGCAAAATCGACAGAACTCCCATTTTTGTTTCCGAACAATGAACATATCCAGACATGAAGCAAGCACACCAGTTACTAACTGTGAAGTACACTGCTACGATACAAATGGCACTAACCGTCTCGAATGGGCCGAACTTTCTTCAACCATTCAGTCAGATGTCTCACAAAATCAAAGAAAAAATCTCCTTCAGGGACACTGATCACTAGAAAGGGTTTAAAAGGTACAGCAGTAACGTCAGTAAAAATGAAGACAAAACCCGACAAAAAAATTATATAATAGTTTCCTTAATTCACTGGAATAAACCTTCTTGGTTTGTAAAATATAACGATCTTCGGTTGGCGAAACTGAAACTGATACGCTTACGAGTTTCATCTGCTCTACTCATAACAAATACCACGAATTTTCCTGAATCCTTACATCTCGAGCGACTTGATGAAGCTTTTATACACTCTCTAATAGCATCTTAATATCTTAAACATAACCAAAACAACACATCTGACTCGTGCGATAATATAAAACAGGGATGGAGAAACTGCCTTGCTGAACACAACAGTAATGTTACCTTTGTCAGTAATCTTCACAAACAAACTGAAACCCTCAGAGGACTTCAGTCCCAGCCTTTGCGCGACCAAAGCACAGAATTCTTTGGCACGTGTACTGGAATCTACCTCGAACGCCTTAAGAGAAAGCAGCAAATAGATGATGGGTTAGGAGACAACATATTTCACATGACTGAAACAACGTTACCACTGTAAGCACGGTCGTGCCAATTTAAGTGGGTACACCAAACGTCAAGAAGGCGAGTTTTGCTAACGCTTATTGGACAACACCGGACCCTTTCTTTTGAATTCTTAAATATGAACATCATTAATAATGCATGAGGGTAAGAAAAAGGAAATCAGGAACCCTGACGTGTTTGGATATCCGATGAAACACGGCTCGTTTTCCCAACGTTAATTTCTCTTTCGAAATAATTTCGTTCGAGAAGCTATATTAAACAATCGATACATGTGTTTAATCGCAGATCAAAGACCTCTAATTTCACTAGAAATTAGACGCTACGCGTCTTTCTTGCAGCCGTCTTCTTGGTGTTTAATATGCGATGATTTTGTGTTAGGTTATTTTATCCGAAGAATGTTTAAACATTGCCAGATGAGTTCAAGAAAAAGAGAACTAAATTGAAATATTCTTTCCCAGTTTCCCTTGGATACTACAGCAATACCAAAAAGTTAGCCAACATTTCCATTCAAAATAATTTCGTTCGAAAAGCTGTATTAAGCACTCAATACATGCGTTTTATCGCAGATTAAATACCTCTAATTTCGCGGAAAATACTCCGACAAATATGCTACATTCTAACAAGGCCTGCAGGTTTGCACTAAGTACAATATTTTGTTGAGTATTTCATTTCAACGTCGCTAGAATCGTTGAGAAGGCCCCACTTAAAAGCAAAGATAGAAAACCAAACAAACAACCACGCACGCAGTCATATCTAGATGACCAGCCAAACAAAATTAATTGCTAGATGATTTTACCTGATCACTATCATCTGGGAAGAAAACCTTGTGGAATATTTGAGTGGTCTTGTGCTACAAAGGGATAAATAGCAATTGTTAAAGTTGTAAAACCAAGAGGAGTATGACCGGGTCCTCAGCCAATTGTATAACACCATAGCTATGAACACCAGCTCCGGTGCAAGGGCAGCATTTTAACCCTAGGTGAAGTTAGTTCGGGGAAAATTGAAGCGTTGTTGTTCTCTTCACTGCAATACCTTAAAGTTCGAAAGCTGGTAGCAAGAATTCAAATGAGAAAAGGAAGTGAAGAATATGTCAGAACAAAGAGTTTTCATTGTCACGAACATCAACCTACCTTTCATCACTTACTTATACACTCTACCTTTTGTCCCAAAAAAATTCCCAAAGAATTTTTCAGGATAATCTTTTATTATGTTTTTTACCTTTTCCAAATGTCTTCCCCATAAAGAACACTATAAGCATAATCACCAAATAAAAATACTTTGAAAGTCATGTGAAGAGTCTACATTAGTAGAACGAAATAAATTGATATTTAATCGACAAGAGTACGTTCAATTATTCATTGTTTTATTTTTATTTTTCCAAGTTGTGGACCGAGTCGAGAAGCGAAGAACAACAAAAATGGTTTTGTCATTTTGAAGAATTTTTCTCCAAATTGAAGGCTAAAAACTAGAACAGAAAGTGACAGCCGTCTTGCTTTTTGCAATCTCCCGAAATCACAGGATAGAATATGAAATTAAATGAATTAATGACAACTGGCGAGCGATCTATCTCAGCGGTCCGTAAAAAATGTAATAAATGTCCTTACCTGACTAGCCTCAACTTCAACAACATGGGGTGGATATTTCCGCTGGCCGACTCGTATTGTTTTCTGTAGTCTGGTTAGGCAGTCATGAGCGAGTGGCTGTTTACTAACACGTGACCGGATCACTTGGTTTACTTCCCTCAACAGTAATGTGCTGTGAAAACAGAAGTCTCCCGCTTGTCAATGAGTCACATGAATACCAAATTTCAGATATTTGGTGGAAAAAAAGCCTTTTTAAGTGTCCCTAAAATTAAAATTTTACATTTCCTGAAAGAGTTTGCATTTTTACATCACCCTCTCAAAGCTGGATTCCATTCAAGCTCTAAGTGGTATTTTTAGCACGAAAAAGTTTGCGATTTTAGGGCTGCCGTTACTTGCACATGTTCCACACAATCCAAAGAAGATACCGTTGCAATTAGAGAAGTGACGTCAGCTCTCAACTCACAGAACATGACAGAAACCTCATGGCAAATTTCCATGCAAAATCTACATATCGAAGCGTGCAATTGGCGAATAAATTAACTTGTAATCCAGTGATTTCAAGGCAGTGAAACGGATAATCCCAGGTAGTCGCTGCAAGGTTGTAGCAACTACTCGAATCACGGCATCGGTGCTTCGTTGCACACGAGCCCTGCTATTAGGGGCGATCGCGATAGATTGATACGGTTTATTCGAACCCATACAGAAAACGTGTCCCTAAGGGACGGACCATTAGAAACGTGATGGGGGGGGGGGGGGTGGGGAATTTTCAGTTTGCAAGAATTTTTTTTTTTCGCTCACTGCTTGTGCAGGAATTTTTTTTTCAGGTGAGCCCCTCTGCACGAATTTTTTTTACTACGTGTGAAAAAGTCACAATTGGACCTTCCTTCTGCATGAATTTTTTTTAACCTTCTTCTTCGCATGAATTTTTTTTCTTGGCATTTTCCCTTGTATGAATTTTTTTTTGATTTTTTCCCCACCCCCCCATCACTTTTCTAATGGTCTGTCCCTAAGAACACTTCATGGTGTGCTCGGAACATTGTGAAAAACTTTGGAGAACAGCCCATTTAGAGGGATTCAAGAGGACATGTTCAGCAAATCTTTGTCCCAGCCCAGCTTTTTTTTCTAGTTGCATCACGATAACAGAAGATGTGAATACACATACAATTTAATGATATAAAAATGTATTTGTTAGCTGTGGTAGAAACCGGAAATTGTGTCTAAGAAGAAAAATAACCGGAAGGGTGTAAAAAGGGTTCCCTGGTTACCACCTTACTGAAGGTCACGGCGAAACTGATAAAGATATCGAGGGCGTTCGAACAGAAATTGTCCTTGATTGTGTTTTTCTTTTTTCTTTTTGCCGATTTTCGCTTTTCTTCACGGTCCTCCGAGCCGGATAGGTCGTTTGAGCGGCAAGCACACAGGACGTACGTGCAGAAGACGTTGAAAACAGTAGACGAGCAGCTCAAGGAAAACGCTGGGTCGAAAAGTGGGAAGTCAAAGGCGCTACGAAATATTCTCAACGAGAAGCTGGGAATTCTGAGCGAATTGAACACGAATATTTTTGATCAAGTCGAAGGTGAACAAATCGAAAAGAAAATCGAGGAGATGAGCGAGTTCAAAATCGGAGATACAAGAAAGAATCGTCAACATTGAATTAGCGACGGATAAGATCAGATAGTTCAGAGAGCGAAGATGAAGAGGGGTTTATCACGTAGGCGACAGGGATTAACTCGTCCAACTGAGAAATCTGGTAAAAGTAAAGGAAGTGCCAAACAGATGACTCAAACTGTGAAGCTTCCGAAATTAGTGACGCAGAAATTTAAAGGGAACGACGTGGAGTTCCCGCTATTCACACAGACGAATCGTTGAATGAAGTCGAAAAGTTGAACTATTTATGTTCATTTTTGGAAGGTCCAGCTGCTACAATAATTGTTTGTCTCGCATTGACGAACGGGAATTATCAAGTCGCCGTTGGTCTTCTTCGCGATAGATACGGGAATAGACAAGTAATTATCAGTGTGCACATGGAGTCGCTTTTGAAGCTACCGCGAGTAACTGAGGCGTCCGATATCAAGCGTGTACGTATGGCCTACCGTAGTCTGGAAGTTTTTGGAATTAAATCGGAGATGTACGGACGCCTGCTGATTCCCGTGATGATGGAGAAAATCCCAGACGAGTTTTGATTGACCATAGAGTACTAAGATGAAATCCGACAGGTGGAATATCACCGAGTTAATAGAGGCGTTCAAGGAGGAATTAGAGGCCCGTGAGAAGAGTAGATTCCTGAGAGGAGCCAGTAGTTCTACAGAAAGGTATTGGTCGAAGCCTAACAAGTCTGAACCTATCATCGCGGCAGCGTTGCATCTGACCAAACGAGCCCAAGTAAACTGATATTTCTGTGATCGTAGTGGTCATAAGTCGTTCAGCTGTACGTCAGTCACGGATCCGGAGAAAAGAAGAGATATTTTGAAGAAAAAGGGTCGCAGCTTTTTGTGTCTCAGAAATGGACACGTCGCAAACTTCTGTAAATCGCGGTACAAATGCAATAAACGCGGCGGAAGTCACAATGTGAGTGTTTGTTCCGCAGCGTTTCAACCATCCGGTAACGCAGATGTCAGGCAACGTACCGCTGTTCCTGAAGTCTAATTTGTTGGAAGATGGGTTCAACGTGAGAAATTGGTCCAACTCAAGGGAACTAATTGACAGAATTAAAGTACAGAAGCTGAGTGCACCGAGAGAACAGGTATCCTCTGGGATGGATCTCACCAGTCCTAATTGATATTACACTCCTATTTCACAAGATCCGCGGGACGAAAGAAGGTTGGGTCGAGGAACTAACTCCTGGTTTGAAGGACCACTATGACAGATGGATGTTGGAAATAGAGAAAGTTGGCAGCATCACAACCCCAAGATGTTATTTTCTTCATTCATGCATTCAGTGACGCATCTTCACACGCTTGTGCTGCAGCTGTGTACCTGGGAATGAGTCAGAGAGTGGTTTTGAACCAGTACTAGTAGCGTAAAAGACAAGAGTCATTCCACTTGGTGGACAAACAATACCAAGTCTGGAATTGCTTGGATCAGTGATATTGGCGAGATTAGTAAGGCATACAGAAGAAGCCCTCTCAAGAATTTTGAACATTGAAAGAATTTGTTGCTGGGTAGACTCCATGGCAGTTTTCTTTTGGATCGCGGGAGAGAAGAAACAAGGGAAACAGTTTGTTCAGAACAGAATAGTGGAGTTAAGTCTTGTCCATCCCGATTGCTGGAATTATCGTCCAAGCGAGGTCAATCCGGCCGACTTGCCTACAAGATGGGTCAGAGCATCAGAGCTCGTAGATAAAGACTTATGGTGGAGCGGGCCCTCATTCCTGACGTTATCCAAAGATCAGTGGCCCAAGAGACCCGACGCGACTTCACTTAAGTTAGAGTGTCACTGACGCAGTGCAGACTGAACTCAAAAAGGAGGCCTTGGTGACAAGTGCTAATCTGATAGCTGAGTCAAAGACAAGTATGACCGACTGCTTTGGTATGGAACGTTTTGGAAGATGCAAGAAGTTGTTTCGAGTTACAGCGTACGTAATGCGGTTCATTTCAAGATTGAAAGAAAGGACGGGGTATTCAAGGGCTGCCCGGAATCCCACGATCAAACCATTATCAGTCAGAGAATTAGAAGATACTGAAGTGCAATTTCCTGTGGCCACTGGGGACACGTTTGACCAGCAGAGGGCGTCCCTTGGTCTGTTTTTAGATGATAAGGGCGTGTACCGATGCGGAGGAAGATTGATAAATTCTAAGTTGTCGTACGACGCGAAGTATCCGGCATTGTTGCCATAAAGAAAACACTTGACTTCGCTGATTATACAACAATACCATGAAAAGGTCAAGCACCGTGGTATCAAGGACACCCTGACGGTGCTCCGTACTCTTTTTTGGGTTTGCAAAGGAAGACAAGTGGTAAAGGCGCAGCTTTGGGGTTGTCCAGTTTGTCTGAAGATCCAGGGAAGGCCATTTTGTCCTTTAGCAGAGAGTCAAAGATGCACAAGGTCTATATAGCCCTGTATACTTGTGCCAGCACCAGAGGTGTTCATCTTGTCCCTGCCTAGGATACACAGTCTTTCATCGGGAGTCTGAGGACAATTTTCGCATGAAAAGGGGTGAATCGGTTATTTATCTCTGACAGCGGAAAGAACCTTACCAGTCAATGTGTTCAATGGTTTGTTCGAGATATGGGACTTGTGTGGAAATTGAACTTGGCGAGATCCCCATGGTGGGGAGGATTCTTTCAAAGAATGGTCCGTTGTACCAAAGCTTGCTTAAAGAAGATTCTTGGTTCGTCCAGGCTAACTTATGACGAGTTGCTTTACAGTACTCACAGAAATAGAAGGATTTCTGAACACTAGACCTCTTATTTATGTCTATACTGACGAAATTGAAGATCCTCTAACACCTTCACACCTGATGATAGGAAGACTGTTGTCTAGTGATCCCTCCTTGGTGAAGGCGGAACTTCCAATCGGCAGCAGGGCCAGTGATGTCACGAATAGAGCCAAATATCTTCAATTACTTCTAGAACACTTCTGGAACCGCTGGCAGAAGGAATATTTAGCATAGCGGCGACAATTCCACCAGTAAGCAATGCTTGACAAAAGAACGCGTACAAAGGACTTGGTGGTCGTCAAAGGAGGAGCTGTCATGATTGTGAAAAACGATGGCTGTCCAAGAAGTACACGGAAATTGGGGCGTGTCAAGAGGCTTGTAAAGGGACAAGATGGCCAGGTTCGTGGAGCACTATTGAAAACAGTTGGACATCAGAACCGTTTGAGCGAGATCAAGAGGCCCGTTCCACACCTAGTTCCAGTAGAGTGTACGTGAGTCAAGGGAATGTGCCGAAGAAATCACAGGAAGAGATATTTAACACAAGAAAGATACTGACTTTATTAAGAATCCGTTTTGCTCCAGTTAACATTCCTACATTGGTCCTTCGACCAGTGGGTCGAATGTTGAGAAACCGGAAATTGTGTCCAAGAAGAAAACTAAACGGAAGTGTGTAAAAATGGCTGCCTGGTTACCACTCGCTTGGTATGAGCCTGTACTTTAACTGAAGTTCACGGTGGAATAAAGATATCGAGCGTGTTCGAACAGAAATTGTCCTTGACTGTGCTTTTTTTTTTTTGCATTCGCTTTTTACCTGATTGATGACGTCAGTCATCAAGGAGGTATTGCGGTGACTTTGAGAGGGATCACTGGAGAGATCAATGAGCTGTAAACTTTAATCGAACTGAATTGGAGGTATTAATTTATTCATGAGGTATCTCACAGAGACTTTGATCTTCAGCTGTAATACATCTACTTGAAATAGCACTTCTGTAAGGAAACTAGAGAAGCAGTACAAAATGGTGTTGACTAAACATAATACAGAAAAAGAAATACTTATTGGGATCCAAATTTTGAATAATTATCCTATGGCTGAGGACTATGCAGCAACAGGGCATCCGGACACAGCAATTTTAAACACATGAAAAATGCGGTTACATTCAGTCTCTTGTTTTAAGCTCTATAAATAAAGTAATACAAACCAATTTTAAAATGAACGTCTTCGGAGATTCTTCTCCAAAGTATCTCTTCTTTCTCTTCTTCGAGAGCTAGGTTCTACACGTTACTTGCGATGTCTTCTGTGCTTGCAATGGACTCAAAACTCTCATTGTACAGCGCTGAACCCTCAGTTGTCGACACTTTCACACTGTCAGATCGAGAGTTCAGCCGAACCTTTCGATAAGCTGTTTCAAGAATTTTCGGGGTAATTTTCCTCAGAAACTCAAGGTCAAGAAACAACAATGAGACCAATTCTTCGTTTTAGGGGCACTTTGAAAGGTTATCTGTCTATTGATAACATTAACTTGTGCAATGTACAAAGTCACCAACCTAACACAAACAATTCAATTAGATATAAGCGAAAGAACAACATACAATTTCACCATTTGGTATTAAGGAGATATAGCGGCAACCCCAGTGCTTGAAGTGTTGACTATAACCCTTGCTCAGGATTCACCACAAGCACTGTTAAGTAAATACTTTAAGCCAAATTTGAGGTTGGTCATTTCGATAGTACATTAGTAACATTTCTTAATGTTTCAGCATGAGTTAGTGATCAAGACACCCGGTGCTGGCTGCCATGAACATTTATGCATTAAATAAGTGTTGATCCTAAACAAATGTAGCACAATGAAAGATCTCTCACTCATACTGACCAAGAACGAACATAAAAATATTATCAGCATTAGATATTTATTAATCTCACATATCAATACCAACCTGCAGGCAAAGATACCAGTACAAAGCCACAGAAGTTCCCATCCTTTCTCTTCACTTGACCTTAAACGATAAATTCAGTGTTAAACTGAGGTTAACATTTCTTTATTTCCTATTTTCATAGATTGTAAAAGGTGCTTAAAAAAAGGATACTAGTGACCCCCAGCATTGCGAGACCCCATTTATACACCTGAGTAAGGAGAAAGTAATCCCTAAATGAAGATGCCAGTTGGTCCATTGCCAAGCTCCTGAGATGGTGCATTCTTTTGTTTTTATTCAAATATATACACAGTAACATTTACATGGAACATACTAATTACGAACACACGCACAGACACACGCACACACTCAACACACGTACATATTGTAGGTTAAAATGAATTTCAGGTCAAACTGGTTCCAAACTAGTTTAATTTTTTTTTCCATTGATTCAGATTAATTTACATATAACAAAGAAACAAAGGAAAAACAAATCAAACTAGTTTGGAACCATTTTGACCTGAAATTCATTTTAATCAACAACATACACATACACACACACACACACACACACACACACACACACACACACCTTTCACACAGACATACCATTGCAGGCTAAAAGTAAATTACGTTTTCCATTTTTCCATCAGTTCCATCATCTCAATTTTTATTTTTACTACAAATATATTTTTCTGTTTCATATTTAATACTGACTTTAACTTTCTAGCTATCTATGTTAGGGAGTGCTTCATAACTTCTGCAGCTCCAGGGATAGACTCCTGGGATATACTTTTCCAACAAGTATTAGGTAATTAAGTGAAGGGCGTTCTGCTAATAGGATACAACAAATTTGATGGTACTGAATGTCTCAAGCCCGTCCATTCTAAGAATATTTTTTTCTGATCTTACTTGCAATTGCATGTAATTAATAAGATGATATGTTACTGAGATGAAAACGAAGGCCATCTACTGTCTTGATGTCGTGATTATAGTATTTCTTGTGAAAAATTGGTTTATTCTCTACTCTAATGTTCTCATTATTCCACACTACATTACACTTATCATTGTCACTGGCATCATCCTCCAGAATTTCTGACCACCATTTTAATAATTCTGAGAGAGAGATCTTTCACGTCATAATTACAACAAAAAAGCAATAAATCTTCTACGTCCTTCAATAAATATTATTAATAACTTTTCAATGGGCTTGTATTATCAAGAAATATTCTTTTGAGCCAGGAGAGCCAGAGCGATTAAATCGAGCTCTCAATATCTATCATTTTGATGCCTCTCCTTTCACAGGTATTTATTGCAGACAATCTTGTAATTTTATCTTTGCCTCTCCATTGAAAATTATATATCAAATGATTTAATTCCTTAACTATGTGATCAGGAATAAGGAATAAAGAAAATGTGTAAACAACTTTTGGTACGAGTAACGATTTAATTGAAGTGACTTTCCAATAAATCGACAAACATCACGGCAAAAATTTGAAAACACCACGACGGAAGTTCCAGTTTTCTGCCAAGCAACGTAGCCACGTGACAGTTTGCCGCCATTGCTCTAGAAGTTTACAGTGAAGTCAGTGGGTCGATCGATGCGGCAAAATGGACAAGAAGGGAGAAGGAATAGAAACCGAAGAGAGTGATTCTGTGTAAGTATTAATCGCTTATACCCTTTTCAAGGTCATCAAGACTGTGAATCACAAATAATTTGTCAGTGCTGTTTGTTAAAGCGAGGTCGATGGAAATGTGCTTCCGAGTTTTGGATCTGTAAAGACAGAACAGGAAGGAATATGCGTTTATTGGATATTTTACAATGCATCTCAATATAGGGATTTTCACTTTGCTTCGAAGTATATACATGAGAGATTTGGCAAGGTTGCGAAGCTTCACATTTGCTGGTTGGCAGATGTGATGTCTACGTTTATGTGACGTCTAAGTATTCTGTTGAAGTGTAGTTTGTCAAATACCCTAGTTATCTTGCAACACTGAAAATAAAAAAAAAATGTCCTTTTTCAGATTTTGTACTGCTTGTGCAAAGGAAGTTAGAAAAAAGGTACGATTTTGCTGGAACTGCAATAATGATCAATCAAAAAATGGTCCTCCAGACTGGAATGAGGAATCTGAAAGTGCATGTAGCTCTAGTCAGCTTGCTTCTTTTGGAAGAATCCAGACACAAAAGAGAAACGCCATGTCATGTGAAAGCTATGTAACTGCCAAATCGTCCGAGAGGCTGGCATGTGAGTTCCGCTCGAAGAAAAAAGCCTCCAAAAAAGATGGCAACCTGGAAGTAACGATAAATATTGGTTTGAAACGGTTCGATGAGGAGGACCTTAAGACCATCCGTGGGAAGCGTCTACCTATTGCTGTCCCTGCAAATACAAGATATGCAACAATTCTTGATAGAGAAGTGGTTAAGTGGAAGGCATTTGACAGGCGATTTGAGACAAGCAAAGAGTATGTCCTACTCTACGAAGATGGGACACAGGCACTGTTTATGCCAGGTAGGTTTTTTTTTGGTTCATTCTCTGGGCTGTACTTAGACATTTACTGACACTCACATTTGTTTTGGGTACCAAATGCATGGCGGTAAATTAATTTGGTCTTAACAAACATTCCTTCTCGCAGATATGGACCTTTTTGAAACTGGAAACATACAATACTGCATCATTATTGCATTATTTTATTCCACGAGATAACACTAAGAATTTAATCGCATGAATAGCATAGGAGCAGGAAAAATACATACCAGTGTTTGTTGTATTGACGTTTGGCTGTAGTTAAATTCTTTCATTGCTCTCCCCAGATATTTAATAATTTTGCCAACTTACTGACATATTTCATTCATAATGTGTTCTTTCTTTCATCAGGCCAAACAAAAGAATTTATTTCTTTGAAGAAATACGAAACAGAAGTTGGAAAAGACTTCAAGGGCTGAGGTTCTTCCCTGTGTGACACTGATAACTTTTCTGCCTATGACAAGTATTTCAGGAGCCTGCCAATATAACCGAGGATGACTGCAGTTTCTTTGAAGGTCAAGTTATGTCTCCTTCCACTTGTGAGCAAATAGAGTTGGATGAGATCATAGCTCAAAAAATGCAGGACGAATGGAATTCCTACGAGTCAGAGAAAGACATTGATGTTCCAAGGCTTACGAGCCAAGCAACTAAGACTCTGGATGGTGACTATGCAAACATTAAGAAGTACAAAGATGTGGCGTAAGAGTTGACCTTCAAAGTGAAACATGATGAGGGTCAATTTTTTATTGCAACAAGACGAAAATTTCCATTCTCCAGAGTTATTAGCTTGTGGCAAATACATGATACAGAAGGAGCTCCCGTGGAGTCATCCTTCCTTGTACAAAATGGTAGTTCTTGGCCTTGTGGAGAAATGGTTGCACTGTCCCTTGCTCAGCGAGGACCACCCCCCGTTTTCTGGAACAATGTACCTATGAGTCAGCATTTAAAGAGATTGACATGATGAATATTGGAGAGGAAAGTCTTAAAACCAAAGAAAATAAGTTACTTGAAGAGGTCAGACCTGACCGCCGAAAGCACACAGACCGTACCATTGATAATGGCTACACTGGTCCTATCAAGGAGGAGAACTTGGAAGCCATCATCAGGTCTTTAAAAGTGAGCTTTGTATCCCCCGTAGATGTCTTTACATGAAAGAATCCATGCTTGGCCTGAGTAGCTATGGACGAGACCAATTGTCATGCAAAAGCCACTTGTCTGTCAGCCTCTTTTTGTCTTTGGGGAACTCAAGGAAGAGGTTACTCCTGATGCTGACCCGTTCCTGTTCTCAATCTTGCAGCCTCATTACTCACGGCAAGGCACACCAAGGCGATGCTTTGAATAGGATATCATGGACCTCTTTCAAGATATAATCAATGACTATGAAACAGGAAATGCCATAGGTCATCTAGAACGCATTGCACTTTTAAACCACGATGACGAACACGAGGAAACTGGTGGGGAGAGTAAAAGAGAAGAGGGTACCAATCAAGGTGAAAGCGAGGTGTTTGTGAGTCCTAGTCTCAGTATACCAGGCGTCATGGGCTGGCTGACAGGATCACAACATAAGCCAATCTCTGGAGAAAAGTTCAAAATGCCAATTTATTTTGATCATGAATGTTTGAAGAATAAGCCAGGCCCCACTGTTTGCTTTCCAGTGGTGAGTGCCTGTGCAAAGTCAATAACATTTCCAGTTCAGCATTTACAGAGTACAGAGTCATTGAGAACTCTTCCTTGTAAAAGCCAGTCTTTTGGTAGGCCATGAACTTGTCAGACCTTGTTATTGATTGTTGGAAAGAGATTTTGACGCAAACCTCAGCTTATGTTTTAATATTGTTAAAGTCAAAAGCTGTGGGTCATAGGTGGACCATCATCAACAATCTTCATTTTAGCTGTTGTAGACTTTGTTAATATAGAAAGTAAACGTTCTTGTTGTCTTGTTCAAGACCAGCAGACTCATTCACAAGTTATATCTGTCTGCCATATCCTTTGTTGATATTTTAACACAATGTTTCTGTTTATTAATACAGTGCTATTTAAATAGTGGGCACAGTTAAAAATATTTCTGGATTATGGTTGAACTGTGGCCAGTGGGATTCAAGTTCAAGTTCTTCCGTGACTACTAGAGGCCCTTTTTGTATTCAGCAGTTATGATCCTAGGTTTTGGTCTATCATTGATTACAGCCAACATCCCAGAAATATTTTGAGCATTCATTGTTTTATTGCCAAAACCACAGTGTATAGATCGTTTTCACTCACGTGACCAAATCCCTGACAACTGTTGCTATGCCGCCATGTTTGTGTACAGACATTGCAATCAAATCGACTGCGTCCATCAAAGTTACGAAGATGGTTTTGTGTTTGATTGTGGGCTGTGGGAATAGAAGTGGACGGGATAAAGGATTACATTTTGCCAAAGTACCTTCCATCATTGGAAATCAAGGGAAAGAAGCCAGAGAATTATCAGAAGAAAGAAGATCGCGCTGGATTTCGGCGATTAGCAGGGACGACCTCACTGATACCATTTTGGAGAATGATCGGTTGTGTGAGAAGCACTTTGTTTCTGGAAGTGCCGCAAAACCATGGATAAATTCAACGTTGACTTGGTCCAAACTTTGAATTTAGGGCATAAAAAGAAGACCAGCCGTAAAGACCGAGAAAAAGCGGCGAAAAGATGTGAGAGGGCGAGGGAACGCGAACTTGTAAAGAAGCCGGCGTTTGCTAAAAGGAAGAAGGAACTTGAGTCTGAGAGGGAAGCGAAGAGGTCAAAACTTACCGAACCAGGGCAGCAAATTTTAGATGTGAACTTCGAGGTCAGCGAAGGAGAAAGTTTAGCGACGTCGACAGCCACAGAGAAAGGAACACAAACTGACGCAAAAGTAGTTGTTGACACCGGCACACAATCAGAGGAGCGCGTAAAAGTCGTTCATCTCTTCTTCTGTGGGAACTGGAATTGTCTTTGCAGCACTACCATGGATTGTGGAATAAGCGACAGGAGGATCAGAATTTGGAACTCCCGGTTAAAGATTAGATATTTTCGAATCTAGGTCAGCTTTCATTTTTTTAGCCGATGTAAAATTTATATCCCGGGCCATCGCGTACTCCACGTGGTCTACGTAAGCGGGACGAAGCCACAAGCATAAAACTTGCGTGTACGCAAGTTTTCCATTAATCTTTGTCCACGCTTCTAAGTAAAACAAAACGCTTGCGATGTGTGAGCAAGATTCCGCTAGCCCGGCCTTACAACCTAGGCAATGAATAGACAAGACTGTTGGTTCTCTTTCTGTGATGATCCAGATAGGAAATAAAGAGTCCGCATTCATCCTGTGTGAATGTCTCACTTTGGCTAACACAACAAACTTGTTTGAGATTATGTGGCCTTTCACGCTAGTAATAAACCCCGAAAAGCTTTAAACTGTTGTTGTGTGTAGAAACTCGTTTCTAACACCAGCTAGAATAGAAGATCTGTGGATTCTACGGGAGGCAAGCAGTCCGGTTCGAAACGCTTACCCTCGATGAGAACAGGATCGATTCCAAAATTTTCTCTAAATAAATCTGCTTCACTCGTGGTTCAAACTTCTTGGCATAATCAGAAAGAGGAGGAGGGCTTTTGTCATCGGGATTGCTGCCTAAATTTGCTTCAGCTACTGAATTATTCATTTCTAAAGGCAAAAATTATAGATGTGACTCACATCTGCATTTGTTATGCAATTCAAAGCTGTACACAAATATGGCGACCGGAAATAGTATGACGTCACATGAAAACGATCTATTGTAAAACAATTTAACTCAACAGAGTGAGTTTGTTAATAAAGAGTTTTTGGTGGCATAGTTCATGTTTCTTAGAAAAAGGGACATAGTTTTCTTATAACTCTCATGCCATCAAGTAATGAAAGCTGAACTTATTTTGTCAGTTACTCATTTAAGAGCCGTTGGATGCTCAGTCTAATAACGTGCTGTAAAACTCTACACTTTCTCTCCAGTTTCTAGGGCTTTGTAAGTCACAAGTAGTGAGAACATACTGGAAATACACCTGATATTCATTTCTTTCAACTCGTTCAAGCAACTGCACTCTAGCATATTCCATCTCGTTGTCAGGAACATGTGCTATCAGGGTAGGAGCTCCACCGTGATTCTCTGGTAAATAGCACAAGGAATCGGGTCGTCCAGGTATGGTGTCATGTCTTGACTTTCGAATATAATGGGTGTTCCAATGGTCTTTGAGACGGTTAATATCCTGCTGCAATAATGGCGCGAAACAGAACAACAAACCCTAGGATTCTAGTTCTCTAGCTGGATTAAATGTTCCTTGGTCTTCTAAGTCTTTAAAAACGTTTATCCACCAGTTTGTTCGGCTTCTTCTGAAGTAGGACCACCATACCTCTCTTCTGGGAGAGGGAAGGCAACGATAGCTGTTTATGTATTGAAGCCATTAATCCATTCTCGGTCCCGAATCAGCAATCAGGTTTTGAGGACATCCACCTTGTTGTTCGCAGGCCTCAAGATAGTAGGTCGCAATATTATGCGGCCAGTTGTTTGATAGCGTTACATACAATCATAACACTTTTCTGCTCCATCCATCGACGCAGGCGTGAATAGGAAAGCCGGAGGGTTTAAGCTCATCATACCCATCACAGTGCCATGTGTCATTGGGCCCATTGTTCCTGTAAGTCCTTCTACGAAGCCTGTGCGCCCTTCTTTCCTCCATTCCTTCGGGATCCAATTCTCTAAGCAAATTTTCGTATCGCACTTTTCTTCTTTTTAGGCCGCATTCCTTAAAGCGCCTTTTCAACGTTGCCATACTCATTCGAATACCATGGCATTTATCTAAAAGTGCAAGTATTTCATCATAGGTAAATCTTTTCTTGTAATAATCCCGAATCGCTTCCTCCTCTGCATGTGCATCGCTATCCTCCATTTTGTGTGTTTGCAACTATGTTAGGACTGGCGAGAGAGATGTTCATTTCCTCTCAAGTATTTCACTTCCGCCGTGGCGTTTTCACGTTTTTGACGTGATGTTCACAAACTTTTGCCGTGATGTTCACAAACTTTTACCGTGATGTTCACAAACTTTTGCTGTGACGTTCACAAACTCTGTCCGCGCTGAACAAATTCATTTTTCATCAATTTTAGAATAAATTTTGTTTCCATGAACTTAAGAGATGAACGCAAAGTAGTTGCTGACATAATCTTTTTAAGTGTGCGGTATTGACTTGAAACGTTTGCCGTGATACTTGTGGGCCACCGTAGATAACGGCTTGCCTTTGGGACCTGCACATTTCAATCTTTCCAAACGATTCACTGACACGATCAATCAAAAGTTCACTGACAATATCCTTGCAGCTTTTGTAAAATTCTATCGGGAGTCTATCATTCCCTGGCGATTTGTTATTCTGAAAAGTTTCTAACACCTTTTTACATTCTTCAACAGAAACTCGACCCTCACAGAATTACTTTTTTTCTTTTGTTCTCTCGGTCAGAACTAGCCTTAAACAATTTTTGATGAAAACGTTTATGTTCAGAAAGAATCTGGTATGGTTCTGTTGTTATGGAACCATTTAACAGCAATTTTCTGATACCATTTAAAAAATATTTTGAA